>CAUJNA010000526.1:0-133168 GCA_963377175.1 Effrenium voratum | reverse complement strand
TCCGTGACACGGTTGCCGCTCCGGGCTCATAAGAGAACGAAGGTCGTTAAGATGCCTGCTCATCAGCTGAGTAGGCGAGCGGTCACGATGAGGTGACTCAATGCCTTCTCAGTGAGCTTGGTGAGATAGCCGGGCTCCAGTCCCCACGAAGCCGCCATCGCCCCGAGAGTAGGTGCGTCGCCTTTCAGCATGCGTTGACGCGCTTGAAGGAGCTGCGTCGCCATGGAATCTAATGACTTGTTGCCGTTGAGCCGGGACGGGTGATTGGCCCACTTGACCAGTGACGTCAAAGTCGTGGTTGTGGGTGATTGCTTGAGATAAGGCGAGGCTGGTCACTGGTCCATGTGTAGTACTTGACAACTTCATCCGGCGTGCTGTGCATGGTGAGCAATTGTGACGCCGCCGGCTTGGACGGCGGTGACGACACTCCGTGAAGAGACTGAATGATCCGGGGTTGCACCGCGCTATCAAACGACTTGCCATCAAGGGCCGCTGCGCTGGCTGTAGGGAGGGAGCTGGCAGGTGACGAGGATTGTGTGTGGTTGACCGGTGGCGGTGTAACCAACTCTGCATCATCTTTCTGGCTTGCCATCGTGGGAGAGGTCGAAGCGCGCAGCGATGCTGAATACTGAGCCTGGAGCAGCTCATGCGCACGATTTAGATCATTGTACTTCTTGACCATGTCATCTGTCTGGGTGGAAGGTGTGAGAGAAGCGTGGTGTTGCTGAAGAAATTGAAGTACCAAGCTGGCCAAATGGTCATGAACCTTGATCCGCTGATTGAAGTCATCGATGTTGAGACCCAGCGAGTTGGCAAGGTCCTTTTCCAGGGTGAGCAGGTTGATCGACTGTGATCGTCGTAGTAGTTTGGAACAGGTACTCCAAAGTAAGGCCTCGGTGCGAGTGCGAAAGCCTTCCCACGTCACGAATCTGCCGTGAGCGAACGGTCGGAGCAGCCAGTTGGTGAGGCCCCCATGAATAACCTGAACCAGGCGAACGTCACGAATATCCATGCCTGACATGTCGCGCAGGTTGCCATGCGGAGTGTTGGCAACGGTCATGGGCAGGCTAAAGTTGTAGAGCTGATTGACATCAAACATGCCATCTCCAGGTGTCCAGTCAGGCGATGGTGTAAGCCAGGTTTTCTGAGGGCGAACCGGTAGAGCCGCAGGAGGTCCAGATGGCGGTGTAGGTTGCGGAGTAGTGAGTGGTGGTGGCATCACGGGTGGCATAAACTTCGTTGGCGTGGGGTCTGGAGGGATCGGCATCATGTAGTTGATCGCTGGGTGTTGGAATTTGCTGTGTGGGACTGTGAGTCGATTGAAAATTGGTGGGCATCATCGGGAAATTGTTGGCAGAGTTGTAGCCGGAATTGTGTTGCCAAGTTACCAGGTTGTTCCAATCCATGCCTTCCGAGACGTGGTGGTCATTGTGTTCACGTCGGTGTGCTTTACGAGCCTGAGGAGAAGTACTCCGATCACGTCTGCGCCGAGTCCTGGATCTATCACGATCATCACGTCGAGACATGGTTACACAATCGACTCTCAATCTTCACGCTTCCATCTTGAGAGACACATATCAGACAACAAGCAAATCCATGCAGCGGCAACGTATCAACGAATCCAACCAATGGCAAGCAAACATCGATGGTGAGACGTCTCTATGATCTGTCCGCTGTCTTCCCTTTAGTGAGACCTCGTTCCTGGTTAAATGTGAAATTCCGGTGTTCTATGATAGGCACGTTGAGGTCAAATTTTCCGACAGAGCCGGCCCGGGGTCACACAATGGGTACACCCGAGGATTCCCCACGAATGGGGTGTACACACTTAAACTCCAAATGGAGAGTGCTAATCTTTCGAGTACAACTGATGAGTCTCGAGTACAACTGATGAGTCTCGAGTGGGTGTAGGTTCGGCTTGCATTCACTTGGTTTCCGTCTAGCAGCGAACACGTTACCCGAAAGAACAAGAAGCACAAACAGCGCCGCAACCAAGGGGGGCCAAAAGGACTTTGAATCACACGAGATGCACAGGTACGTCGAGGTGATCAGCCTCGATATCACAGGACCAATGCGGCGTCTTCGTTGGATGCCGACCGCATAGGTCCCCGGCATCCCCCTGCTGAGAAACCGAAAGGGTGGTGACAGGGCATTCTGTCACTCCGCACACACACACACACACAGACACACACACGGGTCTTGACAACCAGCAACCACACAATTCAACACTCAGTCCCTCCGGTCTCAGGCTCTCTGGATTCCCCATGTAGTCTTTGAACCTCTTCGGGGCAACCAGAGCCGCCGGCGAGTCTTGGAAAGCACCTCCTGCACATCCTCCGTGGATGCCTGGCAACATGAGATAAGGAGCGCCCTTGCAAGGCACAAGTTGGCAGCCGGCAACCCCTCGCCTCAGCGATGGTGCCCTTCAAGGCATCTACCTGCAGCCAGCAGTCATGCTCCATCTCGGAAACAAGCAGTCCGCGAGTCCACTGGAAACTGTCCACACCACGTACATGACGTACATGACGTACATGTGTGGAGTTCTACTTGGAACGTCCTTCCAAAGGTGTTTGGGTAGAAAACGAGCGCTGCTTGCGGCTCCTGGCTTTTCTTAGCCCAGTCAGCCAGCCGCAGGGGCCGGACAGTTCTCTCCACCAACTCGGAGAACTGGTTTTTGCGGAAGGTGAGCAGGTGCCTCTTGCCCAGCCTCACGCAGGGGAAGAAGCAAAATCGATTCCCATCGAAGACGACTCAAATGAGGGTGGAGTAGCGGAGACTTGGGAATGGTCATGGGGCTCTTCTGCGCAAATGGCCACTCAGAGCTCACCCCAACGACCATGTCGAGCTCAGGTTCTCCAGTTTCAGGGAGTGTTCCCTTCTTCATGAGAAGGCCAGTCCGTTTCAATTAGCCACCTCCGAATAGATCCGAAAGGATCTGTGCGTGGTCCTCCAAGCAAAAGCTCTGGTGTCTCAAAGCTGGGACCCAGAAAAAAATATTGCCCTCCAGCCCTCCAATTGACACCAAAGTTTATGTGCTTCCTCACCCATGGAAGTCAGCATCCTTCTGACTCGTTCGCATGGGACTGCCATAGATTTGACCTGGGGCTCGCCCGTCAATTTTGCACAGGTTCACTTGACTAAGTGCAAAAGAGCAGCTCCCTTGCAACGGCTTCAAATTGAAACCCTGCAGAAGCTTCGGATTCTTTGGCCAAACACGAGGATCCGGCGCTCCCCGGGGCCGCCGGTAAGGTTTGGCCACATCCACCTAGCTGGCGGCATTTTGGCATTTGACAACATTGGGATTCGGACCAAAATGTGTTTTGTCTTTCCTTTTTCCCTAGTTTAGAAAAAAAAAAGTGAAAACTCCCTCCGAACCCTCGCTCCAAAAACCAGCAAGAATGACACAGCCACGTCTTGACGATCTTTCGGTGTTCCATGACCGAAGCCGACGGAAGCATCTCGCCTCATCACCGCCCTCGCGGCTGGAGCGTCTGACTGAAACTGCAGTGCTTTGCAATGCCTCGATGGGCCAAAAAACAAGTGCCAGGAAAGCCAAAGCCATACCGAACTATTGTCAACAAGTAGACAGGTAGAGATAGGTATAGATAGGTGGATAGGTAAAGCAGGCAGTTTGGCAGGCGGGTTGGAAAAAAAACGCCGCTTTGGTCACGAACCATCCTGCAAGTTCTGATGTAACAAGCCTTTGATTGGAGCAACTTTCGTTCAAAAAAGGCGTTTCACAGGCGCCTGGTAAGTGACCTGAGTGCAGCACGGAACTCGGCCGGCGCATGGCCATGAGCTAGAACATGCGGACGCAGGACCAGAGAGGGGGGGTCTAGCCTTTGACACATCCCAATACACGAATTGGCCAATCCTCCAGAGTCCCCAGAGGGTACCAAGGCACAGAGGGTCTTGTTTTCACATTTTTGACCAAATTCTCCTGAGCAAATCCTTGCTAAATTGCTTTGATGAGCCCCTAAGAAATCTGCGCTCGGTGTGATCGCATCTGGGACCAAGGGTCTTCCCAGCTACTCGGTCTTCGAGTTGCTGGGGCCCGCCCGCTAAGTGCTGCGGCATCATTTCAGTCGGTATCATTGGCACTTCGACCTTTGTGCCTTTTGCTTTGTGCAAAAAAGGGATTTGTGCTGGAGCATAAACCTCCTTCTGCTTGATGTGCTTGTGCATTGGGTCAGCGTTGGGTACAGTAAGATTGGTCCCCGAAAAAGGAGCTGAAAACATGTCAGGCCAGTTTCATGTCAGTCATCTTTTGGATAATACAGCGACCGCCAAACTATCTCTGGTTGGCACTGTTGAGTGAGGATACAAAGAGCCTGTCTTCTTTCTTAGCTTATGAACAGCTAGCCTTCAGGAAATAATATCTGATGCTCGAGCACCCTCTCCTAGTCTCACAACAGTCAGTGGCCCTCTGCTTGTGAAAGGTGTGCCACTCTGGGCTTCACGATAGGTCCTTTTTGAACGTTGAACCATCCTTGCCCAAAGGTCGCAGCTCGGTTGACACAGCCGTTTTGAGGTGACCCCCTGTAGGGGACAGGGAATCCGAAAACCGCCGGATTGGAGAACAGCTTCTTTTTCTTTGCGTGGCATCCTCTTGGCGCATTTCGCAGTGAAACGGAAGCTGAAAGGCCTTGGTGCCGAACACGCGATGCGCCAGGCAATGTTTTTGGCGCAATCGCACCCTTGACATCACTTCCACCACAGCTTGAAGCAAACAACGGGGAGTCAAGGGTCCGAGCAGCAATGGCTTCTCTCGCATTACTCTGGACCCAAATGAGTGAGACCGGAGCAAATCGAGGTGGACAAGTTACAGTACTTGTCCAAAGTAGTGATGTTGCTGTGAAGCACTGCATAAATGTATCCATAGAGGCAGTTCTCATTGAGGTGCGCCAACACGCCTCCAAACAAGGACATTTCTTCCAGTTGCTGGTTGATGCCTTTCACGCCACTGGGCACAAAGATCTCGCTCTTTGGGCAGACATGCGCCCATTGGTTGCTGATCACAAGCTTCGAAGGGTCCGGGCTTGGATCAATGGGGCTGTGAACCACCCGACTCACCTTGGACTGTCGTATGCAATCCAGAGGCTGCGTAAAGCAATCGTAAGCGTTTGTCGCCGTGTTGTACGCGCTCCACATCTTGTGGAACGGCATCACGTGAATCATATCCTTAGCTCTCTGCTCTCCGCAGAGAAACCCTGGCGCACACAAGTGGTGCTACCATGATGATTGGAAATGCGGGCACAAGCCAAAGGAATAAACATGTATCACTCTGCCAACAATCCCCTCTTGTCATGTTTTGGGGGCTGTTTCTACTGGTTGGTTGCTTCCTTGCTATCTGGTATGGTGCCTGCCTGCCTGCCTGCCTGCCTGCCTGCCTGCCTGCCTGCCTGCCTGCCTGCCTGCCTGCCTGCCTGCCTGCCTGCCTGCCTGCCTGCCTGCCTGCCTGCCTGCCTGCCTGCCGGCCTGCCTGCCTGCCTGCCTGCCTGCCTGCCTGCCTGCCTGCCTGCCTGCCTGCCTGCCTGCCTGCCTGCCTGCCTGCCTGCCTGCCTGCCTGCCTGCCTGCCTGCCTGCCTGCCTGCCTGCCTGCCTGCCTGCCTGCCTGCCTGCCTGCCTGCCTGCCTGCTGCCTGCGTGCCTTGCCTGCGCCTGCCTGCCTGCCTGCCTGCCTGCCTGCCTGCCTGCCTGCCTGCCTGCCTGCCTGCCTGCCTGCCTGCCTGCCTGCCTGCCTGCCTGCCTGCCTGCCTGCCTGCCTGCCTGCCTGCCTGCCTGCCTGCCTGCCTGCCTGCCTGCCTGCCTGCCTGCCTGCCTGCCTGCCTGCCTGCCTGCCTGCCTGCCTGCCTGCCTGCCTGCCTGCCTTGCATCATCCCTCCCTCCCTCCCTCCCTCCCTCCCTCCCTCCTTTCTGCCTGCCTGCCTGCTTGCTTGCTTGCTTGTGGGTCGATTGGCTTGCTTGTTTGCTCACTTTCGTGTTTGGTTGGTTGGTTGGTTGGTTTGTTTGTGCGTTTGTTTGTGCAACAGCAGGGATGACCATTTTTATACGAATGCCTTGTTTGATAATACTGCTACTGTTGGTAGGACCTAAATAGAAGGTCAAACCCATTCTTGCTCCCATGCTGCTTTTCGGACAAGTCTCGTTATAAGTGTTCACTCTGATCAGCCTATGACACAGATCTTGGGACTGCCACCAGTCGTCCAATGCTTTGTCGGACATCCGCGGCACCCCAAAGACGATGGTTGCCTCCGAATGCAACGTGATTTGCGTCTCTTCTCAGGACCATACTTCTGAGCACCAAAGAAGCTCAGGTCAAGTGGCGTCCCCACAGCAACCACTCAAACCCTCGTGGCAGTGGGTACCCACTTACAAGCCCCTCTCTTATGACTCTCGGACTTCAAACTCGAGTATGGCTCTTGTGAGTATACGATAGGGGGTACGTAAGGGGTAACTGACAACTTCCGGACATAGAAAAGATAGGTTCACAAAGCAGAATCCGTTGCATTCCATCACTTCATGTCCCACCCCTTCCCATTTCAGAGAACGGCCCCGAAAAAGCAGAGTCCTCCACCAAACAAGGGGTCATTTTTCGGGGTGCAGATCAAGTTTCGGAGAGCATCGGAAAGCTGTCAGACATATACGTGTCTCAAATGGGGTTGTCTCAAAAGAGACCCCCAGAACTGAGTTTCCTTTTGGTTTCCCACCAACCTGAAAACAGGAATACCGAGGTACACCCCGGTACCGGGGGTACCCCGGTACCCCGAGCCTCGAAACAGAGCAACTCGCAACACGCCAGGCCCACCTCCGGGGTCCGGGGCCACTTCTCGGCGTAGGCCTTGGTGGCCGCCAGCATGGCCAAGGCGCCGCCGAGGCTGTGGCCTGTGAAGATCAGCTTCCAGTCCTCGTTTTCGTCTGAGAAAAACGAAGCCCATCCAGCTCACTCGACTGAAGAAAATCCTCGTCCACATCCAAGATAAGCCCAAAACGTCCGATAGGGGTAGGGATGGATGGCATGCAGGGCTTGTTTTGGGATTGCCGGGACCATTGGCACGGACACGCGCACATTTAGTGACTTTGTTTGCGTGCCACGCGCAGCACTTTTGCAAAGTCAATACATAGATCGATTGATAGACAGAGATAGATAGGTAAAAAAGTTGAAAGGCAGGCAGACAAATAGACTAGATAGATAGCTGGCTAGCTAGCTTGCGGGTAGATAGATAGACAGGTAGACAAGATAGATAGATAGATAGATAGATAGATAGATAGATAGATAGATAGATAGATAGATAGATAGATTAGATAAAATGGATAAAACAGTTAAGGTAGGTGGATAGATGCATAGATGGATGGATAGATAGATACGTTTGATAGACATAGCTAGATAGGTAGATAGAGAGATAGAATAGAGAGAGAGAGAGACAAGCTAGATAGATAGGTAGGTGCATTGATAGATAGATAGGTAGATAGATAGATAGATAGATAGATAGATAGATAAATATATAGATTTCATAGATAGATAGGTAGATAGCTAGAAAGACAGAAATCTGGAAAGTGGCCGGATAAACCGAAAAATACGTTGATATTTAGCTAGAAAGACAAGAAAGAAAGACAGAAAGATAGATAGGTAGGTAGATAAATGGACAGGGAGAGAGATAAGAAGGAGAGAAAGAACGAAAGAAAGGAAAGACAGACAGATAGGTAGTAGGTAGATAGATAGATAGATAGGCAGGTAGGCAGGCAGGCAGGAAGGTAAGTAGATAGAGAGGCAGACAGACAGACAGACAGATAGATGGACAGGTAGCTAGGTGGATAGACAGATAGATACTTAGATAGATACAGACACATAGATCTATGTAGATACATAGACAAATAGACAGAAACATCTTTACATATGTAGTAGGATAGATAGATAAGTAGAGAGAGAGAGAGGAAGAAACGAATAAAGAAACGAGAAAGAAGAAAAGAAGGCTAAAGAAAGAAGAAATAATTCAAGAAAGAAAGAAAGAAAGAAAGAAAAGGCAATAATCGGTGACGTTAACAAGAAAGAAGAAAAAGAAAGAGAAAGAGAACCAACGTCCGCCCACCGGGACAAAACTTCTGCCTACCCTGCTTGGTATGCGGAACCGAAAAACATTGTGCCCAACACTGCGGCTGTCCGAAAAAATGAAAGAGGGTATCCATGTGAGGAACCATACTGGGGGGGCTTAGCCGAAAGGCAGCACAAAATCAGGATGTGCAAATAGCCCGACTCCCGAAATGGCCGTTTCTTGGATGTAGGATCTCATGCGTTGATGACACTCTCTAGAAACCCCAAGCATCAAGGTCTTTTGACCACAATTGGCTCCCTCAAAACATCAACCACGTGAAATCATTGCGATCTTCAAGACTCCAAAACAAAGGAATATCGGAACCGGGAAAGAGCTCCTGGAAGCCACACACGTTGTTTGTTTTGGAAGGCGGCTCTAAAACTTTGTGTTTTACTGGCAGCTCCTGCTGTTTGGTGCAGGACCTGCTGCCCTGTGGCTGTTTGGGGTGCTTAGGGGTGCACACCATCTGCACCAGAGACATTCCCATCTGGTCCCAAACGGAGAGCCATATCAAATTGGCCTGCTGCTTTTTCACCAAAGGGAGATATCGGGAGCCCTGAGGTTTGAGACGCCCAATCCTTGGGCACCGCGTTAAAGAGCCCAAAGATGTAGCCATCCACCCAGCGCTTTACGTGAGGCAGAACATGTTCCAGGGCAGTCAAAAAGCCTTCGTGCACATAGGTGATCTGGCCGTTCGGAAGGACCATGGGTATCCGTTGAATATCAGCATCCTATACCATCTGATCGCAAGCACTCGCTTCAGCCATGCGCTCCCATTTATAATGAACAAGAAAGAATAAACAGCTGCCGCGTCCGTCACAAGGGAAGCCAAGAATCAAACTCGTGCATCTACAAGAAAGTGAAACAAACATATGCCAATCGTACAACTATTCTATGAATAGGACAAGCAGGAGTTCAGCCCATGCATTCCAGTAAATCCACCAGAAAAAGCACCGGATCAACGAACAAACTTGCCCTGTCAGCAGAGCATCCACATGCCAGTTCTTGATGGACTTGAACTGTGTGCCCCGGAAGGCCACAATCGCCATCTTGGCCGACGGCGATTTGAACACCCGAGCGTGGATATTCTCCTCAGGGCGTTCTCAAACAATGAGTTACTCGTTTGGCGGTATGTTCCTTTTCTTTGGGGCCACCTCCACTGTTCAACTGACCGATGGACGAGAAGAAATGTGTAGGGTGGGAAACAAACTAAGTTGCGAAACCAATGGATTGAAAAAACCAGGCTGAGGATTCATTAATTCTTCGTGTGATGGTACATACTTCTACAAATCCGAGGGCTTGGGAAAATGATGTGAACCGGAATCAAGGGGTATGCATGGGATGCGGTATAAACAAAGGGTATGTGAAATCACTTTTGATTTGTTCGACCAACAACTGTGGCTTTGATTCTCCTTGTCTTCATTCAGCATGTCTACATCCCAGTCGCTGACCGCAGGGCACACGTTGGTGTCACCCCTAAGCAACCCGTGGCCAATCCGCACATTCATCCGCCTGGCCCCGATGTGGGCGTCGTCAATGCGGTTGGTGTGTGAAGAGCCTACTGCCAGTGTCTCCTCCAACCATGCAGACCGTGCCTGCGCCTTGCAAGGTTCTTTCTCTGGGTGTGCCTCAAAATTGGGGACATCACCAAGTGGGACCCCATTGTGAGAACGCTCGTTTGTTCCCTAACATCGTTCCTTGTTCATGACGCTGACGGTGGCAGCCCAGGCGGCTCCGGCAAACTCGATGGCCTGGTGCTGTTGCATCTCCGCCTTGCTGGTCTCCACAAAGCACGTGGTGCAGTAGCCAAGGTTGGAACACTCCTTGAATTGAAAAGGCCAGCCAAGCGTGTTGTAGCCCCCACAGCACGAGGCATTATCATGCCCCTCCGCCAATATACCAGGCACAGGGCACTTGAACTGAAACGGGTCTGTGTCTCCAAAAAGCTTCTCGTAGGTTGCCATGCTTAAGCTGAACATACTGAACTCTTCAGCAACGTCTGTGACTCCTGCTATTCCTGGCAGTCGCTTGCTTTGCCAACCCATCTTGCCGAGGCCGCAAAGCGCCAAAGCTGTGAATATGAAGGACACCCATCCAATACGACAAGAGCGTGAAGCAGGTTGCTCTTGGCAAGGATCTTCCTCATCCAGATCAGGCGAAGGGACCGTTTGATAACGAAAACGTTCCATGCGTCGCCGCTCAGACCTTGCAGGAAGTCCTGAGAAGCTTGGGCCCAAATGGCATCGGCATGTGCATGCTACCAAACCGAGCCAACTTTGCAAATGTGTTGGAAGCTGAGAACTGGCATGCCAAAAAAACCGAATCCTGTAGCCCAAACGTGCTCCATAGAAAACAGTTTGGGGGCTGCCACGTAAACCATTGAGCTTTTACCTTTCCCAGCCACAAATGTCCCGACCAATGAAGCCTTTCAGCCGCAGGCGCGCCACTGTGAAACTAAAACATCGCAGCAAAAGTTGGCATTTGTACGTCAACAATGTACGCTAGTCCAAAACGTCAACAATGTACGCTAGTCCAAACAGGATGAAAATAGGACACACTGAAAACATTCGACCCTTTACTTTCCAACACCCAAAAAAAAACGTGCAATTCCGAGCGCCTCCTCTTTTCGTCCTCTCAAGCGCTTCTCGGGCATGCTAGTTGTTGTTCGCCCCTCGGCAGCTGACTGGAACGTTCAAATCCTCGGCAACTACTTCCCAATGTGTTAGAATCCTGTTCACTGCTTCAAGCCAAGAGGGAACAAGCAATAAAAAGAAACACAAGTCCGACCGACCCAATCGTTCTGCTCCTTTTTTATTAGGCTTTGCTCAGAAGTCCAGGCTCGGGGATGCAGGAGGGATGACAAAGCGTGTCCATCCCCTTCACCGGCATCCCCATGCGGAGCCTGCACAGATACCCGGTTGCGAGGCTTCCCTATGCTCTGGCGATGCAAAGTCAAAGCGGACTTACGCGGCCAGAAATCGCGCGGCGTGAAATGCACTTTAGATTGCGGCTTATTCTTAAAGGCGGCAGTATTGCCTTTGCTAAGCTGGCCTGCCCAGATATTATGCTCTCCCGGATGTGGGAGGCGATTACTGACCATTTATGCTTATTGCACGAAAATTCGCAGGGGCCATGCTGTGGTGAAGAGTTTGTACACCCCAGCCTTGGAGGCTGTGTTGTCTGTTCCTGTGCGAACGCAGACGCTATGGCATGTTTGCCCCTCAGCGGCCAGCGGGAGCTGGGCGAGGGTTTCAAAGCATGCAATGTACCGCTGTGCTTCTTTGGTCAGGCAAGGCCACTGTATTTGGACCTCTGCGAAATTCCACGTTTCCGCGAACCAAGACACGCAATGCCGGGAAATGAACCATCCACCTACGCCTACGACGCTGCCCTCCGCACATGCGCCTGCGGCTGCCTTACACGCAAGCATGGGCTTGTTCGTTCGTGGGCATGCCATGTCCACCTGGAACGCGGCGCTTCAGCAGCAGCGGCTGCAGGTCGTAGCTGGGGTAGGTCTTTGTTTTCCCCGCAATAAAACAGTCGCTCCCTGCTTGCAGGCTGGGGGGGGCTGACCGGAAAGCGTGTGCGGAACCACCGAAGCATCTGCGGCTCGTCGCTTGCGCCTGCCGTCAATCGGTCGTAGGCCGACTGCCTCTCCAGCACTCGCCGCCCCGTTTTGGCAGTCCACTTTTATCTTCTGGAGCCTCCAGCCCGGGGGCGCCCAGTTTGCGGCAGTCCACTTGCCTCTTCCGGAGCCTCCAGCCCATCCCATTACGGGGACACCGCATTTCGGCAGTCCACTTTTTTCTGGAAGCTTAGCTGACCGCCGCGTCCGACATCTGCCGCAAGCTCTCCGCCTCCCAGCCTTTCGCCAGGAGCGCCCCTTAGCACGCTTGGCTGGTCCCTGGTGCGAGGCCGGTCTGGCACTGGTCCTCCGTGAACTGACCTCTCCGAGTCGGACCCTTCCGGAACCCTTGTGGAAGTCAGCCCCTTTGAAGAGGACGCCATTTGTGGCGGCCGAAAAAAGCAAGTACCCGGTGAGACTGGAAAAAGGCTGCTGCACAAATACAAGCGCTGAGTTCTGCAAACCACGCACAAAACAACACATGCTTCGCCCAAAAAATTAAAAAGATGAAAGGGTCAGCGCGCACGCGTACCTTCTTTGCTCGTCGAGGTCAGGATCACACTCTACTACAAAACACAGAGCAAAACAGTGGCAGTGACCAGTCTCACTGCGTTATCTCTACATTCTCAAGCTCGCTCTGAACGCAGTTGCGTGATCGATGTCTTTCAGCGATAGCCAAGAGCTCTGCCACGGAAAACTTTCGCACTGCCTCTTCAGACCAGCCTTGGTGAAGTAGCGCTTTCCCGACATTCTTGGCCTTCCTGGCCGGACCCGCCGTCGAATTTCGAGATCTATACCCCGCTGGAACTGGACAGGCCTCTGTGCGAGAAGTCTGCTCACGCGAAGTTTCCCTCGTTGCTGGACCGCTGCTTGACCGCAATACGCGTGTCGTCAACGCCATACCTCTCTAAGTGAATTGAAAGCCAGTGACGCTGCAGCCAAAGCGAAATACGCAAATACATGCGCAGCTTTCATTTCACTGCACAAGAGTTAAGGCATGTTGCACTGCTCCTAGCTTGAACCCAAACATGAACCCCCAAAAGAACAAAGCAAGTCCGAAGCGGCCGCAGTTCTTTTTACCGGGATTGCTGAAAGTAGCACTGCTTTCAGGGCACTGGTGCGCCTGGAACAGGAGGTGCGTCGACCCCCCCTTCAGTGTTTCAGGCAACCCCGGTATAAGCGAGCCAGCTGGGCCGCCGGCCTCATTACCCGCCCTTCAGAGTGGGGTTGTACCTGGCAGGGCAAATGTCTGCGTGACAATGCACGCTTGCGGCTGTGAGCAGCCTGTCTGCATTTTTTTCGGTCAGAGCGGCTTGATGTAAGCGGCTGGCTGACATTTGGTCGCAATGCATGTTGGGATGCAAATAAGGCTGGCTAAGCAGTGCTGGAGGCAGCTGCCAGGTGTTCCGGGCGCCAGGGCGCATCCATCGGACACAGCTGAATGACATTGCTAGGCCCGCAGGGCTAGCGTATGCGACTTTCAAGGCGATGGCTGAATCGCGCCAACCGACCTCTGCTGAGATCGTCTGCCCAATCATTGCACCTTCCTGGAACGTGCGTCGGCTGCAGCAGCACATTGTGAGCGTGAGCCCAGAAGGCTGTTAACTGCACGAAAAGTTGCAGCGGCCAGGAGGTCGTGAACAACTTGTTAAGGCTTGCTTCCGTTGCGGAATTGTCCGTGCCTGAAGGCATGCTGAACGAGTAGTGCCCACCACCAATGTGGCTGTGGGTTGCTTGCAGTAGTGCTAACTGCGCCAGCGTCTCGAAACATGCGACGCACCGCTGTCCAGGCTTGACAAGGCAAGGCCATACGGCCCGTATGTCCCGCATGTTCCAGGTTTCGGCAAACCAAACCACTTGGGAGGATGTGATTGCCCAGCCCCCTATCCCTACCAAGTCGTCTTCGGCACACGCATCCGCGGCAGCCAGTGCTTGCAGCTGGTGTGGCCGCGTCAAGGGCTGAACGGGCGAGTGCTGAAAGCACAACGCCAGCCATGTAAGGCATTGCTGGCTTGACTTGGAAAGGCTAGTATATGGGTTATTGGGGTCCGCGATGCGCACCCACGTGGGTTTGCTAGTGCCGGGCACCCGCGGGATGTCCTGAAGGCAGTGCGTGGCGCGACCTGAAATTTCCAAGATTTTGGAGCCCACTGTGATCCACAAGCCGGGATGGCTATGGCTGGTTTTGAGATCCTTGTTCAAGGATGCTCTGAAGGCTGACCACATTTGAGGCGGTATCGAGCGCATCGAGCCGGGTGGGCTGTTGAGGTCCGAGTATAGTGGCGCTAGCCAGGATCTCAGATGCAGTGCAATGCTGGTGGCCCAAATGAGCAGGCCTATGCGCTGCTCGAGTGTTTTGCGGAGTACCCGTCGGCTCCCCAGCAGTGCTTCGATCAAGGCGTCCAGCTTGGTCAGCTTAGCGGACACGAGCTGACTGGTGTCGTGGGAGAAGTTGATCTCCCAGCCGCACCAAACAAGGCTGTCCTGGAATTGCGCCTTT
Organism: Effrenium voratum; assembly: GCA_963377175.1. Taxonomy (NCBI): domain Eukaryota; class Dinophyceae; order Suessiales; family Symbiodiniaceae; genus Effrenium; species Effrenium voratum. The sequence continues at coordinate 118,954 of CAUJNA010000526.1, read as the reverse complement.
TTCCATGAAATTGGCGCCGCAATGGCGCAAAAGAAAAGCACCACCAAGGCAAACACATCTGGTGCGCTATCTCGGAAGAGTGCACACAGAAGGTCGTCCACAAAAAGGAAGGCTTTGTGGGGCTTCCAAGCCAGCAACCTCTGCACCTGGCGAAGCAAAAAAGCGCCAGTGCGCTGCCACCAGAATGCCGAGAAACGGCCCCCAAAATGGCACACTCTATAGTGATAGAGTTTTCCTTGAAAGGCGAATAGTAGAAGGCCATGCTCTTCAGGGCTGACCTGCGCCTGTTTGTGTGCGGCTTTGAAGTCAATGCTGGCGCCCGCGAAGGCGCCTGGAGTGTCCTCCGGCTGCGTGGACAGCGCCAGGTCCGATGCCATTGGCAGGCTCAGGCGCTCTGGTAGATGGCATCTGGTATTCACTTGGCACACGGTGCTGTCCAGGACAAGGCGCGGCTCTTTCCCTTCTGCAAAAACGACATTTAATTTGCCTACTAAGGGCCATTTTTCCCGAGCCTCGGCGATGCTAAGGCCGGTTTGTTGGCAATTTCATTGCGCAGCAAGCTTTGCACGGTTTCTGGTTCGTCCTCGGCCATCTTCCAGTTGCCCTCACAGATTTCCAGATCCGGCGGCAGGGCGGAGTCTGGCTTCTTCGCCGGCCATTGAAGGCTGGGTGGCAAGGCTGACACGGCTCCTGTCGGTACCCCTGTTGCAGAAATGGCAGCAGGGCCATGTCTGGGTCACCCCAAGAGTTGGCCAAGGCCTGCAGCAGGTGGAGTCTGTACGGCTCGGGGCTCATGTCTGGGCAGGGCAATTTTAGAGCCGTGTAAGCTAAATTTGCCACTTCCAGGCTTTCGGACGGCGAGAAAAGGCAGTCCGGAGAGCTGCTCTTGGTGTGCGCCAGGATTCGTGGCACCAATTTGCGCTTGCAGCCAGGGCCTGGCGACTGCTTGCAGTGGGTGTTCTGGCTTGGAGCATCTGCGGAAGAGTGCATTCCTGCTCCGTCGCAGGTCGGGAGCCTGCAAGGCGCCAGTGTGATGGTCCTGGATGCAATGGCAGTGTTTGTCGGAAGGAATGTGTTGCTGACCCTTCCTATGCCTACCTGGGCAAGTTGCAGGGCCAGGGAAGGAGGGTATTCAGCGGTCAGAGTGCTGAGGTATATTTGTTGTTCTTTCACGCCTGCAATGCTTCGGTCCAGGGCCTGTATTTTTCGAACTGTTGCAGCCGAACGCCCACGATTTGGAGAAGGCTTTATTGTGCCTGCAGGCGTCTACCCACACCAGGGCACATTGGTGATCGCGTAGCATTTGGAAGTTAGCCTCTTCCAGCCAGGACATGGCTGATGGCGGTTGTTCCCAAATGCCTACGCCTCCTTTGGAGACCACTGCTCTGAACAGGGCTCTGCCGGTGAATGGTCTTGCTATCCAGCAGTTTCTTACGCTGCGAAGGCGAAAGGCCGGGGACCCCGTTCATGTACTGCAGCGTTCTCAAGGCTTTGGGCCCGCCAGGGCGTAGTTTGAGTCTGGAATATTGCTTGCAAGGCGGGGCAAGCATTATCAGGGAACAGCAGAGTCTGAGAAGGGCCTCGAAGACTACGTTATCCAGGATGTTGCGCGCAGTGTCTCCATCCACATCAAAGGGCTCAAAGCAATCAAGGCCAAGGCTAATGGCTGCCACGGCGCGCGTTGGGCAAGGCTGGAGTCAGGGCAGCTTCCACCGGCATACGCAATGGTGAAAACGGCGCACGAGGCCCGCTGTGGGGCAAGGCCGGCCGCGGTTTGGCTGCCCGATCCTGCGCCGGTCCAAGATCCGGGCTATTTCACGTGTGTTTGTTGCGGTCCATGGCGGGGTGCTTTTGCTGGCAGCCCACTATGGCGCACACGTGGGCGAAATGGCACTGGTCGTTAGTGCAAATGCCCGTCTGGTAGCGCCGGCAGACCTCGCGCCCTTTATAGGTAGTGCACCACTCTGCTTTGGGCTTTGGCTATGGCGTGGCTCCTTTGGATTTCCCCTTGCCTTTCTTGGTGGGGCGTGAAGGCACGCGGGCTGGCTTAAGGTCGCGCTTCTGCCGGTTGCGGGGCGTGGCGGTGCTGGCACGGATGGCTTGGATACTTCGGGCGCAGCTGTAAGAGGCTGTGCACATCGTTTCTCATGTGCGTCAGCTTGTACAAGGCATCATCCAGGGACCATTCCTGCCCTAGAAACTTCGGATATGGCTGCCCAGAGCTTACAAAAGCTCTTGGGTATTCACCGTACTGGCTGTGTGAGACACAGGTCGGCTATCTTCTTGTCGAAGGCCTTGAGGTTCGACAGGCGCGCTGCTTGAACACAGGGCCAGGGCATTGCGAAACACGGTCTGGATGCGGGTGAGCCACCCTGCTGACAGCGAGTGGTCCTCCACGGACAGCTCTGGTGTGTCGTCAAAGAAGGCCTGACTCAGGAGTTGCAGTTCTGAGCGCACGGCTCGGGCCGACTTTGCTTCCATGCGCTCCTGGTATTGCCGTGATGAAAGGCGATATTGCCAGGGCACCCACTTCAGGGACTGCCCGGGCTTCAGGCCCTCGTGCACTAGGCTCAGAAGGCGCATGGATGGCGTGGTGTCAGCGTCCAGCAGCTCACCTGGGTAGTTGGATTTGAAGGTTTCCACAAGGCTGGACACGCGTTCGGATGTGAGCTTGGGTGGCAAGCGCTCTGCCCAAGATGCTATTTGATTGGGCTGAATGCATGGCGACCTGGAATTAGCGGCCGGTTCGGGAGGCTCCGAGCGCAGGCTTAGCCGATGGCACTCGGCTAGGGCTTTCCTAAGGCGCGCTGCTGCCACACTGGATTCTGGATCCTCAATGTTGTTGGCTGTCCAGAAGTCCCTGGCAGAGACTATGAAAGGCTGCAATTCTGCAATGGTGGGGAAGGCAAAGGCGAAGTCAGATGGGCAGTCAAAACCTGGCCAAAACGAGGTCCTGCAGGCCTTCAGGGACCCGGGCTTCTGTCAGGACATCTTGGAGCCGATCGCGATCCATGTGCTTCAGTAAGGCATGTTTGGAAGGCTGGTTTGATAGGAAAAAGATAGCTGCGGAATGTGTACAGTCAGTGCGGATGGCAGGTACTGGTGAGCACTGCTGAGTCGCTGACTTCTCCCAGTGCATACCTGAGGTGTCTGATTGTGTCGAGTTTGGCTGAGCTGTGGGTGTCAAGGTAAGGCTTATTTTAGCACAGCACGGCCACGCACGCCTTGCGCTTGCAGAGCTGCATATCTGGATGAACCTGATGCACAGGGTACGAGCACTGCTTTAAATACAAACCGCAAGCCGTCTGTACCGAGTTGCCGTGAGTGCACAGCACGGCATGTACGGATCCCCAGGGCACAAGACGAATGCCAATTGAATCGACTGCAAGGGCTGGCGCCAGCGGGCAAGGCGAGGGATCTGGTGAGCACGCTTGCTCGTCTGGCGGTTCTTCTTCGGATTCGGCTTCCGAAGATTCCAAGGCGGCTCTTTCCACTGCGAGGGCTTCCTCGTCTGCATTCAGGGCTGTGGACAGCAAATTGTCCACCTCCCTGTAGTACAAGAACCTTGTCAGGCTGGTTGGGAGGCTCTGAAGCTCCAATTGGTTCGGAGGGCTTCCCTGTGGAACTTGAAAGGCTGGTTCCACGGTTGGGCGCTGGCCCCCCCCGAGCCATTGGCCGAGGGGTCTCCAGCCCCGTCTGATGGCGGAGGCCAGCTCAGACTGCACCCACAAGGCTTCTATGGTGTCGTCCCTGCTGCACAGCAGTGCGGACGAAAGGCGATGGTGTCCCTGAAGCCTTCTACTGTCTTCAGGAAGGCGTAGCTGCAGCTGAGTAACGCGCATTTAAGGCTGTGAAGGGTAAACGAGGACGCCTTGCGCTGGGTAACCAGCTGGCCGCCTTCCGACTTCCACGGCAACTGTATGGCCCAGCGAGGGCATACCAGTGCTTGCAAGTAAGACATCGGACGTGAAAGGCTGGGGCATGCGTGAGAATCCAGGTTTGGAACGCAGGGCAAAATGAAGTCGGGTACAAATGAATCTCCCCATTCGGCCTGAGCGGCGTCTAAAGCTTGGCTGAGCAGGGCAAGCCACTTCACCAGCCAGGATGCGCTGATGTCTTCACCTCGGAAACCGAACGGCAAGCATGCGAAGGGCTGTCCCTGGCTAGTTGTCTTGGTGGCCCAACACAGGCCCCGAAGTGCTTGCGCAGACAGCGAGAGAGCGGAAGGCTTGATTCTCTGAATGTCCCCAAACCTAAGGCTGCAATGGGCGCACAAAACCACGGCGGGCGTGCAAGCGGGGGAAACTATGTGTTCCTCCCATGCTGCAAGTATAGCAAGTGGCAAAGGCAGGGCTTCACGTCGATCGTGTGGTTTGGGGTTGTAGGCGAAGGACTTGATTAAGGGGCTACCCGTCAAGTCTAACAGGCTTGATATCTGCCCAATGCGCGCAAACCAAGACAGGGCTTTACTCATCATGATTGCGCTGCACTTGAGCGCAGTGCGGTCCTCTGCTTGAGACACATGGCAGCCTGCGATGAAATCTGAAAGATGGGCCAGGGTAAGGCACATCAAATCACCCACGCACTGATTTACGAAGGTGAGGAAAAGGCGGATGGCGCGGAGGTACTGCGACAGCGTGCCCCCTGAAAATTTGTGCAGAGATGCTTCGACAAGGATCTGTGGGTGTTGCGAGGCTTCCAGGGCTTGCGCTAGCATGCTGCCAGCGACGCACGATTTGAGTATCAAAACGCATTTGGGAGTGCACTTGTCCTTCAGCGTGGCCTGCAGCTGAGCAGTTGATGAAGGCTCAGGCGGGCGAACAGGGCCATACGGCCTGGGCAGCGCAGGCCTGGCGCTGAACACGCGGCGTAAGGGCATCACTGCGATTGGCAGGCTGAGCAGGGGGCGAGCCTGACCTGTGCGGTCCTGGCTGGTGTGTGTCTGCAAGGCTAGACTGCGGGGCCAAGGCCTGCAGGGCGGCTTGGGCAGAGGGCAAGAAAAAGCCACCCAGGACCTTAATGGAATGCGCTCTGAAACTGGGCACCCTGGTTTCTGAGCCTGGGGCAAGGGGGCAGTGCTGGGTGGCTCCGCAGCTGAAAGCGCGGAGATCATTCACATGAGCTCGCACCGGGTAAGGTCTGACCCGACTGCTGTGATCCATGTTTGAGGGCAAGTCTGCTTGGTTGAGCCATGGTTTGGCTTTGGTAGTCGTTCCCGGCGATGTAGCTTCGGCGGCAGTTGCGAAGGCCTGACGACTTGCGTGGGCTGAAAGCCGGGCGGTCTTCTGCCATCTCTTCTGAAAGGCCATCGGGGGAAAATGAAAATGCTCTCCCCCAGAATTTCTTGCTGCGGTAAGGCATCGAGCCTAAATGCATGCAGGGCAAGTGGGTGGCATCGTACCTGCGACCTTCTGAGGTGTTGACCAGAAGGCTCGTTGGTGTACCTGCGCCGCAGCAGCTTCAATGTTCAGGCCGCAACATTTGGGCAGACGGGTGACACACACGCCATGCCTGTTTTCTTGCATCTGCTGCATACGGATCGGTCATGATGAGGGCCAACGCACTGTGTAGACTGCACATGTCATGCGATGGGTTGCAAAAAAAAGGGCCAAGGCTTCACCGAAAACATTTCCTAAGTTACAAGAAAGTGAAAAGAGTGCACTGCGTGGCCCTCCTGAAGCTGAATGGTGCGGTCAATGGCACAGGGCAAGGCATCAGTACATGGCAACATTGGGTTGCATGGATTCATAGCACCGGCTGCAGTAGTGCGAAGTGTGCGTATGACTGCCGTTCATTGCGTTTGCAGCAGGACGTGGGGGGGCTCCTGAAGGGCAAATCGTAGTAGTTCATCCAGCTGCCGTCCCACGCGTACAAAGGCGTGTCCGGCGCAAGGCCCAAGTACTGCAGGTCAGGCTTGGGCTCATGGAACGCGGATGAAGGCTGTGGGGGCCAGTCACAAGGCGGGCTCAGGGCTGGCTCTGAAGGCAATGGCCTTGGCATGGGCGCCACCTTGGGAGCCGCCTCTTGCTTGGCCGGCAGGGCATCGTCTGGGGCGTTGGGCCAATGCGGAACTGAAGGCGAAGGACGAGGCTTTGGTACCTCGGTTGAGGCGGCCTCTGGATTTGCCGGCAGTGCGTCTTGAAGAGTCTCCGGTGCGTGTGCTGAGGCGGGGCTTCGGGAGGCAGCTCGGGCGCATTCACCAAAGGCGGCTCTTCAGTGCAAGGCTCTGGAAGGTCTTGAATGGACGCCCCTTCAGGCGGCAAGGTCGAAGACTCATCCGTGGGAAGGGCGGCTTCTGGCAAAGGCGACGAGGATCTTGAGGCCGTCCGTTCACGCAAGGCTGTAAGCATGGCGGTCAAGGCTGCTTGGTTCTCTTCTGTCATGCTGGAGACAATGCCCATCAGGTCGGGCACTGATGAAGGCATCGGTCCGGCATGCCGAAGGCAAACGAGTAGGGCCGAGCAGGAGCGTGGCGTGTTGCACACTGCTGAAACACAAGGCAGTGGTGGCAAAGCGAGTGCACAAATAAAGCAGCCAGTCTGGGGCACGTGATGACAGGGCTGCTGGAGAGCCGGCGCGAGCCTGTCATAATGCCAACGCACAACAGCCATGAAGTGGCATGGATGTGACACATCTGCCAGATCAAGGCTACGGCAGAATGTGCCCGAGTCTGCCAGTTGACAGTGCTTGTCGAAGTGGGTGTCAAGCAAAGCGCAAGGCACACACTTTTAAATCTGTGAGCATGAAGTAAGGTCCACTGGTTCGTGAGAGTGCATCTCCAAGGCTGGCAATGCGGGCAATGCAGTCTGAAGACGCACAATGATGAATTCAAGGTCTTCAAGGCTGGACAAAACCGCATTCAGGAGGCGGGTTGTCATGGGGCCAGCACAGGCGTGCAAAAGTGAAACTAAGGCTGCCTCTGAGTGCTCGTGCCAGCGGTGCTGTACTGCGAAGTTCCTGAAGTTAGGGTCGCTGGCAGCTGTCAGGAGGCCCTGGCTGAATGACTTGAGGCCTGGCCAAAGAAGCATGCTGTAGGTTTGCTCCAGTCAAAAGCGGAGGCGAACAAGGCAAGGCTGTTCACGGTAAAGATCTGGCTCTGATTGGCATATGCAATGGCAAAAGCACACAGTGTCAAAAGGCGGGCAATATGCACTGAGCCCTCGTGAAGGCCAATTCGCAGGATGATGAAGTCCAGGTAATGCTGAAGGTGATTCAGCAGGGCAATCTTGCGTTGCCTGGCAAAAATGTGTCTGCCCAGCACGCAAGCAGGCTAATCCATTGCTCCACCAATTCAGGGCAGGGCTGAATCTCGCGGGCTGAAAGCGCCATCACAGCGTGTTGCGCGAAAGGGCTGTGGTGTCAAGGCACACTGTGGAAAGCGCCAAGGGCTGGGATCTGCTGGGGTCCCGGCCTGTTGCGCCGACCTGGCGGAGGCGTCTCACAGTGATGGCTCAAAGGTTGACAAGCATGTGTCGTTAGATGTGCAGATGGCACGCCGTGTTTTTCTCGGCAAAGAGCAGTGCCCCATCATGCGAGGGCATGGTATGCAAAGGACACCCAGCGCTGTACAGATTCCACAAGGCATGACAATGCACGGATGCCCTCGATCAGGGTCAAGGCAACAAGGCAAACGGCGGTGACATGGTATTATGAGAGTGTGAATGCAACGGTATTATCATGCGCCGGTATAAAAAGAAAAAACAGGGCCTGCGAAGGTCCCAGAGGAGCCTTACTGTGGTGCCAAGGCAGCAAGCCTGGAGGGAAGCCATTCAAGAGCGGACTCAAGAATGCATGACCGGGGTCATGACTGATAAGCCTGATCGCAGGGCTTGTCAAGGTCCCGGAGGAGCCTCAATTGCCAAGGCACGCTGTGCCAAGGCTGCAGCCCCGGAGGGCTGTGATTCAAGAGCGGACTCAAGAATGCATGACCGCCTTGTGGAGGTCCCGGAGGAGCCTCAATTGCCAAGGCACGCTGTGCCAAGGCAGCAACCCCGGAGGGCTGCAATTCAAGAGCGGACTCAAGAATGCATGATTGAAGTCACGACTGAAGGCATTGCGCCTTGTGGAGGTCCCGGAGGAGCCTCAATGGCCAAGGCACGCTGTGCCAAGGCAGCAACCTCCAAACGGTTGCGATTCAAGAGCGGACTCAAGAATGCATGACTGCGGTCATGACTGAAGGCATTGCGCCTTGTGGAGGTCCCGAGCCTCAATTGCCAAGGCACGCTGTGCCAAGGCGGCAATATCAGAGGGCTGCGATTCAAAGAATGCATGACTGAAGTCACGACTGAAGGCATTGCGCCTTGCGGAGGTCCCGGAGGAGCCTCAATGGCCAAGGCACGCTGTGCCAAGGCAGCAACCCCGGACGGTTGCGATTCAAGAGCGGACTCAAGAATGCATGACTGCGCTCATGACTGAAGGCATTGCGCCTTGTGGAGGTCCCGGAGGAGCCTCAATTGCCAAGGCACGCTGTGCCAAGGCGGCAACCCCGGAGGGCTGCGACTCAAGAGCGGACTCAAGAATGCATGACTGAGGTCATGACTGAAAGAAGGTCCCGGAGGAGCCTCAATTGCCAAGGCGCGCTGCGCCAAGGCAGCAGGCCCAGAGGGATGCGCTCAAGGGCGGACTCAAGAATGCATGACTGGGGTCATGACTGAAGGCATTGCGCCTTGTGAAGGTCCCGGAGGAGCTTTAATTTACGGAGGGACAGGCGCACAGCGCAACACAGGCTTGAAAAGGCTCACGAATGCTGCAGGCGAGGTTGCCAATCAAGCGCACTGAGGTAAGGTGCAAAACGGGCTCAAGGTCTGTCAAGAGACGGCAAGGTGACGTCCCGTGGGACGCTATGCACCGAACCCTCCAGCTGAAATACCAACCACGTAGAAAGGTGTATACGGACGACGCCGTTATAGCCGAACCCGTGTAAACGTTGTAAGGGAGAAGGAATGATAGTTACAACAGTGGTCCTGACAAATGCAGCGCAAGCGAAGTGTTTTCCGCTCTCAATGCCGATCACGTATGTATGCAGCTACACATCAGATCTTGAACCTCAATTGTGTCTTGAGCCAAATGGCGATCAATGGAACTTGGTAAGCAACACCAACATGGACCTCAGAACAGCTTCCCAATTTCGGCACGGGGCCTAGAGGGTTTTAACATCCCCCATTTGGGTCGCATTGTTCATCATGCGGTCCAAACACCACAAAACGTTCCACTGGCCACGGCTTCAGCTACGAAATCGTGTCGTGCATTCTTTTACTTGCTATCACTACACCGTTCATTCGTTGTGAAACATGCCGGGTTCGATTGTATGAAAAGTGAAACATTCATCCACCAATCGAAGCGCACTCCCATATGCAGGTGTATACAATACACTATTGTCACGTCATTTGACCACCAGTGAACAATCCAGCTGCCGCATTTGCGCATCGCGCAGCTGTCATCCATGAAATGGGTTGGCCACAAAAGTCCAACGGAGGCGCCTGCTCGTAATCAATCTGCATATCTCCGGCAAAGAAATATCGGTGAGCAATCAATGCAAATCATAGCCATTCCAGATACCATGGACAATGCATAAATAATGAAAAGGATATCATCCATAAAGTAATAGTTCCATCCATGAATATCCAGAGCGTCATAGTCATCGGAATATGTAACCATGTACACATCCAGTCATCTTGGACACATGAATTCATATCATGACATAAAGTCGTTCCATCGCAATAGTGTCGATGAGACGCAAGCAACGGATGGGGACTAACCCACATCGTGCCGCAATCAACATCTTCACGACGCACACCTGTCCCCAATGGACAGCCTGCGAGTGCGTCGACGGAACTCCTCGTCCAAGTTCTTCTGGGCTTCTCGTGCCCGGACACACTTCTTGTTGTGATCCTCTGGTAACCAGTGCCCTTTCCGAAGGCAATCCAGCAGAGGTGTGTCGCACTTGTTCGGGTCGATGGCCGAGATGATGGCGCTCACGTTGACCGTGTAACCATTCTTGCCAAGGCTCAGGCCATCCCTCACGAATGATATACACTTACAGTTGAAAGCCAGTGCAAAGCATCTGAAAATAATATCACCCACCGGGCGCACTCGGTCCTTGACCAGGAGCTTCATTTCGTCCTTGGTGACATCGAGGATTCTCGCTGCAATCCACAGCTTGTAGAATGTATATAGTCCCTCGCATTTGCACACCATCATACGAATATAATCTTCACGCTCCTCAACCGATCGGAAGACTCTTGTCCGAACATTCTCCGATTGAGAGATCTTCAGCGCTGTTGACGGCAAAAGTATACCTTCCTGATCGTGCTCGGTGATGTTGGGGTATCTCTTGAAGTCATTGTGGTAAGGGCAGCCCGCTCTCCCCTCGAGCTTGGCATTCATCGTTCTCTCCTCACCACCCTCGAACATCCCCCACATCTTGGACATCTGGAGTGCGATAAACCCTGCCATGTATTGAACTTATAATATCCCGTGACGCCAGATCAGTGTCGCGGTAATACCAACCGCTGTCTTCCTCTTCTGACGCATAGCCGGATGTATATCCTTGCGTGTCCATGTCGTCATCTTCTCCTGGAACTTCCTCCGCTTCGTCTTCATCCTCCTGTGCCGCCGCATCGTGGTTGGCTTCTTCCTGTGCACGCCTGGCATCTCCCGAGACGTTGGGGTTTTGGTTGTCCTCCTCGTCATCGGAGTTGATGTGGATGTAGTACCTCCCGGTGGAGATCAGTTGCGCCTCGCACTCCAGGCATAAGCAGAAGCAGGTGGGGATCGCGGTCATATCCGGCACCTCAGTCCTTCCCATGTCTCATCATTCAGGATGACGACTTTGCTGATTTCGTCCCTGACCTCGTTGACCTGCGCATTGAACTCCTCCATCTCGTTGTTTCGATAGAGTTCGCAGGCACGATCAACCATGTCTATGATGTAGTGCAGATTATCGGCACCTGTCTCGGTCTCTGGCATCCTCTCGCTGATCTTTGTGACGTTCTGGAGCATCGCAGCCGACTCTTGGGATGAGTTGACGAAGCCAGGGCAGATCTCGTTCTCCACACACTTCGAGTACGCCCTCTTGATGTCAACGTACTCCAGGCGTTTCCCTCCGTTGCTCTTGCCAATCCAAATGGACTTGACCTCATAGAACGGGATCACGTCAAAGACCATGAATGTCCCATTTGCCGCGACTCCAGCTCCATACCGCGCGAGGGTCGCACTGGGAATGTAGATGATCGCAATCGGATCCCCCTTCCTTACGTTCCGCAGCGTCACCTTCGTTGCCACGTTCATCTCATCCCATGGAGCGAACGCTCCGAAGTGCAGTGCTGTTACCGCCATCGATTCCGCCGGGGACTAACCCACAGCGTACGATGCTTGGCAGATTTTCCACATACGTCACATGGAATGCTCCTCCGAGAGAATCACCCACTTGCGGAATACCTATTTGCCAGTGCGGATGAGCTCATGAATCCAAAATCACTGTGACCAGTTGTGACTCGGATGCACCAAGGTCTGTACCATCCATCGCATCTGTTGAACATCCTGTCGATGTCGTCCCGACCCATGCCAGCTTTGGTCATTTCCTCCCTGGCCGCCCTGGTGTCGTTCGGGTTCATGATGCTTGGAAACCTTGCTGCCAGGACCTGGAATCTCGATTTCTTGCTTCCAGATTCCTGCCACTTGATCACCTCCATGATGCCCTCGAGGTGTGTGGTGGGAATATGTCGTTGTTCCGGTCGTCAATGACTGCATCAATGTCGACCCATCCACCTTCGTCACACCTGAAAGCACTTCCTCGGCAGCTGCCGATCTTGTGTCGAAGGACTCTGCATAGGTCGTGAGATAGCTGGTTTGCTTGGTCTTTCGTAGCAAATACCGAGCGATCATCGCCAATCCTGCATAGTGGAGCACCGTCAAAAGGAGCAACGCAGAAGTTGACACTCTTGCCAAGTTGCATCACGTCCACCTGCTCAAGGATGGCACCTTTGGGAAAGTATCTGGGGTCAACGATGGACGCATATGCCCATGGCAAGTGCACATCACTCACGTCGCCATACTTCGGGATGTAGCACGGGATGGTGTCACACCCCATCTCAAGCGTCTTCTTGAACGTCCTGTTGTCCCCGCACGGGTTGTAGGTGAGGTCCACGCCACCGCATTGTAGCTCTCCTCCCTCAGCCGTGTCAGCCATCTCCACCAAGTTGATGGTATAGCTATACATCTCGATTGTTTCTTTCCCTCTCTTTCTTTCCTTGGACGTTGATGAGGACGGTTCCTCCGTATCCCCCATATCTTCATCCGATGAAACGGGATCACTGCTGAGTAGCTCACGGAGCATCTTCATCGCCTTCTCATTTCCAGCAGCCTCTTCAATGTCCTTGCAGTCGCCGTCGTGGGCCAGGTTCGCGCACTTCGTGCAGATTCCCATCTCTCCCACGCACTTCTCCATTGACTCCAGGAATCCTAGTGCCGCTCTCCGCCCGTCGATCACTCGCTGCTTCTTTTCTTCCTTCTCAGCGTTGGGCTGAGAGCTACGGCTCGGGTCTGGTGCTTGACCAAGACCGTCACCTTCGCCCTCCGTTGCCTTTCTCTTGGACCCTTGGGCAGAAGGCTCGGTTATCAGGGATCGCGGATGTCTGGGCTTGACCTTGTTCATGATGTCAAGCACCTCTTTCGTGGGCACGCCGAGCTGTGCGGAAGGTCTGTTCCGCTTTCGGTTCTGGCCCGTCGTGTGGGTCACGTTCCCGGCGAGGTGTCGTACTATTGACTGCTCGAACTCCCTCTTGATCTTCCATGCATCCTTCCACAGTGGCAGTTCGTGCTGGAAGTACGACATCACCTCAAAGAATCCCAATACCATCTCGACGACGTCTCCCAAGGATTCCTCGTTTGAAGTTTGTCCCAGGAGTTCATACATCGTTCCCTGGTCGAGCACGCTCTTGATCCAGGACGAATAGGCCACATTGCCAAGATCCTTGTCTATCATGAAGATGGACATTCTCTCCTCGACTCCCTCGGAATTCTTGCACATGATCACATCCCGGGATGCGCACAATTGCTTCCCGTGACCGTTGTTGTAGAACTGCGCTGCTTGATCCACTGTCATGCTCACGAATCCCACGTGGGAAAGCTCCTTCTTCAGTTTAGAATACGCGAGCTCCCGTATAATCGTGATCATGGCCTGGATGTTGTTGACGTCCACCATGAGGTTTTGAAGGTCAGGGATTGCTACCACGCATTCCGCGAAGAGGCGCGTGTACATTTTCTTCCCCTCGATAGACCTCGCAATACCGTTCGTGTCCGCATTCCAGTTCGCGCAACAGTTCACGCAAGAAGTGGGATTGAACTTCGAGTTTGGTCCGAGCACCTTCGACTTGCTCATCTGCATCTCTCTAGCGCAAAGTTCGCAGATAAACTTGCTGAGCTCCGTGACCGAATACCATCGAAGACGTGGATCACCGACATCGGCTTTCCCAAACGCATCTTGTTCGCCGTGTCCTTCATCTTGCTGTTCTTGTTTTCTCTTTGATTGTGCAGTGAAGGTCGGCTTGTACTCAAACTTCACCTTCGATTCCTCCATGTTCTTCGGGATGTTGAATCGAAGGTCGGGCTCGTTTATGCACGTCTCCTCCAGTTCACGCACAAACGCGTTGCTTGGTGCGATCGCATCGATGGATTTCTCCACCAGCAGTCGCTTCAGGAGGAAATGTTGCAGGTTCGAGCTCCCAGGGATCTTGTAGTTCTTTCCTGTGAGCGCATGGACCACGCGCCACAGGCGATCGTTCTCGGTCACCAGCGCGCCTGCCGCCTTGCAGATCTCGCTAACCTTGTTGGCGATCGTCCCCAAGTCCCCTCTTCCTCCATGGAAAGCAACATCGCGATTCACGCACACCACGACCAGGCCCTTGCATGTGTTGACGAGGTCAGATATCGCCTTTTGCAGGGAGTCGATGATGGGGTTGGCGGTCACCTGCCACCCACATCCTCTCACGCACACCCAATCATAGAGCGACATCCAAATGTGCACCGACACAGGTGAGTCATCCATGTCTCGCCTCCGTTGTTCGGTGATGAGCTTATCCAGCTTCTGCAATCGGGAGATGATATTCAACGTGTCATTGGGCGAGGAGACTTGCTCTCTCGACCCATAGTATTTTTTTTCTTCTCGATATTTGTCCACCCCTGTTCGTTGACCATCATCTGGAAGGTCTTCGTGCTCCCTTTCGAGTTGACGGCCCTCAGGGGCCAGTCCAGGACCAAGAAGCTCTTCTTGTGGATCATCATATCGCGAATCGTCGCCTCACCAATGAGGCTCCTTTTCTGCCTCTTGATAATCCGGTTCAACTGTCCAGGTGCGTTGTCCGGGTTCTTCTCCGCCTGGATCAACGCGTTGATGGCTTTGGCGCCCGGAAGGCGTCCAGTAATCAAGCATCCTGTTTGGGCACACAAGAAAGCATACAGCTGTAGCCATGCCGCATTCCCCTTCCCAACATAGGAAAGAATAATCTTCTCCGCGCTGGTCTTCTCCTCGAAGTGCAATAGCGAAGAGGTCAGGCATCTCAGCATACACTCCCAGTATGTTGCGTTCTTACCTTCTGCAAGACACGGCCCAAATACAGTTTGTATGATTGGGTACCCTGTATTGTTGTCTATGTTGAACTTCACATTGACAGTCGCGCCGCTCAAAGTAATACCCCCTTCAAATGAAGTGTAGGTATCATGTCCAGCAGTTGGGTTGATGATTACCCATCTGTCGTCATCACCACCGGAGTTCATGCGGAAAATGGAGTTGATGATCTCGTTGTCGATCTTGACAGCATCGCTAGCTTGCGACCCCCCACTTGGAGCTCCCTGCTGGGGGACTGACCCACCAGCGGTTTGGCTCCTTTGCCCGGAGCTTGACGCCGACTTCTGCTGTCGCTCCGTCTTCCGCGGCGGCTCCGTCTTCGACGAGCCCATCGCCCACCATGTCGGCTCTTCCCCAACCACGAAATCCTCGGGGTACTTCTCCAGTTCCCTCTCGACTTCGTGCATCGTGCAGTATTTATTCTGGAAGAATTCGATCACGACGTCCTTCTCGGCTTTCTTTTCGATCTCCTTCAACCAGCTTACCCACTTGCGCCGATCTTGGTTCTCAGCGGCCCTGTCAGCCGCGTGCGGTGCCAAACTGATGGAGTTGATGTTCATCGCAGGCAGCTTTGACTCGTAGATCATGTCGATGCACCACAGGAAGTCCCTGGCGTACTCGATCTCCCGGTAGAGTTCGTTCAGCTCTTTCTTGTCTGGACGGAAATAAGCTGTATACGACTGATCTTTGGCGTTCTTTTCACCGAGCAATGGCTGCAACCTCCTCATGATGAAGGAAACGCACATGAGCGAATTGATCGCCCCGATGCACGCGTCAGAGATGTCACTGGGGGTTGACCCACAGATCATCCAGCGCAAGAGATTGTGCTGGCTGGCATTTTCATCCCTCCTCAGCGCATACGCGAGGTTCTTCATCGATGCATGCAGCTCATTCTGGTAGACCAACCCAAGGTCCCAATTCTTCTGGTAGTCGTCCTTGGCACCACGACCGTAGAAGTCGATCTTGGGGGCCTTGATCACGCTCAACGTGAATACTTTCCCCCAGTTTCGATCTCTATACTTCGCTATTCTCCGATCGTGCCTCTCAAACTCTGCAGTCGTCTGGAACTCCTCGGAGCTCCTCCACCTTCTCGACGACGATGCCCTAGTTGACTCGTCGCTGATGAACTCTTTGTATACCTCCCCAACCGGGGTGTCCTGGTGGAATGCAGCTTTGAACGACCGTTCTTCGTTGTCCTCGGCCACGCCTAATGCGAGATCCCAGATGTTCGCAATTGATCTCAACATATCCGCCCCCTCTATGCAGTACTTGGTCACGTTGAGCAACTCGGGGTTCTTCGCTAGCAGCGATGCTTCACCGCAAAGTTGGTTCAGCGCCGCCACAATCTTCTTTCCCTTGCTGCAAAAGTCCCTCCATCCAAGCATGCATTCGTCGGCAGAAAGCTGTCCGAAAACTTTGCTGATGAACTCTAATGCAACCCTCATGGATTGCCCTTCACCTTTCATCATCCCGCGGCCTTTGGCAGAATAATACGCTGAGTAGGCATAAATAGCAGGGACACCAATGTCCTCGATCCACTTCATTGGGTATCCTCTTGCCTTCCTCGACGGCGTTCTTCACCAAGTTCCCCAAGAAGATTGCCGCTTGCCTAGATTTCCCGACAGGCACGCAGAAGAACTCATTCGTATTGACAACAGTCGGATTGGCAGTCATCTTGATGATATTCTCCAGAACCAGGAAAACCCAAAATAAGCAGCTGCAAATGAAGCCACGGAATTGTCCCAATACGAGCCCAGTTTCGGATTGAGGTGATGAACTGGTCCAACTCCTCCTTGAAGCTTGGGGTTCGGGACTGACCCAGCTCCCCGTATGCACCAGAGGTTCGGGACTGACCCAGCACCTCGGTTGTGCAGTTGGGGTGGTGCAGATTCCACTCGCAGTAGCTTGGTGCTTCCGCGATCTCCCTCGCGTAATGCAAGCAAGAGCGAGTTTCAATGGTGCCGGCTTGAGGCACTTTGCTCGAGCACGAAAACGGCGAAGGATCACACCCACAATTATCGACGTGTACAACTGGGTTTCTTTGGTTTCACGACCGGCACAAGGTCCATGCTCATGGTTTCCATTGCATTTCTTAGACAACGAGCCACCAAGGTCAAAGTTCCATGAGACAACTCTCCATGGTTTCTTGATTGGCATGGGTTTCTTGCATATCTTTGTTTCAAGCCATAGCGACACCCATCAAACTCGTGACTAGTCCCATCATGAACAACCTCATGCAGTCTCTCGTCTTTCCAATAATCGCAACTTCCAGGCAACTCAAACAAAATCGCAGCCCGTTTCGTCATGGCATGCCGTTTGATTTCAACGAACCGTTCAAACAATCTCCAAAATTCCCTTTGTTTGGCCTCGATTTTCTCTGCGGTGTCAATTCCGCGAGTCTTGTTGAGGCGTGCCCATGATGATCCCCCCGCGCAAGGCCCGGCGAAGAACAAATCGGAAGGTTTGGTAAGCACATGTCTGGCGATTCTCCCCCCGTACTCGCTCAGTAAGTCATCAACCAAAGTTATGGCGACGACCTGCGGCCCGTTATGACGGGCAAGGGCAGTGAACCAGTTACGCGGTTCGGAACATGCCATCAGCACAATGGGCCGAGCCAAGTCAACACTGTAAAGAGTGACGACTGTGCAAGTTCTCATACCAGGAAGCGAGACATGCACAGGAGCGCGAAGCACACCACCGTCGTGTTTAACCATCGCGAGTTCAATACCCGGCGCTAACTGTGGTTTGTGCTTCACCGCAATGCGATACGGAACAAAACAACGACCAGGGACAAGCTGCTCGTGATTGATATGCAGACAACGCATAAGCAACTTCAATCGGAGCAAAGTTTCCAAAGCAAGGTCGTTGACACACTTTAATTCTATGCGCTCGTTCGACAGTTCTTCAACGAATGCGGCCAGCACGGACTGCATGTCAACATCCCCGGACCCGACGTGAATTGGTCGTGGTCGTGGAGATCGCTCCCGCGCCGGTACAGCAACCGGTACGGGATGAAACTGCCAAACTGCGCGTTCAACCCATCCATCAATCCGCACACATTGCAACCCTGGGTCAACTCTATCCTCGACCTTGAGCCATGACCCGTTCTTCAGAAACCAAGTGGAACGAAGCCACTTGCTCCCGAACGGTGTCATAACCGTGAGTGGAGGTTTCACACGCATCAATCTGGGCCCCTTGGCAACAACAACCGGATCATGTCCTTCATGCTCATGCAATCCCTCTTTGGATGTCAATCCAGACCACCACAGGTCTGGGGGCATGATCGGAATGTGTGTGTACGGAAATGTTGGAACTCCGTCAACTGTTCCCGAAGCAGTCTGCATGGTCCCTTTTATGGGATCACACGTAGGTGTGAGCGCCTTGAGGGTATCCGGGTCAGACAGCAAGCTCGGGTCAAGTAGACCAATCTGCAAACATGCATGTTTCCATTTGCGCCCATCATTGAACGCCTTGGTGTAAATGTCGGCCGCCATCCTGTCGGTGACCTCATACGCCAAGTACATGTAATCACGTGTGAACATCTCATGCATCCACGAAATGCTAACACCATGGCTTCTCTCAAGGTGGCGCATCGTGGGGTTTCTCCCCGATCGCACGACACCGATCATAGCCTTGTTATCGTCATAGAACACAAAGTTCGGTGACTTCTTGAGAATCCGCTCTACCAGCTTGAGAGCGGGCATACCCATCGATCTCATGGCAACATCGGCCGCAACAATCTCGGCCTCGGGAGTGGAGTGACTCACACAACCCTGTCTTTTGGAGCTGCCAGACAACGGAAACCGGGTATTAGGCCCTTGTATATTCAAGTGTCCACCGGAGGTGGAACGCAGCGAGTCAATGCATCCCGCAAAGTCAGCGTCCGCATACAAGGCCAAGTGCACATCGTCCATAGGGTCTCCAACCCAACCGACCATGCGCCAATGTTTAGTATGATGCACATAGCACATCAAGTGATGCAAACCCCGATCATCGGAGTCAGTCCACCTATGCACATTCCGTGCTAGGCGATTCACTTGCCGCAACAAATCGAAGCGAGCAATCCGCGCACCGTACAGCAACTTCATTAGTACGCTAGCGGCATGCGGAGCAAGGTGTCCACGCACGGGCTCCTTCATGGCCAACTCAGGAGTCCCTCCCCGTTGGTCCGGCACTGTGGCAGAACCGTCGGTGGGCACAAGATTGTTACACCAATTACACACGACTGACGGCCCCTCTCTGGCAGGCTTCCGTGAGACGTGATTCTTTGTTTCCTCATGCAACTCAGGAGTGACAACCTTATTCAACTTCACGTCGCCCGCCACTTCAAGATAGCGGTCGACACAGGAACGTAGGAACTGTTCCATGTCATAGGTCACCGTTGTTACTCGGTGTCCGTTCCCGAGAGTGACGTTTCCCTTGCTTTGATTACAACCAAGGTACATGTCAAGTCCAGTCTCGGGCTCGATCTTCAAACGTGTACGCAACATGCTCCACCCTTGGGCAAGGTTCTTCTGCGGCCCTGCCATTTTGAAGTCGTCGACATACACAACCAGAACAAGCTGGAGCTTTTCGTGAATGTACACTGAAGGCCATTCTTCGCCGATGGGCTCAAAACCAACGGCACGCACCGACTCATCGCAGTGCTGCTCCCAAAATGTTCCCGCATCTGGGTGTCCGTACAGCGCCTTCCTCAACGGGACGACTGGTCTTCTGTACTTATCCCATTTGCATTCACTTGGCACAGCCTCCGGTGGCAATTCAATCCAACACGGCGTGCCTCTCAAGGTGGCCTGTATGTACGCCTGAACAGCGTCGGCCATCTGCACATCCCAGCCATCATGACAACCCAAAAAATCCGCCCAACGCGAGGCTTCGAATGAAGCAGGAGAGTTCCCCAAATCTTGAAACATCGCAGCCTCAAAGCTTTGGTTCTTCACTTGGTTCCCCCTTGAACTTCCTCTTAGGATCACCAACAGGCAACTGTGAGTGCTTTTCAACGCAAATGCCATGCGCGCGAGCCATGTGTATCTCTTCCCCTTTCGCTTTTGCCTCCTTGGCTACAGCGTCATATTCACACACCGCGCCAAGATCGAAGACGCCCTGGTCGATTAATCCCGACCATTCTTTCTTCATCGATGCCAACGCATCAGGGTTGGTCAACATCTCTTTCCGGCCAACCGGCCTGGATACTAAAACGTCGAAGAAGCGTACAACTTTCACAGCTTTCTCTCTGTGCTGTATTCGCTCAGAAGTCACGCACGGCATCGATGGGTATTTCTTGGCTTCACCATCTTCGCCTATCGCAGGCATAGCGAGTGGCACTTTTCCAGAAACTACCTCAGCAGACTCCTCCCATTCATACCAGGATTCGTCGACCGATGGATCTGTCCCCGATGTCGTCTCAGCTTCGTCTTTCTGACTCTCCATGACTGATGCGACCGCCTTCGTCCAGTTTGGAGTCGACTTTGATCGCTCCTCAGACTTGAACTTCCAGGCATAAATTACTACCAGACACTCAAATTCTTTCTCAAGCTGAACGTTTCGTCTCAAGACGTCTTGGGACTGCTTGGAATCCATGAGGACAACCACCCCGTCTACAGGATTAACAACAATCCTGACCCATTCAAGCTCAGCCAAGTGCTTCCCATCCATTGGGTTCTTGATCTTTGATATGTTCTTCCGCAATCCCCAATTGTACTGCCATTCTACTCCACCCCAGCGGTTCCGAAGCATTGCTCGGATTCTCTTACCACCGGGCATCTGTAACGCCTGTGCCTCTGCCGGCGCAGAAGTCTCAGATTCTTTACTCTTGGGATCTTCTTCTTTCTTTTTACCACCGCCCTTCACCTCGGCCTTCTCTTCCTTGGTGTAGTATTTACTCATCATCTTCCATTCTTCAGGAGTGTACTCTGGAGGTCTCGATGTCTTCATTAACCTGAATCCGTCCTTCCCGACAGGATACGGTCTTCCGGCCTTATCGATCTTAACCTCCTTGCCATCATCGTTGACGTACGTGATGCCATCCCCAGGTAGTCCAACTGACACGTGTGGAAGGTCGGATTTCGCAACCTTTTCATCGCCCTTGACATGTCCATCTCCTTTCCCTTTTGATGAGCTCGGTCTAGCATCTTCCTCTCCTGCATGATCCCCCCGACCTCCGGCAAGTACCTCCGGGCCATCGTCAAGCAGTAGACCAGCGATCTGATCGACCTCATCGTCAAGCAGTCGCTTCTCGTCACTCTGCAGCAATTCAGGCTCGTAGTCCTCATCTTCGATCAGGCGGTCACGCGCATCCAGACCGATTGCATCGATAGACATCTCTATCCCTTCCAAAGTCTCGTTGGCAACCTTGTACTTCTGTTGTATTGGGAATGTCAGAGGAGATTTCAGGATCATCCTCTCCGTCTGATGTGGCATTCTCAACCGAGGTGGAACCTTTGCCTTCTTGATGTTCAGCTCTGCACCCGCAAATGCAGTAAGTGCCCAAGCACGATACTTGTTTGCCCAATGCATACCGGTGCTCAACACATATCCAGCAAATATCCCAGTTTCCCCTCTCGGTTCGAACTTCTCCCTCTTCCCCCCTCGTGCTTCACTCGGCTTGAAGTCTACTAGCGCACCAAAAGGTATCTTCTCGCCCTTGAACTCCTCGCCATGCAGCCTCATCCATGCACTCGATCCATTCACCTCTTCGATGTTCATGAGATGGCACAGAGTGGTGATGGCCTGCACCCAGTAGCACGTGGGTAGACCGGCATGTACAAGACAAGCCGAAGTCTGGTCAATGATGAATTGATTTGTCCTTTCAGCAAGGGAATTATTCTGCGGTCGTCCAGGCAGCGATAGGTCGTGGTTCAGCTTCAGCTCCACGCACGCATTGATCAGTTCTGGGCCATCATCCGAATATACCTGCTTGATTTTCCTCCTCCCGCAGAAGTGCTTGATGGCCCTGACGACGGAGTCAGTGTCTCTTCTCGCGGTTGGATAAGCCATGATAATTCCGGTATATATGTCCCGGATGATGAGCGCATACCTGCCTTCCACTTCATGATCTCCTGACGCCGTCACGAAGTCGAACGTCACCAGGTCTCCGAACGTCTTCACTTCTCTTTTGAAGGCTCCCGTTCGCGATCTGAAGTGTCTCATCTTTGCCTTGACGCATGATTCGCAGAAAGGATTTCGGTATCTGTGTGTGAGCAAATGAGCGATGGAGTTGGCGTCCTTCTTGAGGACTCCCACTTTCCTCTTTATTGATGATCCTTCGTACACATCAACTTCGATTCCGGCATCTGGATCATCTTCATCAACCTCTTCCTCGTGAGCTTCGGCATCACCATGTCGATGTGGGACTGACCCAACATCTACAGGTATTTCCTCAGCTACGGGAGGCGGACGTACCGGACCGGCTCCTCCGGGTGGCCCGAAGTCGAATGCCCCATCATGGTGTTCGCCCTCGGCCTCTGCGGACTCACCGACAGCGGCGGGTGTGACTCGTTGTCATCGTCACCTCCCTGATCTGCCTCGTCGTTCGTTACCATCGCCAATACTTCCGAAAAGTGCTCTTTGAGGTCGTCTATCGTAGGGCGATGCCTGTTACTCCGAAGCTTACCATCACTCACGAGGTATGGGATGTCGTCCTTGACTTGCAAGTGCACGAATCCCTGCTTTGGTGTAACCATGAAAGGTAATTTACCAGGCATCCAGTGAAATGCATAACCCATCTTCATGCATCTCCTCCCTACTGACAATACCGTGGGTGTCTCATCCAATACGTGTGGCTCGACAGTCTCGTCCAATTCGTCCACGACTATCTTGGCCACATCGGACGTGGATGTGGAACCATTCGCGGTCTGGAATACGATCTCGTCATCATCTTTCACGATGTCGACACCCAGGCTCTTCGCCTTGGCTCGTCCGATGAGATCATGACCACATCCGGTGTCCATCAACCATTTCACCCGTTTGCTGATGCACGTTGACATGGCGAAAACGTTCTTCGGCAAACCGTGCTGCTTCTTCCAGTCGACAGCCGATTCCCTGATTTCGTCCTTGTTCTGATCATATTCGAACATTATGCTGCTCTCCTTGGTCACCGGGAAGTAGTGCTTCTTATATATATCATCCACCACTTCTCTCAGTATTTTCGCTCTTATCAATGATCGTTGGACTTGATAGGCTGATAATTCTCGATGATCACTGCTCTTGAACTTCTTCTCGTCGACGTACACGTACTGATAAGGCTCATTCTCATTGTCCTCATAACCGTACCATTCCCCTTTTCGTTCCCATTGCCTTCTCTCGTCTTCGAGGTAGGTGATCTCTCCATTCTCGTCGACGTCGAGTACTTCCTTGAACCATACCATTTTCTCGGGGATCTCGGACTCGCCAGACCATCTCGATGATTCGCTCATCGCGTCGTCATCATGCTCATGGTAGACAGTCTCGGCTTCATCCGGTTCGACCTGATCAACGTCCTTCTTGAAGCTTACCTTTCCCGCAGGAGCCGATTGCTTCAGGACTATCGCGGGCATCGCGATGGCCCTCCTTGCAATAGCTGGCGCTGCGGCCTTGGCGGCAGCCTTCGACTTGGCTTGCGCCTTGTCGCTTGACGTTGCTGGAGCTGAATTGTTCTTGATGAGCTCGTGCCTATACTTGCAAGCGCTCCCCCTGTCGCACTTTCCCTTCTGAAACGCGAAGCATGCTCCATCATCCCTCTTTGGTGACGATGATCTGGATTTGGATTTACCCTTTCCTTTCCCCTTGGGCATGTTCTCCAGCTTGTGCTCCGTCTTCTTGCTGTGGGAAAATGTGCACTCATTTCCTTTCACGCATCCCTTCGCCGACTTGAAGTGATACCAGCAGGAGTTATCTTTGCCTCCGCCCGGACTCTTGCCTCTGTCGCTGGCACCGTCGGACTTGCCGTTCATCAGGTCCGCCGGGTTTCCCCTTTCTGCCCTTGCCACCCTGGTTCTCCTGTTTGCCAGTTGCTGGAGCCGCATCCTTCCCGCCTGACTTCATCATCGACTTGACCGATCTCTCCTTCATGTCGAGCATCAGGTCTTCCCGATCCGCCTTGATCTGATGGTCGATCAACGCCAATAAGAATTCATACGTCTTCTGGGGATGCTTGTCCGGCAGTCTATGGTAGGCATTGAGGCCGAATTCCATCTTCTTGCTCCCCTTGATCTTCCTGTAAAGGATATCTCTGAGAGCCAATTTACTGGGTCTGTCCTCGCTCCTCATCTTCAGCAGCAAATCATACCATTTGTTCCTGAACATAACCAAGTTCTTGTCTCCAGGAAAGTCAAGGTTGAATAGATGCTCTGGTAGACGAGATCCGTTCTATCGGATGCTCTGAATGATTGCGTAACCAATGCCACCAACTCTCGTCCCTTCACGATCACCCCTTGTTGATGTCGTAGTTCCGAGTGTCGCGTAGCATCGAGGTATACGTCTTTGGCTTTGTCAGGCGCTTGTTTTAGCATGTTCTGCATGCCCATGGCCATCTTAATATCTATCGTAGCAAATCTGTCGCTATGTGAATCGCTAAGCATATTCAGGTCTGGGTTCAACCCAAGAGCCTGTTCCAACCATTTCGTCCATGCATCGGTATCTGGATCTGCACATGCGCTCAGAACATTCATCAGCAGTTGCATCTTCCAGTTATCAAGTTGGTGGATCTTTGGCCAAGCCGGAATAGATACTCTCTCAGCCTCTTTCCTCGAGATCCTCGGTCTGTCGTTCTTGATCTCTCGGTCATCTCTCGATCTTCTTCGTCTCCTCCGTGTCCGATCGTCATCTTCCTCCTCTTCTTCTTCCTCGTCTTCTTCATCTCCTTCGTCGTCGTCATCCTCATCCTCATCATCAGGCGGATCATCCGGAGGTCCCCCCCGCCACCAGTGAGGCTCAACTGACGTCGACTTGCTCCCTGCCCATTCCCATTAGGCGGGAATCCACCGTAATCCAATGGGGGCGTAGTACCGTTGTTTCCCCCTCCATCGCCGCCACCAGTCGCAGTAGTGGATTGTGGGACATGTCCGACAACCCCTTGCATCTGGGATAGGTGTACATCGATCATTGGATCACCGAAAGACGGAAAGAGAATCGAACCCGGCATCAACGACGAATTAGGGATCAGATTTGAAGACGATGACGGGACTAACCCAGCCACCTTCTTGTCTACCCTAGTTGAATTAGCTTGGGGTCCTCCCTCAACGCGTTTCACTACTGCTCGTTCACGATGTCCATCTTTGCTGCTGGCGGCTTCCTGTGTCTCCAGCTTCTTGCGCGCACGTAGTTCCTCGTTGTCAGCATCGAGTTGGCGAACAAGCTTGAGCGTCGCCTCCCTTTCCTTCAGTTGTCCCTGGAGCTCATGCATCTCTTCGAGGTACTCATCGTACATTCCCTTAGCTGTCAATCTCCAGTACTCAGCCTCCTTCGACTTCTCGTCCATCGTGCACCGTTCTTCTTGTTTTGCTTCTTTGACCTGGGCTAACTCCAAGATCGCATCTTGACGATGACCACCTTCGACAGCAATCATCTGGTCCTTCATCGACACGTCGGATTCATATTGTTTGACGATCTCTTCCTTCTCGCGAAGCAAGCAATCTGCTCTCTTCGATTCTTGTTCCGCAAATACTGTAACGTCATTCAGTCTCGCCATCAGCTGTTCCCTGGAGTCCTCCATAGAGTACGTCTCGGGGCGCTTGACGAGTGCGTGCTCCAACTGTGATTTCAGACTTTGGACCATCTCCTCCTCGTTGAACTTCTCGATAAATATAGACGATTCGATGCCTCTGATTTGTTGCTGATAAACTGATATCTGCTGCGAAGCTTCACGGTGTATCTGATTTGCACGTATAGCTGATTCCTGCGCGGCCGACTTCTCGCTTGCCATGTAGGATTTCATCACTGCAATTTCCCGCTTCTGCTCCATGATAGTTACTTCAGCTTGTCTCATCTGTTGCATTATAATATTCGACTCCATGTCTTTCTTTTCCCCGTACTGAAATGCGTTCATTTCCACCTTGCGCATCTGTTGGGCTTCCTCCTCAAACTTGCGCCATGCCTCAGCCATGTGGTGTTGGTGGTGACTCACTAGATGTCCCGACTGCTTGCTGGCAATCTCGCATCGTCTTTCCAGCTCCTGGATCCGGATGGTGCTTCCATAGTCTTCTTGATGAAGATTCGCGACACATCCACCCCGATCCCACCTCCATCGATGTCGATCTCACGCCCTTCTGCGACGTCCGTGGTGTCGCAGGCGAAGATGATGATCTTCTCGGTGGGGATTCTCTTTTCTTCGACTCCTGATGAACATCGATCTGCTTCCATGATCTTGTGGGAGTGGATATGTCGCTGAATAGCGCGGAACCTCCGCTCCCAGGTTCATCCTGTGAATCTGCGATCATATCCATCACCGCAGGAAGAGCCATCAATCCATTGGATCCCTCTGAGCTGCTGTTCCCAAAAGTTGCAGTACTTGGGCTCGCTGAAGACGCCATTGTACTGTGTAGGTTATCGTTCCTTTATTGTCCCTGTACCCGCAATAAACCAGCTGTCTCTCTGTCCAGTGTAGAGCTTGTCGTTACGGCTGATAACCTGTCAAGAGACGGCAAGGTGACGTCCCGTGGGACGCTGTGCACCGAACCCTCAAGCTGTAATACCAACCACGTAGAAAGGTGTATACGGACGATGCCGTTATAGCCGAACCCGTGTAAACGTTGTAAGGGAGAAGGAATGATAGTTACAACAGTGGTCCTGACAAATGCAGCGCAAGCGAAGTGTTTTCCGCTCTCAATGCCGATCACGTATGTATGCAGCTACACATCAGATCTTGAACCTCAATTGTGTCTTGAGCCAAATGGCGATCAATGGAACTTGGTAAGCAACACCAACATGGACCTCAGAACAGCTTCCCAATTTCGGCACGGGGCCTAGAGGGTTTTAACAAGGTCCAAGTCCATTGTCACAACTTTTGTGGCGTTGAAGGCAAGGCTGTCACGGGGCAGGGCGTCTGCCGGCTGCATGTGCTTCACCACAGGCTGAGACAATTTTCACACGGTTGAAATGCGAAGGCTGAGGCATCACGCTGTGCCAAGTGGTGGCAGTGCCGATGATGAAAATCCTTGCGTTTCGGCACAATTTGGACAGGCCCGGGGCGTAGCGGCGGCTGAAAACCTATTGACCCAGCAGTGCTTTGCGGCGCTGGCGCAACAGACACCAAATTGCAAGGCAAGTAAGGCCGGACACAAGAGCTGTGTAAACGGCGAGACACATTCCAAAGCACAGCAAGGCGTCCATGGCGGCGTTTGCGTTTCAAATGAAACCGCAGGTTTGGGTCAAGGCTAGAGCCAACCGCGTAGTTCGATTCACAACATGCCCTAAACACAAGGGAAAAGAAACCCTAAGCGTCTCTGAAAAATCTGCTCTGATATCGCAAGTCCTTCGCAGGCCACCCAGGTCAGAAGAAGCTTCCGGCGCAGGGCGCTTCGCTGCTGTTTCCTGTCACTGCCAAGCACATCTTTCGACACGTCTTTTTACCAGACGCCGCGTGACTGCTTGGGGGATCCACTTGTGTTTTTTTGCGATAAGGTCCATCAAAAAAATTGTATTTACCGCGTCTTACATCGCTCCTCGAGGCATCTGCCCTCGTCTTGAATCCTCTCGAAGTTCTCGCCGGTCACGCCTTGGCAAAACCTACACGGTTGCATGGGGTTCAACGGCTGCCTTCCAACACACAGCGGGCATGCAGAAAGCCATCTTCCCCACGATACGATCTTGCGCCTCGTGCTCTCTGTCGATCTCCAAGCCAACAGTGAGGGCACGGCAGCACAGCCCGCATCCCACGGAGAGTGGCGTTCCTGAGAGTTTCGTCGCCAATGGGTTCGGTCACCCATCAAGGTGACGCGGCACACCTCCACTGCCTCCGGCTCCGGCTGCAACTCACGCCATCGGATTTGCTCCATGACTCGGAGCTCCTGCCGCCGCCTTGCACTCAATCTCTCCTGCTCGACCGGCCTGGTAGGACTCCGCTCAGTCGCCTCCCTCGCGTGCCTGACCTTGAGGTGGTAGAGCTAGAAGACCTGGCCACCGAAGTCACCTCACTGTCCTCTTCATTCACTCCATCTGGCGGTGAGTCTTGCGTCTCCAATCGCTCAGAATGCGCGGGAGAGCTCTGTGCCTGACGAACATTTGGCGCAACAACCTTGTGAGGCAAGTCGTGAAGAGAAGAGAAAGGTAAGGAAGCCGACCGCGGTGGCCTCTTCTAGTGTGTCTACAAGGTGGGTCTTCATAGCAGCGGCGGCCGATTTGCCATTGGGACAGGAATTCCACACATGTCTCAGGCCAGGAAATAGGCGCGACATGCACCCAAACTGCTGTATAAGAGCAGGTGGCAGCCGTGAGAGGGCAGTCTCCCATGACACATGATTTGGGGCAAGTAAACGACGAGCAAGACCAACGGCGGCCTCAACGGCAAGATGCTCTGGTAGTGCGCGCATATCAATCCAGGCTCTAGCTGGGTAGCATGCGTCGATGTCGGCGCATGGCTTCTTTGGTAGGCCAGTGTACGCTATAGGCATAAGCGTAAGTGGATTGGAGCTGACGCCCGTGTAGGCACCCCAGTTCAGCGTGCCGAGCGCGGCGTCAACCCAGTAGAGGTAGCGGCCGCGGTCCGTGGACAGGAAGCTGTCGGCCAGGCGGATTTTGTAGACGGCGAGCCGGGCGTCGCTCTGCAGGTGCAGCGACTCTCCCAGGTCGACCTCAAAGTCACTGTCCGAGCCGGCCACCCTCTTGCGGCTGTCCACGTAGATCGTTGTCATCCTTTTCTTTAGGAAACCACCCGTCCGGCGGACGACGGGCGGCTGGACGGCTGCGACGGAAGTGCAGCAGGAGATGTTCTCACACTTCGCGTTGATCAGCGTGGAGCTGGCGAACAGCTTCTGGCCCAGGAAGCTGAGCGCCGCTCCCATCGGCGTCTTTTTCAAGTGCAAAACGCTCTTCAAAGCGCTTGTAGAACATTTCATTCTTCGGCTTCAGGTAGTAGACGAAAAGGAAACTGTAAGGTTCCCGCGTCGCCTGCTCGTACAGCCGGTACAGCTGCTCCTTCGGCAGCAGGGCGCTGAGCTCTCAACGACGGCGTCCAGCTCGTGCTGGTTGCGCAGCCTCCAGCAGCAGAGGAATTGCTGGTTGACTTGCACGGCGGCGCTGATGAGCCTCAGCTTCTGCGAGCTCACCCAGGTGCAAATCTGCATGCGCCGGCCTCGGATGAAGAGCGTGTCAAGGGCGCCGTGAGGCTTGTGCAACTGCGGCGTGTCAGCAAAGTGGACGCCTCCGTGATCTTGCGCTGCTGCTGGATGATGCGCCGCAGCGCCGCCTCGTCCCACTCGTCCCAATAGGTCTGCTCCCGCTCTGTGTTCACCCCCAGGTCCTCCTCAATGTACTTCTTGACGGGGATCCAGCCGTCGTCTATGTTGACACTTGGGCTGAAGATGTAAATTCTCTCAAAGACGCCGCGATACTGCTCCAGAATCATGCTGATCAGAGCCATGGTTTTGCCCGATTTTGATGGCCCGAGGAAAATGCCCGTGCATGGCACCAGGGGCACCACGGGGTCAGAGGGCTGCTTACTGCTATACTCTGTCGTAGGAAACAGCTTGATCTTCCCCATTCCTTTGCGTTGCTTCCCAAATTTGAAGCCGGGAAGCCGGGCGGCGAGTCCGTCAGCGCCCTGCTATATAGCAGGGCGCTGACCAAGTTTTCCGGGAGAAATGCCATATTTACGGCATCGCAGCCGGAGTTTTCAGGGAGACGTGACAATCCTGTTGTCAACGCAGGATTGAGTGGAGCAATCCTGTGCCCAGCGCAGGATTGAGTGGAGCAATCCTGTTGTCAGCGCAGGATTGAGTGGAGCAATCCTGTTGTCAACGCAGGATTGAGTGGAGCAATCCTGTTGTCAACGCAGGATTGAGTGGAGCAATCCTGTTGTCAACGCAGGATTGAGTGGAGCAATCCTGTTGTCAACGCAGGATTGAGTGGAGCAATCCTGTTGCCAGACCTTCGGCGCTGGCCCGGTGATGGGCTTTTCGGGCAAGAAAGCAAGTCGGAATTCTGACCTCGACCTTGGTGGGAGAGCGAAGTCGGAATTCCGACCTCGGTGGGAGAGCGAAGTTGGAACCCCGACCTCGGGCGGCGCGGGCTCGGCAGGCTGGCTCCGACGCCGCGGCCGGGTGGCGCAGCGCCAAGCCGCCGTATGACCGTATGACCGTATGATCCGTATGATCCGTATGACTCGGCGGGCTGGCGTGGCTCCGATGCCGGGCAGGAATGTGGCGCGCTCGCGCAGCGTTTTAGGTTTCGAATCCTTCGCAGGACGAGGTCGTTTCCTACGAGTGCTAGGAGCCTGTCAGGTAGAATAGAATCCATTTGGGAAACCCCCTCCACAGAGAGAGGTGCGATGTTCTATGTTCGCGCTTTCGCGCGGCGCAGTCTGCAGCTGTCGCTGCAGTCGCTGCGCAGATCGCGCAGTTCGCTGCTCCGGGCTGCGCATATTGATCCAATGTTGCGCCATCGTTGCTTCAAGACAATTCAAATTTGCCTCAAGAATGGCAAGGCCACCCTGCCGCGCCACCTGCCCGGCATCGGAGCCACGCCAGCCCGCCGAGTCATACGAATCACGTGTTTTAATGTCCATAAGGTGGACATTAAATCCTACCGCTTTCCAGGATACTTGCTTGCCCAACGTGGAGGCTTCGATACCGCAGGCGTGTGGCTGCAACATAACGACCCCTAGATATGCGGTTTGGCAAAATGCCCCGCAGCTGCCTTTGTTTCTGCAAGGCGAGCCCCCTCAAAGGAAACCCTGGCTAGCTTTTTGGCTGGCTTCTGGCTGGCTTTTAGCTGGCTTCTGGCTGGGTTTTGGCTGGGTTTTGTTGGCTCCTGGCTGGCTTCTGGCTGGGTTTGGTTGGCTCCTGGCTGGCTTCTGGCTGGGTTTTGGCTATCTTCTGGCTCCTGGCTGGCTGGGTTTTGGCTATCAAAAAAGAGGCTGGGCTTGGCTGGCTTCTGGCTGGCTTCTGGCTGGCTTTCTGGTTGGCTCCTGGCTGGTTTGGCTGGGCTGGCTTCTAGCTGGTTTGGCTGGCTGCGCTCACGAACGCATGACCACCCGGAAATGTGTGGAGGTGAGTGGTGTGAAAAAGGTCATGGTCGGGCATCAAGGACAAGCTGAAGGAATCAGCTGCATACCCAGCCAAGCTGGGGCAGGAGATTGTAAATCTGTGGCACTGTGCGAGTGGGGCTGCTGGGCATCAACCCAGTGAGCCATTGTGGCTGGTTCCTGAAGAGGGAACTGAGCCTTCTTTTTCTGAGTCTTGCCACGCTTCCTCTGAAGCTTGGCTGCAGCCTTGTGAATGAAGCCAAGGCTGCGGGTTGGGGTCAGCAAACATGTTGGTAGCATGCGCAGCTATGGGGAAAATTGCGCTTGTGCTGTTTGCTCCCAGGTCCTGGTGCGGATTGTAACTTTGCTTTTGCTCATATGTTGCGCAGGTACATATGCTGGTTGGCGAGTTCTAGACGCTGGCCCAGGCGGGCCCAATGTTGCCAATCAACAGCCTGTTCCTGACTGGTTGGCAACTGTGCTCAATTAAGTCTGCTACTTCTTCTCAAGGCTGTGTGTGCTTGACATTGAAGCTGTTGCAGGCTTGCCAGTGTAGCTTCACCTGAGTGTTGGCTCAAGTAATGAACAACTGACAGTCAGCAAAGATATTTCAGGTTGCTAAGCGCATGTGCTCACACATTTGTTTTACAGGACTTGGTAACCAAGTCCTATAAAACAAAGTATGACTTGGGGAAGCGTGACAAAACAATTATGGTGTGAACAGCCATGGCTGCCTCTGAGAGCTGGAATATTTTGCCTCTTGGGGAGGAATCGCCCTCAACTGCAACAGCAGTGCATGGTGACAGCTGGAAGAGTCCCTTGATGAAGATGCTCCGGAGTCAGCTGCCCCGAAAAAGCGGCAAAGAGCTTCAGTGTCTACGTCAAAGGTTTCTGCACCATCTCAGCCCGCAGCCCCGCAGAAGGTGGTCAACATCACAGCTGCGATGCTGAGGCTGCTGCCCAAGGAAGACAGCATGGGCAATGAGGGCCAAGACCGTGCTGTTCAGATGTCAGGTGGATGCCGCTGCAAGCGCAATTGTGTGAAGCAGTTCCATGAGTCAGAGACGCTCAACTTGGCCAGTCTGTGGCATGGCTTGTCCGTGCAGACTCGGGCGGGTGTCCTCTCTGGTCTGTATCATGGTGACTCTGAAGATGTTGCTGCCTGCAGCGAGGGTGATGATCGTCAACAGGAGCGTGAGATTGAGCGACACCACTGGAAGCTCAATCAAGTTTGCTTCAGAGGTTTCTGTCAGCTGCTACTGTGTGCAGAATGATCCATGGAGCTCCTGACACGCGCGTGGGCGAGCATCAGCCTGGCACAAGGTCTCACCCACAACGTGACTTCAACTACTTTTTCACTGAGCTGTATCTCTGCGCTGCAGAGGACCTGCCAGAGGTGGCTGTCACTGAGCGATTGAGCAAGGCCTTCAAGCAGAGGTGACAACAGAGTTCAAGAAGCACTTTGTCTGGAAGTTGCAAACTGAAGTTCCTGCACGCCTGACTGCTCTGCTGATCACAGATAGTGGCCAAAAGCCACCTCCATGTGGCATGCTACCGCCAGGCAAGCTCAGTGAGCTGTGGTACCAGTTCCTGGCCTGGAGTGAGTCGCATGAGGTGCAGGACCGAACTGGGGATCTGAAGAGTGTTCGCAAATCTTCAAAGCGAGGTGATGAGAAGAATGTCCCCAATCAATATCGCATCGCAGTAAAAAAATGCTTGCTTCCAGGCGTGCTTGGCCCATTGGTGTGAGTTTCTGCAAACCCCTGTCAAGTTTGCTCAACCATTTGGTTTCCAAACTGGAAGCTTGTTTGTGAGAATCTACGAGGCCCCAGCCCCAGCCCTGAATTGCTCTGCAGGCAAGGGGCTGCTGTGGAAGGCAGCTGCAGCCAGCGCCAGGAGCTTGCCTCAGAGGGACTGGCTTTGAGGTTTGGTTTGGGGAATAAACATGTGGGTGTATCACCAAGCTTAGGCCCACCCCTTGGGGCTAGGAAAGACGTCTGCTTCAAATAGCATGGATTGAGGAACTTGCATTCCTTGTCTCCATCATGCTACTTACGCAGGCTGCTCACAGCATAACATGGTGGGATGCATTTTCAACATGGCACATAGTTGACAAGGGTTGTAAAAAACAGTGTCACACACATAAACCCATTCACTGACATCCGTGCATGTCTGAAAAAAAAAGTTGTATGGTTTCAAGCAAATATTCACCATGCCTGTGGGCGCCATTCGTACCAAGCAGCTGACTGTTTGGAGGCAGCTGATGGAGGGCCAGGGTCCTCAGAATTAAGACGCACCGCATTTGGAGAGCAATTTCAGTGTAAAGGGGTGGCAGGTGAAGTGAGCCCTCTGGTGTGATTGATCCAAGGTTGTCTGTTGGATGCTTCTGCATGAACTTTCATAATATTACATGGATTATTTTTCATGCCCTTTTGTTATTTACATTCTGTGACATTACTTAGTACCAAGTGATGTCACAGAATGTCAAACCACAACAATAAACTCGGGCTGTGTGTTCACGCCACGTCGCAAAACGTGCACTGCAAACATTTTTGTTCGTAGACGTTGCCCAAGAAGCAGGAAGTCTGTTGGCCCCCTGTGTGATTCATGGTTGATTCATTGATTCTCCAACCGGCTTTTGGGGTGTTCCTACCAGCAAGTTGCAGAAACTCAGAAATGAGTCAAGGTTGCACCTGAAAAGTTTCATGGGGTGAGGGTGTGTGTTGGGCAAACCTATTGGCACCACCCTAAAGGCAATTCGTCGCAAACCACTAAGTGGCACGCATTGGGTTGGGGTGCGCTTTGAAAATGGGCAACACGTGGCGCAATACTTTTTGAGGAACGTGTACTTCTCCACTCTGAAAGCGCCAGTAAGTGTGACCGCCTGGTCAGTTGTTGCAAACCTTTTGATTGCAGGCAGGCTGCAGTCCAGTGACCTCTGACAAGGTGTGCTCCTGAGCCAGGGCAGTCATGCACATATCGCACAGATATCAGAAGAATTGCCTTGCCTCAATTGTGACTGGCTTGCCACCAATTGAGCCAGCAGCTGGCAGCCAGCGGCCAGCAGCAATGTGAAACCATGTTAGAACACCTCCTGACATTTTCTCTCATGAACCAACGTTGTAAGCTGTGCGTTCACATTAGGGTAACCTTGCATAAGCAAGCTGTTCGCACGACCAACTGGAAAGAGTACTTTATATGGCCCCCCCAAAAGGTCTGTCAAGAGACGGCAAGGTGACGTCCCGTGGGACGCTATGCACCGAACCCTCAAGCTGTAATACCAACCACGTAGAAAGGTGTATACGGACGATGCCGTTATAGCCGAACCCGTGTAAACGTTGTAAGGGAGAAGGAATGATAGTTACAACAGTGGTCCTGACAAATGCAGCGCAAGCGAAGTGTTTTCCGCTCGTAATGCCGATCACGTATGTATACAGTCACACATCAGATCTTGAACCTCAATTGTGTCTTGAGCCAAATGGCGATCAATGGAACTTGGGAAGCAACACCAACAAGGACCTCAGAACAGCTACCCAATTTCGGCACGGGGCCTAGAGGGTTTTAACATCCCCCATTTGGGTCGCATTGTTCATCATGCGGTCCAAACACCACAAAACGTTCCACTGGCCACGGCTTCAACTACGAAATCGTGTCGTGCATTCTTTTACTTGCTATCACTACACCGTTCATTCGTTGTGAAACATGCCGGGTTCGATTGTACGAAAAGTGAAACATTCATCCATCAATCGAAGCACACTTCCATATGCAGGTGTATATAATACACAATCGTCACGTCATTTGACCACCAACGAACAATCCAGCTGCCGCATTTGCGCATCGCGCAGCTGTCATCCATAAATGGGTTGGCCACAAAAGTCCATCAGAGGCGCCTGCTCGTAATCGGTCTGCATATTTCCGGCAAAGAAACATCGGTGAGTAATCAATGCAAATCATAGCCATTCCAGATACCATGGACAATGCATAAATAATGAAAAGATATCATCTATAAGGTAATAGTTCCATCCATGAATATCCAGAGCGTCATAGTCATCGGAATATGTAACCATGTACACATCCAGTCATCTTGGACACATGAATATAAATCATGACATAAAGTCGTTCCACCGAATAGTGTCGATGTGACGCAAGTAACAGATGGGGACTGACCCACATCGTACCGCAATCAGCATCTTCACGAAGCATACCTGTCCCCAATGGACAGCCTATGGGTACGTCGGCGGAACTCCTCGTCCAAGTTCTTCTGGGCTTCTCGTGCCCGGACACACTTCTTGTTGTAGTCCTCTGGCAACCAGTGCCCTTTCCGAAGGCACCAATCCAGCAGGGGTGTGTCGCACTTGTTCGGGTCGATGGCCGAGATGATGGCGCTCACGTTGACCGTGTAACCATTCTTGCCAAGGTTCAGGCCATCCCTCACGAATGATATATACTTACAGTTGAAAGCCAGTGCAAAACATCTGAAAATAATATCACCCACCGGGTGCACTCGGTCCTTGACCAGGAGCTTCATTTCTTCCTTGGTGACATCGAGGATTCTCGCTGCAATCCACAGCTTGTAGAATGTGTAAAGTCCCTCGCATTTGCACACCATCATACGAATATAATCTTCACGCTCCTCAACCGATCGGAAGGATCTCGTCCGAACATTCTCCGACTGAGAAATTTTCTTCGCTGTTGATGGTAAGAGTATACCTTCCTGATCCTGATCGGTGATGTTGGGGTACCTCTTGAAGTCATTGTGGTAAGGGCAGCCCGGCCTCCCTTCGAGTCCGGCATTCATTGTTCTCTCCTCACCACCTTCAAACATCCCCCACATCTTGGACAGCTGGAGTGCGATAAATCCTGCCATGTACAGTACTGAGCTTCACGCGGCTCGTCAAGGCAGATCGCCATCCGTTGGGAACTTATAATGTCCCGTGACGCCAGATCAGTGTCGCGGTAATGCCAACCGCTGTCTTCTTCTTCTGACGCGTAGCCGGATGTATATCCTTGCGTGTCCATATCGTCATCTTCTCCCGGAACTTCCTCCGTTTCGTCATCATCTTCCCGTGCTGCCGCATCGTGGTTAGCTTCTTCCTGTGCACGCCTGGCATCTCCAGAGACGTTGGGGTTTTGGTTTTCCTCCTCGTCATCGGAGTTGATGTGGATGTAGTACCTTCCGATGGAGATCAGTTGTGCCTCGCACTCCAGGCATAAGCAGAAGCAGGTGGGGATCGCGGTCGCACACGATGGACATATCCGGCACCTCAGTCCTTCCCATGTCTCATCATTCAGGATGACGACTTTGCTGATTTCGTCCCGGACCTCGTTGACCTGTGCATTGAACTCCTCCATCTTGTTGTTTCGATAGAGTTCGCAGGCACGATCAACCATGTCTACGATGTAGTGCAGATTATCGGCCCCTGTCTCGGTCTCCGGCATCCTCTCGCTGATCTTTGTGACGTTCTGGAGGAACATCGCAGCCGACTCTTGGGATGAGTTGACGAAGCCAGGGCAGATCTCGTTCTCCACACACTTCGAGTACGCTCTCTTGACGTCAACGTACTCCAGGCGTTTCCCTCCGTTGCTTTTGCCAATCCAGATGGACTTGACCTCATAGAACGGGACCACGTCAAAGACCATGAAAGTCCCATTTGCCGCGACTGCAGCTCCATATCGCGCGAGGGTTGCACTGGGAATGTAGATGATCGCAATCGGGTCCCCCTTCCTTACGTTCCGCAGCGTCACCTTCGTTGCTACGTTCATCTCATCCCATGGAGCGAACGCTCCGAAGTGCAGTGCTAGCCTGTTACCGCCATCGATTCCGCCGATGACTAACCCACAGCGTACGATGCTTGGCAGATTTTCCACATACGTCACATGGAATGCTCCTCCGAGAGAATCACCCATCCTTGCGGAATACCTATTTGCCAGTGCGGATGAGCTCATGAGTCCAAAATCACTGTGACCAGTTGTGACTCGGATGCACCAAGGTCTGTACCATCCATCGCATCTGTTGAAAATTGTGTCGATGTCGTCCCGATCCATGCCAGCTTTGGTCATTTCCTCCCTGGCCGCCTTGGTGTCGTTCGGGTTCTTGCTTCCAGACTCCTGCCACTTGATCACCTCCATGATGCCCATGTATCGCTTCGCTCTCGAGGTGCCTGGTGGGAATATGTCGTTGTTCCGGTCGTCAATGACTGCATCAATGTCGACCCATCCACCTTCGTCGCACCTGAAAGCACGTCCTCGGCAGCTGCCGATCTTGTGTCGAAGGACTCGGCATAGGTCATGAGATAGCTGGTTTGCTTGGTCTTTCGTAGCAAATACCGAGCGATCATCGCCAATCCTGCACAGTGGAGCGCCGTCAAAAGGAGCAACGCAGAAATTGACACTCTTGCCAAGCTGCATCACGTCCACCTGCTCAAGGATGGCACCTTTGGGAAAGTATTTGGGGTCAACGATGGACACATACGCCCATGGCAAGTGCACATCACTCACGTCGCCGTACTTCGGGATGTAGCACGGGATGGTGTCGCATCCCATCTCAAGCGTCTTCTTGAATGTCCTGTTGTCCCCGCACGGGTTGTAGGTGAGGTCCACGCCACCACATTGTAGCTCTCCTCCCTCTGCCGTGTCAGCCATCTCCACCAAGTTGATGGTATAGCTATACATCTCAATTGTTTCTTTCCCTGCTTGTCCTCCTCTCTTTCTCTCCTTGGACGTTGATGAGGACGGCTCCTCCGTATCCCCCATGTCTTCATCTGATGAAACAGGGTCACTGCTGAGTAGCTCACGGAGCACCTTCATCGCCTTCTCATTTCCAGCAGCCTCCTCAACGTCTTTGCAGTCGCCATCGTGGGCCAGGTTCGCGCACTTCTTGCAGATTCCCATTTCTCCCATGCACTTCTCCATTGACTCCAGGAATCCTAGCGCCGCTCTCCGCCCATCGATCACTCGCTGCTTCTTTTCTTCCTTCTCAGCGTTGGGCTGAGAGCTTCGGCTCGGGTCTGGTGCTTGACCAAGACCGTCACCTTCGCCCTCCGTTGCCTTTCTCTTGGACCCTTGGGCAGCAGGCTCAGTTATCAGGGATCGCGGGTGTCTGGGCTTGACTTTGTTCATGATGTCCAGCACTTCTTTCGTGGGCGCCCCGAGTTGTGCGGAAGGTTTGTTCCGCCTCCGGTTCTGGCCCGTCGTGTGGGTCACGTTCCCGGCGAGGTGTCGTACGATTGACTGCTCGAACTCCCTCTTGATCTTCCACACATCCTTCCACAGTGGCAGTTCGTGCTGAAAGTACGACATCACCTCAAAGAACCCCAATACCATCTCGACGACGTCTCCCAAGGATTCCTCGTTTGAGGTTTGTCCTAGGAGTTCATACATCGTCCCTTGGTCGAGCACGCTCTTGATCCAGGAGGAATAGGCCACGTTGCCGAGATCCTTGTCTATCATGAAGATGGACATTCTCTCCTCGACTCCCTCGGAATTCTTGCACACGATCACATCCCGGGATGCGCACAATTGCTTCCCGTGACCGTTGTTGTAGAACTGCGCTGCTTGATCCACTGTCATGCTCACGAAGCCCACGTGGGAAAGCTCCTTCTTCAGTTTAGAATACGCGAGCTCCCGTATAATCGTGATCATGGCCTGGGTGTTGTTGACGTCCACCATGAGGTTTTGAAGGTCAGGGATTGCAACCACGCATTCCGCGAAGAGGCGCGTGTACAGCTTCTTCCCTTCGATAGACCTCGCAACACCGTTCGTGTCCGCATTCCAGTTCGCGCAACAGTTCACGCAAGAAGTGGGATTGAACTTCGAGTTCGGTCCGAGCACCTTCGTCTTGCTCATCTGCATCTCTCTAGCGCAAAGTTCGCAGATAAGCTTGCTGAGCTCCGTGACCGTATACCATCGAAGACGTGGATCACCGACATCGGCTTTTCCAAAAGCATCCTGTTCGCCGTGTCCTTCATCTTGCTGTTCTTGTTTCCTCTTCGATTGTGCAGTGAAGGTCGGCTTGTACTCGAACTTCACCTTCGACTCCTCCATGTTCTTCGGGATGTTGAATCGAAGGTCGGGCTCGTTTATGCACGTCTCCTCCAGCTCACGCACAAACGCGTTGCTTGGTGCGACCGCATCGATGGATTTCTCAATCAGCAGTCGCTTCAGGAGGAAATGTTGCAAGTTCGAGCTCCCAGGGATCTTGTAGTTCTTTCCTGTGAGCGCATGGACCACGCGCCACAGGCGATCGTTC
The DNA here is from genome assembly GCA_963377175.1 of Effrenium voratum. Lineage (NCBI taxonomy): Eukaryota > Dinophyceae > Suessiales > Symbiodiniaceae > Effrenium > Effrenium voratum. Next base: position 79,924 of record CAUJNA010000526.1, on the reverse strand, counting down.
TCGGTCACCAGCGCGCCTGCCGCCTTGCAGATCTCGCTAACCTTGTTGGCGATCGTCCCCAAGTCCCCTCTTCCACCATGGAAAGCAACATCGCGATTCACGCACACCACGACCAGGCCCTTGCATGTGTTGACGAGGTCAGATATCGCCTTCTGCAGGGAGTCGATGATGGGGTTGGCGGTCACCTGCCATCCGCATCCTCTCATGCACACCCAATCATATAGCGACATCCAGATGTGCACCGACATTGGTGAGTCATCCATGTCTCGCCTCCGCCGTTCAGCGATGAGCTTATCCAGCTTCTGCAATCGGGAGATGATATTCAACGTGTCGTTGGGTGAGGAGACTTGCTCACTCGACCCATAGTATGATCTCTCCTCGATGTTTGTCCATCCCTGTTCGTTGACCATCATCTGGAAGGTCTTCGTGCTCCCTTTCGAGTTGACGGCCCTCAGGGGCCAATCCAGGACCAAGAAGCTCTTCTTGTGGATCATCATGTCGCGAATCGTCGCCTCGCCAATGGGGCTCCTCTTCTGCCTCTTGATAATCCGGTTCAACTGTCCAGGTGCGTTGTCCGGGTTCTTCTCCGCCTGAATCAACGCGTTGATGGCTTTGGCGCCCGGAAGGCGTCCAGTAATCAGGCATCCTGTTTGGGCACACAAGAAAGCATATAGCTGTAGCCATGCCGCATTTCCCTTCCCAACATAGGAAAGAATAATCTTCTCCGCGCTGGTCTTCTCCTCGAAGTGCAATAGCGAAGAGGTCAGGCATCTCAGCATACACTCCCAATATGTTGCGTTCTTGCCTTCTGCAAGACACGGCCCAAATACAGTTTGTATGATTGGGTACCCCGTATTGTTGTCTATGTTGAATTTCACATTGACAGTCGCGCCGCCCAAAGTGGTACCCCCTTCGAATGAAGTGTAGGTATCGTGTCCAGCAGTTGGGTTGATAATTACCCATCTGTCGTCGTCACCGCCAGAGTTCATTCGGAAAATGGAGTCGATGATCTCGTTGTCGATCTTGACAGCATCGCTGGCTTGCGACCCCCCACTTGGAGCTCCCGGCTGGGGGACTGACCCACCAGCGGTTTGACTCCTTTGCCCGGAGCTTGATGCCGACTTCTGCTGTCGCTCCGTCTTCCGCGGCGGCTCCGTCTTCGATGAGCCCATCACCCACCATGTCGGCTCTTCCCCAACCACGAAATCCTCGGGGTACTTCTCCAGTTCCCTCTCGATTTCATGAATCGTGCAGTATTTATTCTGGAAGAATTCGATCATGACGTCCTTCTCGGCCTTCTTCTCGATCTCCTTCATCCAGCTTACCCACTTGCGCCGATCTTGGTTCTCAGCGGCCCTGTCGGCCGCGTGCGGTGCCAAACTGATGGAGTTGATGTTCATCGCAGGCAGCTTCGACTCATAGATCATATCGATGCACCACAGGAAATCCCTGGCGTACTTGATCTCCCGGTAGAGATCGTTCAGCTCCCTGTTGTCTGGACGGAAATAAGCTGTATACGACTGATCTTTGGAGTCCTTCTCACCGAGCAATGGCTGCAATCTCCTCATGATGAACGATACGCACATGAGCGAATTGACCGCCCCGATGCACGCGTCAGAGATGTCACTGGGGGTTGACCCACAGATCATCCAGCGCAATAGAATGTTCTGGCTGGCATTCTCATCCCTCCTCAGTGCATATGCGAGGTTCTTCATCGATGCCTGCAGCTCATTCTGGTAGACCAACCCAAGGTCCCAATTCTTCTGGTAGTCGTCCTTGGAACCACGACCGTAGGAGTCGATCTTGGGAGCCTTGATCACGCTCAACGTGAACACTTTCCCCCAGTTTCGATCCCTGTATTTTGCGATTCTCCGATCGTGCCTCTCAAACTCTGCAGTCGTCTGGAACTCCTCGGAGCTCCTCCACCTTCTCGATGACGATGCCCTAGATGACTCGTCGCTGATGAATTCTTTGTACACCTCCCCACCCGGGGTGTTCTGGTGGAATGCTGCTTTGAACGACCGTTCATCGTTGTCCTCGGCCACGCCCAATGCGAGATCCCAGATGTTCGCGATTGATCTCAACATATCCGCCCCTTCTATGCAATACTTGGTTACGTCGAGCAACTCGGGGTTCTTCGCTAGCATCGTTGCCTCACCGCAAAGTTGGTTCAGCGCCGACACGATCTTCTTTCCCTTGCTGCAGAATTCCCTCCATCCAAGCATACATTCGTCGGCAGAAAGCTGTCCGAAAACCTTGCTGATGAACTCTAAGGCAACCCTCATAGACTGCCCTTCACCTTTCATCATCCCGCGGCCCTTGGCAGAATAGTACGCTGAGTATGCATAAATAGCGGGGACGCCGATGTCCTCGATCCACTTCACGCACATACCCAGGTCGCTGCTCACCTCCATCCTCTTGATTGGCAGTCATCTTGATGATATTCTTCAGAACCAGGAAAACCCAAAATAAGCAGCTGCAAATGAAGCCACGGAATTGTCCCAATACGATCCCAGCTTCAGATTGAGGTGACGAACTCGTCCAGCTCCTCCTTGAAGCTTGGGGTTCGGGACTGACCCAGCTCCCCGTATGCACCAGAGGTTCGGGACTGACCCAGCACCTCGGTTGTGCAGTTGGGGTGGTGCAGATTTCACTCGCAGTAGCTTGGTGCTTCCGCGATCTCCCTCGCGTAATGCAAGCAAGAGCGAGTCTCAATGGTGCTGGCTTGAGGCACCTTGCTCGAGCACGAAAACGGCGAAGGATCACACCCACAATTATTGACGTGTACAACTGGGTTTCTTTGGTTTCACGACCAGCACAAGGTCCATGCTCATGGTTTCCATTGCATTTCTTAGACAACGAGCCACCAAGTTCGAAGTTCCATGAGACAACTCTCCATGGTTTCTTGATTGGCATGGGTTTCTTTGCATATCTTTGTTTCAAGCCATAGCGACACCCATCAAACTCGTGACTAGTCCCATCACGCACAACCTCATGCAGTCTCTCATCTTTCCAATAATCACAACTTCCAGGCAACTCAAACAAAATCGCAGCTCGTTTTGTCATGGCATGCCGTTTAATTTCAACGAACCGTTCAAACAATCTCCAAAATTCTCTTTGTTTGGCCTCGACTTTCTCTGCGGTGTCAATTCCGCGAGTCTTGTTGAGGCGTGCCCATGATGATCCCCCCGTGCAAGGCCCGGCGAAGAACAACAAATCGGAAGGTTTGGTAAGCACATGTCTGGCGATTCTCCCCCCGTACTCACTCAGTAAGTCATCAACCAGAGTTATGGTGACAACCTGCGGCCCGTCATGGCGGGCAAGAGCAGTGAACCAGTTACGTGGTTCGGAACATGCCATCAGTACGATGGGCCGAGCCAAGTCAACACTGTAAAGAGTGACGACTGTGCGAGTTCTCATACCAGGAAGCGAGACATGCACAGGAGCGCGAAGCACACCACCGTCGTGTTTAACCATCGCGAGTTCAATACCCGGCGCTAACTGTGGCTTGTGCTTCACCGCGATGCGATACGGAACAAAACAACGACCAGGGACAAGCTGCTCGTGATTGATATGCAGACAACGCATGAGCAACTTCAATCGGAGCAACGTTTCCAAAGCAAGGTCGTTAACACACTTCAACTCTATGCGCTCGTTCGACAGTTCTTCAACAAATGCGGCCAGCACGGACTGCGTGTCAACATCCCCGGACCCGACGTGAATTGGTCGTGGCCGTGGAGACCGTTCCCGCGCCGGTGCAGCGACCGGTACGGGATGAAACTGCCAAACTGCGCGTTCAACCCAACCCTCAATCCGCACACATTGTAGCCCCGGATCAACTCTATCCTCAACTTTGAGCCATGACCCATTCTTCAGAAACCAAGTGGAACGAAGCCACTTGCTCCCAAACGGTGTCATAACCGCGAGTGGGGGTTTCACACGCATCAATCTGGGTCCCTTGGCAACAACAACCGGATCATGTCCTTCATGCTCATGCAATCCCTCTTTGGATGTTAGTCCAGACCACCACAGGTCTGGGGGCATGATCGGAATGTGTGTGTACGGAAATGTTGGAACTCCGTCAACTGTCCCCGAAACAGTCTGCATGGTCCCCTTTATGGGATCACACGTAGGTGTGAGCGCCTTGAGGGTATCCGGGTCAGACAGCAAGCTCGGGCCAAGTAGACCAATCTGCAAACATGCATGCTTCCATTTTCGTCCATCATTGAACGCCTTAGTGTAAATGTCAGCCGCCATTCTGTCGGTGACCTCATACGCCAAGTACATGTAATCACGTGTGAACATCTCATGCATCCACGAAATGCTAACACCATGGCTTCTCTCAAGGTGGCGCATCGTGGGGTTTCTCCCCGATCGCACGACACCGATCATAGCCTTGTTATCGTCATAGAACACAAAGTTCGGTGACTTCTTGAGAATCCGCTCTAACAACTTGAGAGCGGGCATACCCATCGATCTCATGGCAACATCGGCCGCAACTATCTCGGCCTCGGGAGTGGAGTGACTCACACAACCCTGTCTTTTAGAGCTGCCAGACAACGGAAACCGGGTATTAGGTCCTTGTATATTCAAGTGTCCACCGGAGGTGGAACGCAGCGAGTCAATGCATCCCGCAAAGTCAGCGTCCGCATACAAGGCCAAGTGCACATCGTCCATAGGGCCTCCAACCCAACCGACCATGCGCCAATGTTTGGTATGATGCACATAGCACATCAAGTGATGCAAACCCCGATCATCGGAGTCAGTCCACCTATGCACATTCCGTGCCAGGCGATTCACTTGCCGCAACAAATCGAAGCGAGCAATCCGCGCACCGTACAGCAACTTCATCAGTACGCTAGCGGCATGCGGAGCAAGGTGTCCACGCACGGGCTCCTTCATGGCCAAATCAGGAGTCCCTCCCCGTTGGTCCGGCACTGTGGCAGAACCGTCGGTGGGCACAAGATTGTTACACCAATTGCACACGACTGACGGCCCCTCTCTGGCAGGCTTCCGTGAGACGTGATTCTTTGTTTCTTCATGCAACTCAGGGGTGACAACCTTATTCAACTTCACGCCGCCCGCCACTTCAAGATAGCGGTCGACACAGGAACGTAGGAACTGTTCCATGTCATAGGTCACCGTTGTTACTCGGTGTCCGTTCCCGAGAGTGACGTTTCCCTTGCTTTGATGGCAACCAAGGTACATGTCAAGTCCAGTCTCGGGCTCAATCTTCAAACGTGTACGCAACATGCTCCACCCTTGGGCAAGGTTCTTCTGCGGCCCTGCCATTTTAAAGTCGTCGACATACACAACCAGAACAAGCTGGAGCTTTTCATGAATGTACACTGAAGGCCATTCTTCGCCGATGGGCTCAAAACCAACGGCACGCACCGACTCATCGCAGTGCTGCTCCCAAAATGTTCCCGCATCTGGGTGTCCGTACAGCGCCTTCCTCAACGGGACGACTGATCTTCTGTACTTATCCCATTTGCATTCACTTGGCACAGCCTCCGGTGGCAATTCAATCCAACACGGCGTGCCTCTCAAGGTGGCCTGTATGTACGCCTGAACAGCGTCGGCCATCTGCACGTCCCAGCCATCATGACAACCCAGAAAATCCGCCCAACGCGAGGCTTCAAATGAAGCAGGAGAGTTCCCCAAATCTTGAAACATCGCAGCCTCAAAGCTTTGGGTCTTCACTTGGTTCCCCAGCAACACGCCTCTACCCTTGAACTTCCTCTTAGGATCACCAACAGGCAACTGTGAGTGCTTTTCAACGCAAATGCCATGTGCGCGAGCCATGTGTATTTCTTCCCCTTTAGCTTTTGCCTCCTTGGCTACGGCGTCATATTCGCGTACCGCGCCAAGATCGAAGACGCCCTGGTCGATTAATCCCGACCATTCTTTCTTCATCGATGCCAACGCATCAGGGTTAGTCAACATCTCTTTCCGGCCTACCGGCCTGGATACTAAAGCGTCGAAGAATCGTACAACTTTCGCAGCTTTCTCTCTGCGCTGTATTCGCTCAGAAGTCACGCACGGCATCGATGGGTACTTCTTGGCTTCACCGTCCTCGCCTATCGCAGGCATTGCGAGTGGCACTTTTCCAGAAACTATCTCAGCAGACTCCTCCCATTCATACCAGGTGAGGTCCGTCGATTCGTCGACCTATGGATCCGTCCCCGATGCTGTCTCAGCTTCGTCTTTATGACTCTCCATGACTGATGCAACCGCCTTCGTCCAGTTTGGAGTCGACTTTGATCGCTCCTCAGACTTGAACTTCCAGGCATAAATTACTACCAGACACTCAAATTCTTTCTCAAGCTGAACGTTTCGTCTCAAGACGTCTTGGGACTGCTTGGAATCCCTGAGGACAACCACCCCGTCGACAGGATTAACAACAATCCTGACCCATTCAAGCTCAGCCAAGTGCTTCCCATCCATTGGGTTCTTGATCTTTGATATGTTCTTCCGCAATCCCCAAGTGTACTGCCATTCTATTCCACCCCAGCGGTTCCGAAGCATCGCTCGAATTCTCTTACCACCGGGCATCTGTAATGTCCGTGCCTCTGCCGGCGCGGAAATCTCAGACGCTTTACTCTTGGGATCTTCCTCTTTCCTTTTGCCACCGCCCTTCACCTCGGCCTTCTCTTCCTTGGTGTAATATTTACTCATCATCTTCCATTCTTCAGGAGTGAACTCCGGAGGTCTCGATGTCTTCATTAGCCTGAATCCATCCTTCCCGACAGGATACGGTCTTCCGGCCTTGTCGATTTTAACCTCCCTGCCATCGTCGTTGACGTACGTGATGCCATCCCCAGGTAGTCCAACTGACACGTGTGGAAGGTCGGATTTCGCAACCTTCTCATCGCCCTTGGAGTGTCCATCTCCTTTCCCCTTTGAAGAGCTCGGTCTAGCATCTTCTTCTCCTGCATGATCCCCCCGACCTCCGGCGAGTACCTCCGGGCCATCGTCGAGCAGTAGACCAGCGATCTGATCGACCTCGTCATCAAGCAGTCGCTTCTCGTCACTCTGCAGCAATTCAGGCTCGTAGTCCTCATCTTCGATCAGGCGGTCACGCGCATCCAGACCGATTGCATCGATAGACATCTCTATTCCTTCCAAGGTCTCGTTGGCAACCTTGTACTTCTGTTGTATTGGGAATGTCAGAGGAGATTTCAGAATCATCCTCTCCGTCTGATGTGGCATTCTCAACCGAGGTGGAACCTTTGCCTTCTTGATGTTCAGCTCTGCACCCGCAAATGCAGTAAGTGCCCAAGCACGATACTTGTTTGCCCCATGCATACCGGTGCTCAACACATATCCAGCAAATATACCAGTTTCCCCTCTCGGCTCGAACTTCTCCCTCTTTCCCCCTCGTGCTTCGCTCGGCTTGAAGTCCACTAGCGCACCAAAAGGTATCTTCTCGCCCTTGAACTCCTCGCCATGCCGCCTCATCCATGCACTCGATCCGTTCACCTCTTCGATGTTCATGAGATGGCACAGAGTGGTGATGGCCTGCACCCAATAACACGTGGGTAGACCGGCATGTACAAGACAAGCCGAAGTCTGGTCAATGATGAATTGATTCGTTCTTTCAGCAAGGGAATTATTTTGCGGTCGTCCAGGCAGCGATAGGTCGTGGTTCAGCTTCAGCTCCACGCACGCATTGATCAGTTCCGGGCCATCATCCGAATATACCTGCTTAATTTTCCTCCTCCCGCAGAAGTGCTTGATAGCCCTGACGACTGAGTCAGTGTCTCTTCTCGCGGTGGGATAAGCCATGATAATTCCGGTATATATGTCCCGGATGATGAGCGCATACCCGCCTTCCACTTCATGATCTCCCGATGCCGTCACGAAGTCGAACGTCACCAGGTCGCCGAACGTCTTCACTTCTCTTTTGAATGCTCCCGTTCGTGATCTGAAGTGTCTCATCTTTGCCTTGACGCATGATTCGCAGAAGGGATTTCGGTATCTGTGTGTAAGCAAATGAGCTATGGAATTGGCGTCCTTCTTGAGGACTCCCACTTTCCTCATTATTGATGATCCTTCGTACACGTCTACTTCGATTCCGGCATCTGGATCATCTTCATCAACCTCTTCCTCGTGAGCTTCGGCATCACCATGTCGATGCGGGACTGACCCAACATCTACAGGTATTTCCTCAGCCACGGGAGGCGGACGTACCGGACCGGCTCCTCCGGGTGGCCCGAAGGCGAATGCCCCGTCGTGGTGTTCGCCCTCGGCCTCTGCGGACTCACCGACAGCGGCGGGTGTGACGTCGTTTTCGTCGTCACCTCCCTGATCTGCCTCGTCGGTCGTTACCATCGCCAATACTTCCGAAAAGTGCTCCTTGAGGTCGTCTATCGTAGGGCGATGCCTGTTACTCCGAAGCTTACCATCACTCACGAGGTAAGGGATGTCGTCCTTAACTTGTAAGTGCACGAATCCTTGCTTTGGTGTAACCATAAAAGGTAATTTACCAGGCATCCAGTGAAATGCATAACCCATCTTCACGCATCTCCTCCCCACTGACAATACCGTGGGTGTCTCATCCAATACATGCGGCTCGACAGTCTCGTCCAACTCGTCCACGACTATCTTGGCCACATCGGATGTGGAAGTGGAACCATTCGCGGTCTGGAACACGATCTCGTCGTCATCTTTCACGATGTCGACACCCAGGCTCTTCGCCTTGGCTCTTCCGATGAGATCATGACCACATCCGGTGTCCCTCAACCATTTCACCCGTTTGCTGATGCACGTTGACATGGCGAAAACGTTCTTCGGCATACCATGCTGCTTCTTCCAGTCGACAGCCGATTCCTTGATCTCGTCCTTGTTCCGATCATACTCGAACATTATGCTGCTTTCCTTGGTCACCGGGAAGTAGTGCCTCTTATATATATATCATCCACCACTTCTCTCAGTATTTTCGCACGTATCAATGATCGTTGGACTTGATAGGCTGATAATTCTCGATGATCACTGCTTTTGAACTTCTTCTCGTCGACGTACACGTACTGATAAGGCTCATTCTCATTGTCCTCATAACCGTACCATTCCCCTTTTCGTTCCCATTGCCTTCTCTCGTCTTCGAGGTAGGTGATCTCCCCATTCCCGTCGACGTCGAGCACTTCCTTGAACCACACCATTTTCTCGGGGATCTCGGACTCGCCAGACCATCTCGATGATTCGCTCATCGCGTCGTCATCGTGCTCGTGGTAGACAGTCTCAGCTTCGTCCGGTTCGACCTGGTCAACGTCCTTCTTGAAGCTTACCTTCCCCACAGGAGCCGATTGCTTCAGGACTATCGCGGGCATCGCGATGCTCCTCCTCGCAATAGCTGGCGCTGCGGCCTTGGCGGCGGCCTTCGACTTGGCTTGTGCCTTGTCGCTTGACGTTGCCGGAGCTGAATTGTTCTTGATGAGCTCATGCTTATACTTGCAAGCGCTTCCCCTATCGCACTTCCCCTTCTGAAACGCGAAGCATGCTCCATCATCTCTCTTTGGTGACGATGATCTGGATTTGGATTTGCCCTTTCCTTTCCCCTTGGGCATGTTCTCCAACTTATGCTCCGTCTTCTTGCTGTGGGAAAATGTGCATTCATTTCCTTTCACGCACCCCTTCGCCGATTTGAAGTGGTACCAGCAGGGGTTATCCTTGCCTCCGCCCGGACTCTTGCCTCTGTCACTGGCACCGTCGGACTTGCCGTTCTTGCCAGCGTGGCCCTTTGCCTTGGCTTTTGGGAGCACAGGAGCGGCATCAGGTCCATCGGGTTTCCCCTTTCTGCCCTTGCCACCCTGGTTCTCCTGTTTGCCAGTTGCTGGAGCCGCATCCTTCCCGCCTGACTTCATCATCGACTTGACCGATTTCTCCTTCATGTCGAGCATCAGGTCTTCCCGATCTGCCGTGATCTGATAGTCGATCAACGCCAATAAGAATTCATACGTCTTCTGAGGATGCTTGTCCGGTAGTCTATGGTAGGCATTGAGGCCGAACTCCATCTTCTTGCTCCCTTTGATCTTCCTGTAAAGGATGTCTCTGAGAGCCAGTTTACTGGGCCTGTCCTCGCTCCTCATCTTCAGCAGCAAATCATACCATTTGTTCCTGAACATAACCAAGTTCTTGTCGCCAGGAAAGTCAAGGTTGAATAGATGCTCGATGTGGTAGACAAGATCCGTTCTATCGGATGTTCTGAATGATTGCATAACCAATGCCACCAACTCTCGTCCCTTCACGATCACCCCTTGTTGATGTCGTAGTTCAGAGTGTCGTGTAGCATCGAGGTATACGTCCTTGGCTTCATCAGGGGCTTGTTTCAGCATGTTCTGCATACCCATGGCCATCTTAATATCTATCGTAGCAAATCTGTCGCCACCTGAATCGCTAAGCATATTCAGGTCTGGGTTCAACCCAAGAGCCTGCTCCAACCATTTCGTCCATGCATCGGTATCTGGATCTGCACATGCGCTCAGAACATTCATCAGCAGTTGCATCTTCCAGCTATCAAGTTGATGGATCTTTGGCCAAGCCGGAATAGATACTCTCTCGGCCTCCGTCCTCGAGATCCTCGGTCGATCATTCTTGATCTCTCGGCTATCTCTCGATCTCCTTCGTCTCCTCCGTGTCCGATCGTCGTCTTCCTCTTCTTCTTCTTCTTCTTCGTCTTCTTCATCTCCTTCGTCGTCGTCATCCTCATCCTCATCATCGGGTGGATCATCCGGAGGTCCTCCTCCGCCACCAGCGAGGCTCAACTGACGTCGACCTGCTCCCTGCCCATTCCTATTGGGCGGGAATCCACCGTAATCCAATGGGGGCGTAGTACCGTTGTTTCCCCCTCCATCACCACCACCATTCGCAGTAGTGGATTGTGGGACATGTCCGACAACTCCTTGCATCTGGGATAGGTGTACATCGATCATTGGATCACCGAAAGACGGAAAGAGGATCGAACCTGGCATCAGTGACGAATTAGGGATCTGAATTGAAGACGATGACGGGACTGACCCAGCCACCTTCTTGTCTACCCTAGATCGTCAAACAGTATGAATCCGACGTGTCGATGAAGGACCAGATGATTGCTGTCGAAGGTGGTCATCGTCAAGATGCGATCTTGGAGTTAGCCCAGGTCAAAGAAGAGAAACAAGAAGAACGGTGCACGATAGACGAGAAGTCGAAGGAGGCTGAGTACTGGAGATTGACAGCTAAGGGAATGTATGATGAGTACCTCGAGGAGATGCATGAGCTTCAGGGACAACTGAAGGAAAGAGAGGCGGCGCTCAAGCAAGAAGAGAGTTTTGTACGTCAACTCGATGCTGACAACGAGGAACTACGTGCGCACAAGAAGCTGGAGACACAGGAAGCCTCCAACAGCAAAGATGGACATCGTGAACGAGCAGTAGTGAAACGCGCTGAGGGAGGAACCCAAGCTAATTCTTCCTTTTCGCGAAGCAAGCAATCTGCTCTCTTCGACTCTTGTTCCGCAAATATTGTAACGTCATTCAGTCTCGCCATCAGCTGTTCCCTGGAGTCCTCCAAAGAGTACGTCTCGGGGCGCTTGACGTTCTATGCCTCTGATCTGTTGCTGATAAACTGATATCTGCTGTGAAGCTTCACGGTGTATCTGATTTGCACGTATAGCTGATTCCTGCGCAGCCGACTTCTCGCTTGCCATGTAGGATTTCATCAATGCAATTTCCCGCTTCTGCTCCATGATAGTTCCTTCAGCTTGTCTCATCTGTTGCATTATAATATTCGACTCCATGTCTTTCTTCTCCCCGTACTGAAATGCGTTCATTTCCACCTTGCGCATCTGTTGGGCTTCTTCCTCAAACTTGCGCCATGCCTCAGCCATGTGGTGTTGGTGGTGACTCACTAGATGTCCCGACTGCTTGCTGGCAATCTCGCATCGTCTTTCCAGCTCCTGGATCCGGATGGTGCTTCCATAGTCTTCTTGGTTGAAGATTCGCCATTGCTGCCGACATTTCATCAAGTGTCTTTTGATATTCCCCGATCTCCACCTCCATCTTATTCTTCTCTTTGATCACGGCGCGAAAATCTGCACTGGTGGGTGATTTTGACCTCCCACCCTTCGATGTCGATCTCACGCCCTTCTGCGACGTCCGTGGTGTCGCAGGCGAAGATGATGATCTTCTCGGTGGGGATTCTCTTTTCTTCGACTCCTGATGAACATCGATCTGCTTCCATGATCTTGTGGGAGTAGATATGTCGCTGAATAGCGCGGAACCTCCGCTCCCAGGTTCATCCTGTGAATCTGCAATCATATCCATCACCGCAGGAAGAGCCATCAATCCATTGGATCCCTCTGAGCTGCTGTTCCCAAAAGTTGCAGTACTTGGGCTCGCCGAAGACGCCATTGTACTGTGTAGGTTATCGTTCCTTTATTGTCCCTGTACCCGCAATAAACCAGCTGTCTCCCAGTCCAGTGTAGAGCTTGTAGTTACGGCTGATAACCTGTCAAGAGACGGCAAGGTGACGTCCCGTGGGACGCTATGCACCGAACCCTCAAGCTGTAATACCAACCACGTAGAAAGGTGTATACGGACGATGCCGTTATAGCCGAACCCGTGTAAACGTTGTAAGGGAGAAGGAATGATAGTTACAACAGTGGTCCGACAAATGCAGCGCAAGCGAAGTGTTTTCGCTCTCAATGCCGATCACGTATGTATGCAGTCACACATCAGATCTTGAACCTCAATTGTGTCTTGAGCCAAATGGCGATCAATGGAACTTGGGAAGCAACACCAACAAGGACCTCAGAACAGCTACCCAATTTCGGCACGGGGCCTAGAGGGTTTTAACAAGGTCTTTGGTCATACCCTTAAAGTTACTTATGCTTCCAACAGCAGTGTCACTTGGATGCCAAGTACCACACAGAGTGGGGTCTTTTGAGCTCCATAGGCTTCAACATGGCTCCTCATCTACACACATAGCGACCTATATGCTTCACAGCTCAAAATTTCAGTCTTTCCACCCCAAATGACCCTCCTGTGGAATGAACAAGGATTACGATCGTCCGGGCCAGGTGCGTCTTTCCGGTGCCCGGCAGGCCCGTGAGCAGCAGGGAGTTGCCCGCGAGGCAGTGGTCCGTCTTGGTCCACTTCCGTTGTTTGGGGCGCTCCGCCTCCATGCGCGGCGCCCTGCTGCTGCCCAGCAACGGCTTCGTCTCTTCTACGCGGTAGACCGGCGCGCCGTCCGGGTGGCGCAGCGCCTCCAGCGCCCGCAGCCGCTCCGTGAAGCGCTTCGGCAGCCGCTGCGTCAGCAGGCAGTCCGTCTTCACCTGCGCCACATACCGCGGCGGCGCGTCCAGGATGCGCCGGGCCTTGGCCACCATGCAGCTCAAAGCCGAGGACCGCTTCGTGGATGGGGCGGTAGGTGCCGTTGCTTAGCAGCCTCCGGGCGTAGACGAAGTCCCACACCGTGCCCCCCTCGTAGGCGAAGGCCTGAGAGAAGCCCGCACCCGCGCCGTCCAGCTCGCTGCTGCTGCTGCTGCGCACGCTGTGGACCACCTCCGTGCTGCGCGCCCACAGGCCTATCATCGCGTTCACGCTGAGCTTGGCCATGCGCTCCTCGCCCTCGGGCCAGGCCTCGTCCATCCGCTCCGCCGCAGCGTCGCCGCGCCGACGTGGCTCCGTGCGGAGACGCCCAACACAATGTGGTCCCAGCGGCAGACGCCCAGGTCCAGCATCGCGGCCAGCGAAACCTTCGGGCACCAGCCGGGCCCCACGTACGGCAACAAATTCAAGCAGGACTGCCTCGCGTCGCAGCAGCCCTCCACAAAGCCCAGGTCCGGCAGCACGCCGTCCACGGGCTCAACGCCGTCGGCCGGGCACAAGATCGGCAGGGGGAAGGGGGCGTTGGCCAGCCCGTTGCGCCTGCAGCGCACCACGTCCATCGGGCGCGCTCGGACAATGGTGTAGAGGCCGGCTTTTTTTTTGAAACAACGCATGTTTTTTTGGCTCAGGACGAGATGTGGGGATTGGGGGGGCCTGACGCAGGCGGGACTGGGGTGGGAGTTCAATCTTTTTTTTAGTTGCTCGTTGCCAGGTTGGGGCGGTGAGGAGTGGTCACTGAAAATTTCGCCTCGTCCTTGGGTGGCGTGGGCTCGGCAGGCTGGTGCGCCTGCCGCCACGTAGCACGTGCTCGGCTACCAGGACATGAAGTGAAGGACAACATCCTTCATTTCTGATACCTATAGTGTACTGCAGAAACTATGCACGGCGTACATAGTTTCACCGGTCAAATAAAAAGCGTGCTACAGTCGTCGTCCCACGCGACAACTGGATTTTTTTTTCCTGGGAAGAATTCCGACCTTGGCGCGGGCTCGGCAGGGCTCCCGTGCCGGGCAGGTGGCGCGGCCGGGAGGCTTCTATGCCAGGCAGGTAGCGCGGCAGGAATGTGGCGCGCTAGGTATCGAAGCCTCCACGTCGGCGGGCTGGCGCGGCTCCGACGCCGGGCAGGAATGCGACGCTCGAAAGCATAAGTGGCACTTATGCTTTCGAAGCGGCCGGGTGGGAGGCTGATGCCGGGCAGGTGGCGCGGCCGGGAGGCTTCTATGCAGGGCAGAGCAGACTTCTTTGCAGAGCACGCTTCTTTGCAGAGCACGCTTCTTTGCAGAGCACTCTCCTTTGCAGAGCACTCTCCTTTGCAGAGCACTCTCCTTTGCAGAGCACTCTCCTTTGCAGAGCACACTTCTTTGCAGAGCACTCTCCTTTGCGGGGATGGAGACGAGTCAGCTTCGGGCGCGTGCAGCGGAACTCCACGCGGGCATTAACCAAAAAATGGTTGGTGCCTGTTTCCAGTTCCGAGGCACTTCTGAAAGCACAAGTGCCACTTGTGTTTTCCAGGGCAGCGCTCCTTAAAAGTGCGCAGGAGAGTGCTCTGCAAAGGAGAGTGCTCTGCAAAGAAGAGTGCTCTGCAGAGGAGAGCGCTCTGCAAAGGAGCGTGCTCTGCAGAGGAGAGTGCTCTGCAAAGGAGCGTGCTCTGCAGAGGAGAGTGCTCTGCAAAGAAGCGTGCTCTGCAAAGGAGTAGAGGAGAGTGCTCTGCAAAGGAGCGTGCTCTGCAAAGGAGAGTGTTCTGCAAAGGAGAGCTCTGTCTTCACCGCGCCCGAAGCTGACTCACCGAAGCTGACTCATTTATTTCTCTAGTTGTGTGTCTTAATATTTGACTTCGCGCCCGAAGCTGACTCACCGAAGCTGACTCACCAAAGCTGACTCACCGAAGCTGACTCACCGAAGCTGACTCATTTATTTAGACTGCGCCGCGCGAAAGCGCGAACACAGAACCTCTCTCTTTAGAGGGGGTTTCCCAAATGGATTCTATTCTACCTGACAGGCTCCTAGCTCTCTCTTTAGAGGGGGATTCTATTCTACCTGGCCGCAATTTGGCTCCAGGTTGCATTTCGCTTTTTGTTTTTTCTTAGCCCTGCAAAGGTTGGCTCGCTTGAAATGCAACCTGGAGCCAAATTGCAAGCGTATCTAGGGGTCATTATTTTGCAGCCACACGCCTCCACGCAGCGTTTTAGGTTTCGAATCCTTCGCAGGACGAGGTCGTTTCCTGGACGGACGAGTGCTAGGAGCCTGTCAGGTAGAATAGAATCCATTTGGGAAACCCCCTCTAAAGAGAGAGGTAACTGGTTTTGCTAACAAGAGTTTTTTGCGTTGCGCCGGAAAAGGCCAAGTCCGTTCATATTGCGGCGTTCTCAAGGTTTTGGGCCCGCCTGGGCGTAGTTTGAGTCTGGAATACTTCTTGCAAGGCAAGCAAGCATTCGACCAACAGTTGTCCAGTATGTCATGCGCGGTGTTTCCATCCAGATTAAGGCTCAAAGCAGTCAAGACCAAGGCTAATGGCTGTCAATGTCCCGGGCGCTACTCGCAAACCCTGGCTGCGTTGATGCATAAGCGCAAATTGGCAAGTGTGGCTACACGCTCGCGACTCTCTGGGTAATGCTAAATCGGCTAGATCGTCTGGTCAATTGCTCCCTGTACCTGCCAAGTCGTCTTTGACACACTGCACTGCGGAGCCTTTGGCGGCTCTCCGCTGGTGCAGAGGTGGGCACGTTGGAACCTGCACAGATGCAGAAAAGGGCCTCAGCTTCGAGGAGAGTCGGTCTCTGCGGACCTCTGGCCAACTTGCTGGTCGAGTTGCAACGCATGTTGGAATAAATTTTTGAAAGACGCGTGCCAGGCACGCAAGCCGTTCTGCTGAGCCGGCGTTATCGGGCGTGTGCCAGGCCATTGTGGCGCGCGCAGGGCAAGGTTGGATGAAGAAAAGACCTCGTCAGAATCAGCAGCAGGCAGGATAATCGACCAATGGGCCGCTCGCTGAGCCAGATCCTTCGGCAGCATCAGTTGATGAACCAACGCCACTTCCACTTGCCTCAGGCAGAATCCACAAGCGATTGTGACAACCAGATGAGTTGAAGCAGCTCCAGCATCATCACATGAATATCGATCAATTTCGGTTTCTAATTCAGGCGCTTCACTTACCAACATCAACCTGCGACCTCTTCGAGAAGGTCGCAGCGAATGTGAAGTTTGCCAAGCAGCCAAACAAGCGCCATCAAGAAATAGAACGACTGACATCAATCAGATACATTTGTGGTACGACTTTTGTTGATCACTGTCAAGTTCCCAACACACCATTGCGTTTGCCATCTTGGACGAACACAACAGTTAGAGAACATTGCCGTCCTCAAGAGCTACTTCTATCAGTACCATTTGCAGCCCAGCTCAGAACAGTCCTCGGAGACTAGGCCTTCGTGACGGACGCGTGGGAACATGTCTATCAGTTGCGGCCAAATTGAGTGGAAACAAGTGGTACGACTCTTGAAAGCGCAACTCAAGATCATGCTGAATTCCACCAGAGGCAGGAACTGCAACTGCCACACTCAGGAAGCCCACCTACCAGCAACTTGTCAAGGCCGCTGCAACAGTCAGAAATCAACGCAGGTCAAACAGTTGTCTAAACAGGCATTCCAGGAAGCGCTCCAAGCCTCTTCAAGTAGGAGATAAGGTGTTTTATTGGCAAGAAGACAAAGTAAAGGAGGGATATGGTAGCCGTCTTGATGTTGGAACTTGGTAAACGTGACAAAGGTTCAAAGGATGAGACCATTCCACTCCCAGCAATCGAGGTCTTATATTGCCAGACATGAAGGAAGCCGTACAAAAAGAACGAGGAGGTTCCTCAACCCGAAACTCCACCATCAGCCTCCCGCCCATTGAGAACTGATAACCTAAGCACGGAGTGAAGCCATGTTTGTTTCACCTCTCCTCCATTCCAGAACAAGCGCATTGGAACTGTGTCAGAAAAGGCAAGCGTGCCATGGGTTCTTTGCAGGACCTGCAAGAACCAGTCAACGCTGCGTGCTTACAGGGCTAAAAGTCGGGACTCCCGTTGAGACCAAAAGAGGAGTTGATGTCATGACTTCCAAGGGACGACGCAGGGTCATGGAGATTTTTCGGAGAACAAGCGCCGCTCAGGGCGCCGGTGCGCAGACCAGGCAACAAGACCAAAAACGGTCAGCGCTTTTTCCCAACGGTTGAACTTGTGCGCATCAATGACGAGATAACAGTTGAGGCGCGCGAGATATTTCGTTTATTTCCCCTTCACTGTGTGTCATTCCCTTCGTTTCCCCTTCATTCCCCCTTCATTTTTCTTGTTGCTTTCGCCTTCATTTCCCTTTCCCTCCGTTTCCCTTGCATTTCCCTGTGATTTCCTGTGCTTCCTGTCCTCTGCATTTCCCTTGCATGTCCCTTCATCTCCCCGTCTGTCCCCCTTCCACTCATGTACAGAGGGCTTCTCGACAACGCTTGCTACGAGATCCAGAACAAGGAATCAACTACTTCAAGAACAGCTGAAGAAGTACTTTCTGAAAGGCACGACCAACGTGTATCTTTCTTTATGGACTCCTCAGTTTCTTCAATCACAGTCACCACTCAGAGTCTGTCATTCTAATTTCCAAGTTTGAGATCTTGCTACGCATCACGGCAGACGCAAGTCAAAGAGTAGCCGCGCAGCCTCAGCAAGCGACTCAGGCTGGAGCGCCGCCCGGGATTCCTGGTCTCCCATGCAGGACACCCTTTTGCTACATTCGGAAAAAGGATGTCACCATGTTTCACCACGTTTCACCATGTCACCTTGGCCAACTTTGAAGCCTTCGAAAGTCGCGTCTGGGGAACCCTGGCAGTATCGCCTTTCATCAACGCATGGAGGCAAAGTCGGCCCGAGCTCAAAGTCGGCCCGAGCTGCACGCTCAGAACGATGAGCCAAGCCTTTTTTGATGACACCCCAGAGGTGTCAGTAGAGCACACTCGCTATCAGCGGGGTGGCTCACCCGCATCCAGACCATTTTTCGCAATGCCTTCGTCAAAAAACACAGCCAGATCCCAGCCTTGGCCTGCACAGTGAACACACAAGAGCTCTTGTTGGCGGAGGAGCGCAAGCTCTGGGCAGCCATATCTGACCTCCTCAGGCTGGATGCCTTGTACGAGCTGACGCATGTAAGAAACGATGCTACAGTTGCGCCCTAAAATATCCAAGCCAACCGTGCCAGCACACCCACGCCCGTCGACACCGAGGCAGAGGCGACCCAAGCGTGACCTCAAGCCAGCCGCAAGCCTTCACGCCCCACCAAGAAAGGCAAGAAGAAGTCCAAAGGAGCCTGCCACCGCCTAAGCCCACAGCAGAGTGGCGCAAAAGGTACCAGACAGGCCTTTGCACTAACGACCAGCGCCGTTTTGCCCAGTGTGCGCCATTCTGGGCTGCCAGCAAAAGCACCCTATCTTGGGCCGGCACAGGATCGAGCAGCCACACTGCGGCCGGCGCTGGCCCCACAACGGGCCCGAAACGCAGCCTTCACAGTTGCCCTCGCGACGCGTGCGACAACACATAGCCACATGGCGCAACACACCAACGAGCAGGTTAAAACAGAAGATTTTGTATACAATACAATTGCGATATGTCTAGTGGCAAAGCCCTGTCGATTCACAGGAGCTAGCACTGGATTGCAGTCTAGGCAACAGCAGTCAGTGCTTGCGCTTTGTGGTCGCACGGCTGAGCCAGCGGCTTAAGCAGCGCATCCAGGTGAGCGAATGTTGGGTATGGTTGAGCAAAAGAGTTTAGTGTTGCCGCGGGTTCTACGAAGCCCTTAGTCAGCCAATTTAAATGTTCAGCGGAAGCGCAAGGTTAAGCTTTGGCTGTCGGATAGTTTCTGAGTCGTCTGGGTTGCGGTTCTTTCTCGCCCTGTTTGTTGCGAACCTGCGACTTGAGCGCTATAACTTTGAAGCGGTTCAAGCGGGGGAGGCGTTGAGCGGGCTGGACTTCAAGCCCGGGCGCACCTTCGGAGACTATGCCCATCAGGTCTGGCACTGATGAAGGCACCTGGTCCGGCATGCCAAGGGCAAAACCGGAGCCAGGCAGGAGCGTGGCGTGGTAGCACACTGCTAAATGGCTGCGAACACAATGCAATGGCGGCAAGAGGAGTGCACAAACAATGTTGCAAGTCTGGGGCACGTGATGCCAGGGCTGCTGGAGGCGCGCAGCACGAGCCCGTCAAGCACGCCAACCCAGGGCAGCTGTTGCTTTGGCATGAGTGTGACACACATGCTGGACCAAGGCTGCGGCAGAATGTGCCTGAGTTAGCTAGCTGGCACCGAAGGTCAATGCGGGTATTAACCAACGCGCAAGACTGCTCTTTTTAGTCCTGTGAGCCTTGTGAAGTAAGGTCCACTGGTTCGTGAGCGTGGGTCGGCAATGCCGTCTGAAGGCGCGCAATGATGAATTAGGTCTTCAAGGCTGGACAAAACAGCATTCAAAAGGCTGATTGTTTTGGGAGCAGCGCAGGCGTGCAAAAGCAAGACTAAGGGCTCATGCCAGTGGTGCTGCATTGCAAAGTTCCTGAAGTTAGGATCGCAGCTGTCAGAAGGCCTCTGGCTGATTGGCGACCTGCAGCCCTCCAATTCAGGGCAGGGCTGAACGTCTGTGGGCGAAAGCGCCATCGCAACGTATTGAGCAAAAGGGCTATGGTGTCCATGCAAACTGTGGTAAGTGCAAAGGCAAGGCTGTTGCTGGGGCTCTGACCTGTTTGCGCTGACCTGGCGAGGGCGTCTTCACGTTGGTAGCTTAAAGGTTATCAAGCATGCGCAGCCAGTCTGTGCAGTTGGCACGCCGTTGTTTTTGGCAAAGTGCAGTGCCCCATCATGCGAGGGCGTAGCACGCAAAGGACACCCAGCGCTGTACAATCCCCACAAGGCACGACAATGCACGGATGCACTGCTCGACGGAGATCGCCAAGTCCAGGGGGCGTCGCCTTCTCCTCATCCTTGAGTCAGTCCCGCACCGCGGTCGTTGCCTCCAGGGGCACCTTCTGACGTGCGGTGAGCGTCAGACGCCGATCCCCTGCAAGGTCTCAAAATACTCCGAGTCGTTGGCCGGCATCGGTTTCACGGTGAAGAAAAGTCCTCGACTCTGCAGACGCCGAACGGTCGCCTCTGCGGAGAAGCCTTCGCTCAACGACGAGTCCCTAACCGTGAACGACACAGCCGGCGGGAAGCAGCTTGGCCGCCGCGCCCAGCTTCTCCCGGCGCTGACCTTTGCTCCCCCAAAAAAAAGGAGCGTTGCCGCGCGGGCGCAAAAAAAGAAAATGTGGCCTTCAGCTCCTTTTTCCAGCCCTCGGGCATGTGATGCCAGACGTGCTCACACACGCACGTCATGCCCTGCTTGAGGTTGGCCAGTTCCATGCGCCTTCATCCACTCGACCAGGCCGTTGCCGTAGGCGAGCAAGTTCGTCGCTTGCTTGATGTCCTTTGGGTGGAGTGGTGGCACGCTCTGCCGATCTGCTCGGTGGGCGCAAACGCCTCCAGCGGTCCTGGGGCGATGGAGCGGTCCAGCGCATACCCCAGCATGGCTTGGCAATGGCACGCCAGCGTGTCGCAATTTTGAGAGGTCCATGCCTGCAGAACGCAGCCCACCTGACCGCCCTGCGCATGCTGTAGACCGGGAAGCTGCCCATGGAGCCGATAAGCCGCAAGCAGAGGCCCAGCCTTTTTGCCAACTTGGATTCGTGGTAGCGGGCCGTTCGTCCAGCAACTCCAGGTGGTCCGCGAGAGTCAGGTTCCCCAGCGGCAACTGCCACGTGTCCGGCATGCTCCTTGACGAAGGGCAAGTTGATGCGAGGCGCCGTGAGAACCACGGTTGCCTGGTCCGAGGCCGACCCGGCTCCGCCGGCTCCGTTGGCTCCGCAACGTTCCTATCAGGACGCGTGAATCATACGAAAATCGTACGGAGCAAGACCCCCTTTCCGCCTGCCACCTTCGCCCCGGGACGCAGCCCGGCATCGACGCTTCCCTCCGGTTGCGTGGCTCATTGTCCTGGCACTAAGCGTCCCCCCTCAAGCTCGGACCATCACATGTGTATGACCGTACGATCCGTGCGGCTTGCGCCTTGGCGGCGCTAGTCCCTCCCCGGCACTTTCGAATTGTCTGAGCTTCAATCTGCGCCGGAAATGTCAAAACATCACCGGCAAAACTCAACAAAAACGCCCGCTGCCACTCTTCGTCGTTTTTGACGTCGTTTCGACGACAGGTGGCAGTGCCAAAAAACTGGCAACATCTTCACATTCTGTCGACGCCGGCGCTGGCCCAACCCGCTGAACATTGCCCCGGCTAGGGAGATTCGTATGACCGTATGACCGTATGATCCGTATGATTCGTATGATTCGTATGACTCGGCAAGCCTGGCATTGAAGCTCATACGAGTCATACGGATCATACGGATCATACGGTCATACGGTCATACGACCCTGGTCCGGCACTTCGGGAGTACCAACCAGGTAACCTGGAGAAACACGAGAAAACCAATATCAAGGGTCGTTGGTACTAAGGGCCGTTGGGCAAGTCAGTACTAAGGGCCGTTAGGCGAACCAGTACTAAGGGCCGTTGGGCAAGTCAGTACTAAGCGGCCGTTGGGCGAACCAGTACTAAGGGTTGTTGGGCGAACCGGTATTTCACACCAAACATTCGCAACTCTCAAAGTCAGTTTCTCCACTTTCGCAGTGGGTCTCCACTTTCGCAGTGGGCTTCTCTCCACTTTCACAGTGGGCTTGCTCCACTTTCACAGTGCTTCTCTCCACTCTCACAGTGGGCAAAAAAAAAAGAAGCCCGTCCCCCAGTGATCTCGCCGACGACTCCGATGCCGCGCTACAGGCCACAATCAAGGATGACCTAGAACCTGGAAACCTCGTGATAAAAACGACATCAAAAGGGTCAGAAAAAAACCACGTCGTAGTCCCCCTCGTTTCGATGCGAGACACCCCAAACATTGTTTCTTTCCCGGCATCAGCATGTTTTCCGCACCTCTCGCATGATACGTCAAGGAGCTACCCAGCAACCTACCTGCCAGCCGGGGAGAAGGACACAGGTCATCACAGCCCTACAACGGAAAGATGTTCAGGAGAACCTGGCCAGATAAGGGAAACAGTTTAGCGCGTGGCAAATCCGTCGGTGCTGCAACTCTCTGTGAAACAAACCCACACCGCACCTCACGAGAGACCTGAGCGTGTGGGCCAATCCGGATGATTTGCAACAGAATGTCAAGTCCCAACCTGCCGGAGCTACGTCTTGGCCTTCTTCCGACCTTTGACGGCCTGATCCGCGTCCTTCTGGGCCACGCGGAGCTCCAGCTGGGCGTACAGCACTGCGCCGTTATCGCAGGTGCCGGACACCCGCTGGAGCTCCGCGCGAAAGGACTCCACCTTCGCCTCCAGCTCCAGGCCCTTCTTCTCCTCGGCCTCCAGGAGCGCCTGCAAGCGCCCCCGCTCCTTCGCCTGTTACGGGGTGATGAATGAAGCCATGCAGGAAAAAGAAGGAGCGCCTCCTTGATCCTCTCATCCGTCAGCTTCTTGTGCTTCTCCTGCCGCCTCTCCCAGGCAGCATCCCTCCTGCAACGGACAAACGTCATAAAACCACACTCCAGCCAACGACAGTCTCCGAGGACCGCAGCCACCACCCTCCGCCTGCCAACGGGCACCAACATGAGCGCACAGAGGATCGCATGATTGCGCCTTGGCCCCAATCCTCACCAAACCAACCTGGCAACGAGTCGCCGCACCAACATGAGCGCACAGAGGGTCGCGTGATCGCGCCTTGGCTCCGATCCTCACCAAACCAACCTGGCAACGAGCAACTTTCGACGGAACGGCGAAACTCCCCGCTGGCGCGGGCCTGGTGCGGGCCTGGTGCGGGCCTGGTGCGGGCTCCAAGACCGAAGCCGCGGAGCCGGCCTCGCTCCAAGACCGAAGCCGCGGAGCCGGCCTCGCTTTCCGGACTGTGTCGCGGGGTGACACGTACTTGCGCAAACTTTGCCCCAACGCCTTCTCTTCAGACCTCGTCCAATCCGACCAAGCCCGAAGAGCAGGAAGCCGGCACACCTTGAGAGTTTTCCGAAGCTTTTTCCAGGGCCGACTTTGCGCAACGACTCCTAAGGAAAACATGTTTGAAGGACCTGTCACCGGCAACATCCCGGAGGTCCTGGACAACGGAGAGGTCACTGACGGCACGCACGTCACCGCAGGGCAGCTGGCCCTCGCTCTGACGCCCTACGCACAAGTAACAGACCTGGCGGTCCGGCAACAACGCGGCCGCCATCCAGTCGCTGGACGACCGGGTCACCGCAGAGCTGGCCTCAAAGCTGGACAGCAGCGCGCTGGCGCCGGCAATTGCGCCCCTGGCCACGGCAGCGGCCCTGGCCACCACGGACGGACAGGTGGCCGCGCACGGCAGCAGCATCGCCGCGCTGCAGAGCTCGCTGACCAAGCTGCACTTCGCAGCCTTCGGAGGCTCGATCCCCGGCTGGTGCCACGCTGGACCTGTACAGCATGCAGATCAGGCCCAGCGCCTTCGAGGGAGAGTCGGTCTCCGTGACGGACCTGCTGGCCGACTCGACCGACGTGTTCACCACGAGCGTGGACGCCTCGGGCGCCATTTCCTGCGCAGCGCTCACAGCCACCGGCGCCGTCGCCGGAGCCGCGCTGACGTCCACCGGCGCCGTGTCGGGCAGCTCGCTGAGCATCACGGGGCGGCCAGCGTGGGCCTGCTGAGCTCCGCCGCCGGAATCACCGGCAGCACTCTCACCATCAACAACACGGCCAACGCCGGGAACTTCACCACGGCGGGCGACGTGTCCACGGGCAGCTGACGGCCTCGGGCGCAGCGACGGCGGCGAGCTTCGCAGCCACCGGGGCGCTCACGGGCGCCACGCTGACCATCACCGGGGCGGCCTCCACGGGCCCGCTGGGCTGCAAGAGCCTGGACTGCACCTTCACGGCCACGAGCGGCGGAGTGTCGACGGGCAGCGTGGTGTGCGGCGACGTGACGAGCTCGGGCACGGTCTCCGCGCCGCAGCTCTTCGCGTCCAACACGCTCACCGTGACCAACACCTCCGACTTCTCGGACGATCTCTTCCTGACGAAGAACTGGGCGGGCTGGAGCAAGCTGCAAGTGTCCAACAACAGCGCGGCCCCCGACAGCGGCCCGGAGCTGCGGCTGCTGGGCAACCAGAGCGCGCGGGTCTTCCTGGAGAGGGACGGCGGGGCGCACCAGTGCGAGCTCATCATGATCAACGACGAGGCGCTGGTGCAGACGAAGAGCCTCTCCACGCAGCTGTCCCTGACCACGAACCAGACGGAACCCCGGCTGCCTCGTGATCGCGGGCAACACGGGCAACGTGGTCTGCAACACGAGCTTCACGAATTTGTCGGACAGCCGGGTGAAGACGGAGTGGCGGAGGCCGACGTGGCGGAGCTCCAGCAGCTCTTTGACTCCGTGGAGGCCAAGCAGTACAAGCGCCCGGACATGAACGAGGACCTGAGGCTGGGCTTCGCCTCAAACGACTTCGCAGGAACAAAGTGGAAGAATTTGACGGGCACCGCCCGGTGGAGCGACGGCACGGAGATGGTCACCCTCGACTACTCGCACCTCACCAGCGTGCTCTGGGGGGTGCGCAAGGGCTTCCAGGCCCGGCTGGACGAGGTGGAAGCCTGGCAGGCCCAGCGGGGGCCGAAGAACAAATAGAAAAAAACGGTGCGCAGGGCTCCCTGCGTCCAGGGAACCTTGCTCAAGCTCCTTTTTGGGGCAACAAAGTTGTTTTTTAAAATGGAGGCGCTGAGGGACCTGGCCGACAACTTCAACGTGCGGGACCCGCGGAAGCTGTACCGACTTGCAAGGCAGCGTGACCTCGACGTGACGCAGGCCATGGCCGACGTGGGCCGGCAGGTGCAGGCGCCCCGGCCGCGCGTGCTGGGCAAGTCGGCCGCCGAGGGGCCGAACGACCGGCTGCAGGCCGACCTCATCGACTTCAGCCAGAACACCTGGCGATGGACGTCTTCACCCGGGAGGCCGCCGTGGAACCCCTGCAGAACAAGAACGCCGAGACGGTCGGCCGGGCCACCAAGCGCGCCGCGCGGGAGCTGACGGGGGACGACAAGAACTTTGTGGTCACGACAGACCTGGGCAACGAGTTTGCCACGCTGGACCGGGAGCTGCCCGAAGCCGTGCACCGCACGAAGCGGCCCGAGGACCGCAACGCCACGGCCGTGGTGGACCGGGGCATCCAGACGCTGAAGAAGGACCTGGCCACGAGGGTGGCGCGCAAGGGCGGGCAGTGGGGCGACCACTTTGAGCGGGCGGCCGGCCCCGGCCGCACGAGACGGTGTACGGCGCGCCCGAGGACGTGGAGAAGCAGCCGGCCACAGAGTTCAGGGTCCTCCAAGACAACGCCGACAAGTTCCAGCACAACAAGGACCTCACAGACCGGCGCGTGAAGGTGGTGGAGGACGCGGGCGCCTTCCGAGCGCCGGCGAACGCGGCGAGGAGCTTCAACCCGCAGTACGTGGACTCCATGACCGTCCGGAGCACGGAGGGCCGCGAGACCCTGCTGAAGCTGGCGCTGCCGGCGCCGCAGGGCAGCGGCAACGCGGCGGGCCGACTGACGAGACGGGGCAGGCCGGCGGCTGTGAGGCAGCTGGACGACTTCCTGGCGCCTCCGAGGCCCAGGACCCTCGACTAGCCTTCTTGAAACTGTGTTTGTAGGCATTCAGGCCTCCCTGCGTCCAGGGAACCTCGGTCGGACCCGTTTTGGCGCAAAAAAATGTTTGATCACGCTGAGGCGGAATTGACTGATCCTGAGCAAGCCCCTTTTCGGGAAAGAAAACAGTTTTGAGACATTGCGCGGGCTGGGGGGGAATTCCCGGGGAAAAAAACAGCTTTGAGGCGTTCTTCAAGGTGAGGGGGAATTCCGGAGCCTGAGAAAAAAGCTCTTTTTTGGGTTAGGGTTTGGGGCGCTCGGGAAAACAACGGGTTGTGCGAACCAGTATCAAACGAGCGGGGCTGGCATGGGCAAACCGTGCAAACCGTGCAAAACGAGCTATTCCTCCAGTCCGTACATACATGTACACCCTGTAAGAATAGCATTTTGTGGCCCAAAACCGTGCAAATGTCCCTTTAGGGTTTGGGGCGCTCGTTGCCAAACGACGCAATCACGATCTTTTTTCTCTGCGCCACGTGTTCGCCTGAAAAAGCTACGCTGCAGGCTCGTCCGCCTTGCGCTTCTTGCCGCGGGCAAGCGAGGCGATCCTCGCTTGCACTTCGGCCAACAAATTAGTGAGGCAAAATATGCCTGTGCTCACCGAGACGCGGAGAAGGCAAGGGCCGAAAAATTGTTTGTAATGAGACTCCATGAACTTGTGAAACTTTCGCAGTTCCTGCCGGATGACCCGGAGATCCTCGACATGTAGGTCAACACTGCTTATGGCGCTGCCCAAGCGCCGAAATAATCTGTACATCTCGATATTGCCCGGCGTTTGCTCTGTGGCCAGCGTGTGCCAGAGACTCTGGATGGCGCGACAGGAGCGGGCTCAGGCGCCTCGAAGGGGGAATGTGAGTCAGCTTTGGAGTTGTGTGTGTTGTCGTCTGCTTTTTTTTTCGGGGGGACGGGGGGTCAGCTTCCGGGGGTGTGAAGGGGGATGGGGGCGAGTCAGCTTTGGGGTTGTGAAACTGTTGCTGTTGTTGTCTGCTTTCTTTTTTTGGGGCGAGTCAGCTTCCGGGTTGTGTGTGTTGTCTTCTGCGGGGGTGGAGGCGAGTCAGCTTTGGAGTTGTGTGTGACGTTGTCTTCTTCTTTTGGGGGGAACGGTGTGAAAAATTGGAAGCTGACTGACGCCACTTGACGACAATGTCAAGTGTACCTTGAATTTCTGAGAAATCTACCATGTGTAACTTTTGTGCGTCGTAAAAGGAGAAAACATCATCATTGCCATAATGTCGAATGTTTTCTTTAAACCCACAAACTACAAACTTTCCCTGGTTGATCCTGCCAGTAGTCATATATGCTTGTCTCAAAGACGGTCATCAACACTTGGCCACATCCAGTGTGGACACGATGGTCGACTTGGCATGTGTACAATTTCTTTTACCGCCTGCAGCCACTCTTTGCGCCGACGATGTCTGCCCCTGCGGGCGCTTTGACTGCGCGCGAGCGCCTGCTCGCCGCCGTGAGCGCGGCTGACGCACTGCCGAGAGGCACCACCTTTGAGAAGGTGAAGGGGGCCAGGGATCGGCTCCGGTGGGAACTCTCCTCCATGCAGCGCATGGACGGAGACGAGCTGGTGAAAAGCGCAACGGCCTGCGCGCACCGGCTCAACCAACGCCTGAGCCAGATGAGGAAGCTCGGCATGGATGCCACGACTGAGCCCGCTCCTGCCAAGGCGCCCATCAAAAGTGAGCCCGCTCCTGCCGAAGCTGAGTCGCCTCCATTCCCCGCAGAAGAAGACAACAACATCACACACAACTCCAAAGCTGACTCACATCATTCCCCCTTCACAGCCCCGGAAGCTGACTCGCCCCCCGTCCCCCAAAAAAAAAGCAGACGACAACACACACAACTCCAAAGCTGACTCACATTCCCCCTTCGCCCCCCCGGAAGCTGACTCGCCTCCATTCCCCGCAGAAGAAGACAACAACATCACACACAACTCCAAAGCTGACTCGCCCCCCCTTCCCCCTTCGCAGCCCCCCCAAAAAAAATGCAGACGACAACACACACAACTCCAAAGCTGACTCACATCATTCCCCCTTCGCACCCCCGGAAGCTGACTTGCCCCCCCCGCCCAAAAGAAGACAACACACACAACTCCAAAGCTGACTCGCAGAGCACTTCCCGGCAGAGCCCGCTTCCTGGCAGAATTCCTTCCTGGCAGAGCCCGCTTCCTGCCCGACGTGGAGGCTTCGATACCTAGCGCGCCACCTGCCCGGCATTGAAGCCTCCTGCCGAGCCCGCGCCAAGGTCAGAATTCTTCCCAGGAAAAAAAATGTCGAGGTTGTCCTGTGGGGGGACAACCTCGACATTTTTTGTGAGGATGTCAGGCACTTTCTGCAGAGGCGCGACCCTGGCCGCGCCAGCCCGCCGACATGGAGGCACGCAGCTGATGATGTCTCGTATGTTATCACCAACTACGAAGCAGTGTCCGATTATGTTGGACACTGGCTCCATCGTGCGCAGGTCACATTCCTGCCCGGCATCGGAGGCTTCGATACCTAGCCCGCCACATTCCTGCCGCGCCACCTGCCTGGCATAGAAGCCTCCCTGCCGCGCCACCTGCCCGGCATAGAAGCCTCAACCCGGCCGCGCTTGCGCCACCCGAGGTCCAGGAAAAAAAATCCAAAAATTCCAGTTGTCGCGTGGGACGACGACTGTAGCACGCTAAAAATTTGACCGGTGAGGTCTTGCGATTTGGGGCCTGGTGCGGGCCTGGTGCGGGCCTGGTGCGGGCCTGGTGCGGGCCTGGTGCGGGCCTCGCTTTCAAGGTCACCCACGGACTGTGACACGTACTTGCGGAAACTTGTGCCGAAGTGGGGTTGGTGCGTTTGACGCACCAACAAGCGGTGACGCCTAGCCTGTGAGGGGGTGGTGCGTCAAACGCACTACCCCCGAATCACGAGGATTACAAGGAAACTTCTCCGAACGGCCGGAATGCCACTCCAAGACCGAACGCGGAGCCGGCCTCGCTCAGACCGAAGCCGCGGAGCCGGCCTCGCTTTGCGGAATATCCACTGGACTAAGGCGTCGGCGAAAACATATGTAAACATGTTTGAAGGACCTGTCACCGGCAACATCCCGGAGGTCCTGGACAACGGAGAGGTGACTGACGGCACGCACGTCACCGCAGGGCAGCTGGCCCTCGCTTTGACGCCTTACGCGCAAGTAACGGACCTGGCGGTGAACACGGCAGCGTCCGGCAACAACGCGGCAGCCATCCAGTCCCTGGACGACAGAGTCACCGCAGAGCTGGCCTCAAAGCTGGACAGCAGCGCGCTGGCGCCGGCAATTGCACCCCTGGCCACGGCGGCGGCCCTGGCCACCACGGACGGGCAGGTGGCCGCGCACGGAAGCAGCATCGCCGCGCTGCAGAGCTCGCTGGCCACGGGTCTCTCCAACAAGGCAGACCAGTCGGCCTTCGACGTGCTGGAGGGCGTGGTGGCCACTAAGAGCACCCCGGACGGCGTGGACCTGAAGCTGTCCAACTACAGCACCACGGCGGCCATGAACGGCTCCATCGCCTCGGCCAACAACGCCACGGTGGCCTGCCATTACGGTCTCCAAGGGTCGGTGGTGGACCAGACTCCTGACATAGCGAGGTATTCACGCCGCTTGGAGGGAGGTAGACACAAGGTGGCACAACGCGTTGCATGCCGCAGGCCTAGGCCAATAGGAGTGGCGAAGCTTTTCCGGCAAAATGTTTGGATTCCGCGCCGGGGCTTGTACTGCCCAACCAGTCGGGCAAGGAACGGTGGACGTCTTACGGCCTCCAGATCCCTGGACGCAACCCTGGAGGCCCGGCAAAACGGTGGAGGAGGACACCCGGCGGTCCTCGGCCCCTGCTTGCTGAAGCACGAGTTCCTCGACGGAGGGGCCGACGATGTCACGCTGGCCACCCTGGGAGAGGTGCTGCTGGGGCCCACGCTCACCACATTAGGAAATTTTTTGGCTCCGTGGCCTCGGTGTAGCTGGAGGGCTACGCCATGACCCTGAGCGTGGAACATTGTGCGCACCTACACGCTGACGCCGGGGAGACGCTACTCCTTTGGCTGCCGGTGCCGGCTGGGCACGGCCTCCAACTTGGTGATGTACGTCAGCGCGGCCGACAACGACTACGTGGGCGTCACCGGCACCTTCCTCGGCACGCCCTCGCAGGGTGTCTGGAGCACGGCGCGCCTGGACTTTTCGGTGCCGCCGGGCGGAATCGCGAAGCTGCACTTCGGAGCTTTCGGAGGCTCGATCCCCGGGCTGGTGCAGCAGTCGGCGGGCACGCTGGACCTGTACAGCATGCAGATCAGGGCCAGCGCCTGTGAGGGAGAGTCTGTCTCAGTAACGGACTTGCTGGCGGACTCGCTGGCCCTCACGGGCTCGGCCACGCTGGACGGGCTCACCGCGCAGGGCAACGTGGGCTGCGACCAGCTGCTGTGCAACGACGTGAACTGCACCGACGTGTTCACGACGGGCGTGGACGCCTCGGGCGCAGTCTCCTGCGCAGCGCTCACAGCCACAGGCACCGTCGCCGGGCCCACGCTGACGTCCACAGGGGTCGTGTCAGGCAGCTCGCTGAGCATCACCGGCGCGGCCAGCGTGGGCCTGCTGAGCTCCGCCACAGGAATCACGGGCAGCACACTCACCATCAACACACGGCCAACGCCGGGAACTTCACCACGGTGGGCGACGTGTCCACGGGCACGCTGACGGCTCGGGCGCAGCAACCGCGGCGAGCTTCGCAGCCACCGGCGCGCTCACGGGCGCCACGCTGACCATCACCGGGGCGGCCTCCGCGGGCCCGCTGGACTGCGAGAGCCTGGACTGCACCTTCACGGCCACGAGCGGCGGAGTGTCGACGGGCAGCGTGGTCTGCGGCAACGTGACGAGCTCGGGCACACTTGTCTCCGCGCGCGCACTTTCGGCTTCCAACAAGTCTCCCACCGTGACGCCAACACCTCCGACTCTTCTACGGGACGATCTTCTTCCTTGACGAAGTAACTGGGTCGCGCTGATGGAGCAAGCGTGCTGTTTATTTTGTGCCCAACAACCAGCGCGGCCCCCGACCAGCTGGCCCGGAGCTGGCGGCCTCTGCTGATGGGCAAACAGAGCGTCAAGGGCTCTCCTGGAGCGGGACGCGGGAACGCCCTTCAGGCTGAGCTCATCATGATCAACGACCGATGGCGCTGGCGCAGACGCCAAGAGGCCTCTCCACGCAGGCTGTCTGGACACGAACAGAGGACCCCGGCTGCCTAGTGATCGCGGGCAACACTACGGGTTTAACGTAGGTTCTTCTGCTAGGTTGAAGACGGAGATGGCTGAGGCCGACGTGGCGGAGCTCCAGCAGCTCTTTGACTCCGTGGAGGCCAAGCAGTACAAGCGCCCGGACATGAACGAGGACCTGAGGCTGGGCTTCGCCTCAAACGACTTCGCAGGAACAAAGTGGAAGAATTTGACGGGCGCCGCGAGGTGGAGCGACGGCACGGAGATGGTCACGCTTGACTACTCTCACCTCACCAACGTGCTGTGGGGGGTGTGCAAGGGTTTCCAGGCCCGGCTGGACGAGGTGGAAGCCTGGCAGGCCCAAGTTCTCCTCGTTCTAGAGGACCCTTGCTCAAGCTCCTTTTTGGGGCAAGAAGTAGGTGTGTGCAGGCCTCCCCGCATCCAGGGACGCTAGCTCCTTTTTGGGGCAACAAAGCTGTTTTTTAAATGGAGGCGCTGAGGGAGGCCGACGACTTCAACGTGTACCGACTTGCGAGGCAGCGCGACCTCGACGTGACGCAGGCCATGGCCTTCGAGGCGCTGAAGGCCGACGTGGGCCGGCGGCCGCGCGCGCTGGGCAAGTCGGCCGCCGAGAGGCCGAACGACCGGCTGCAGGCCGACCTCATCGACTTCAGCCAGAACACGTGGGGGAAGACGAAGTACGGCCTGGTGGTGATGGACGTCTTCACCCGGGAGGCCGCCGTGGAACCTCTGCAGAACAAGAACGCCGAGACGGTGGGCCGGGCCACCAAGCGCGCCGCGCGGGAGCTGACGGGGGACGACGGGAACTTTGTGGTCACGACAGACTTGGGCAACGAGTTCGCCACGCTGGACCGGGAGCTGCCCGAAGCCGTGCGCCGGACGAAGCGGCCCGAGGACCGCAACGCCATTGCCGTGGTGGACCGGGGCATCCAGACGCTGAAGAAGGACCTGGCCACGAGGGTGGCGCGCAAGGGCGGGCAGTGGAGCGACCACTTCGCGCGGGCGGCCGGGGCCTACAACGCGCGGCCCCACGAGACGGTGCACGGCGCGCCCGAGGACGTGGAGAAGCAGCCGGCCACAGAGTTCAGGGTCCTCCAAGACAACGCCGACAAGTTCCAGCACAACAAGGACCTCTCCGACCGGCGCGTGAAGGCGGTGGAGGACGCGGGCGCCTTCCGAGCGCCGACGAACGCGGCGAGGAGCTTCAACCCTCAGTACGGCGACGTGCAGCAGCTGGGGGCCGTGGACTCCATGACCGTCCGCAGCACGGAGGGCCGGGAGACCCTACTGAAGCTGGCGCTGCCGGCGCCGCAGGGCAGCGGCAACACGGCGGGCCGGCTGACGAGACGGGGCAGGCCGGCGGCTGTGAGGCAGCTGGACGACTTCCTGGCGCCTCCGAGACCCAGGACCCTCGACTAGCCTCCTTTGAAAAAAACTGGTTTTTTTAGGCACGACCCGGCCTCCCTGCGTCCAGGGAACCTCGGTCGGACCCGTTTTGGCGCAAAAAAAAACTTTGATCGCACTCAAGTTGGAATTGCCTGATCCTGATCGAGCGAAAAAACTGGGAGAAAAAAGGGTTTCGAGACATTGCGCGGGCCCGTCGGAATTCTCGGGGCCTGCTCATCTCCTTTTTTTGGGTTAGGGTTTGGGGTGCTCGGGAAACCAACGGGTTGGGCGAACCAATCAAATGAGCGGGGGCTGGCATGGGCAAACCGTGAAAAAACCGTGCAAAAGCTATTCTTCTAGTGGCTATATTGATATAGGCACTGGAAGAATAGCATTTTGTAGCGCAAAAACCGTGCGAAACGAGCTATTCTTACAGATCCACCCTGGAGGAATAGCATTTTGTTGCGCAAAACCGAACAAATGTCCCTTTAGGGTTTGGGGCACTCGTTGCCAAACGACGCAATCACGATCTTTTTTCTCTGTGCCACGTGTTCGCCTGAAAAGCTACGGCTCGTCCGCCTTGCGCTTCTTGCCGCGGGCAAGCGAGGCGTTGTACATCCTCGCTTGCACTTCGGCGACCAGATTAGTGAGGCAAAATATGCCTGTGCTCACCGAGACGCGGAGACGGCAAGGGCCGAAAAATTGGTTGTAGTGAGACTCCATGAACTTGCGAAACTTCCACAGTTCCCGCCGGATGACCCGGAGATCCTCAACATGTAGGTCAGCACTGCTTATGGTGCTGCCCAAGCGCCGAAATAATCTGTACATCTCGATATTGCCCGGCGTTCTCTCTGTGGCCAGCGTGTGCCAGAGACTCTGGATGGCGCGAGAAGAGCAGGAGTGGGCGCCTCGGCAGGAGCGGGCTTGGGCGCAGGAGCGGGCGCCTTGGCAGGAGCGGGCTTGGGCGCAGGAGCGGGCTCGGGCGCAGGAGCGGGCTCGGGCGCAGGAGTGGGCTCGGGCGCAGGAGCGGGCTCGGGCGCCTCGGCAGGAGCGGGCTCAGCGGGCGCAGGAGTGGGCTCGGGCGCCTCGGCAGGAGCGGGCTCACTTTTGATGGGCTCGGCAGGAGCGGGCTCAGGCGCATCGGCAGGAGCGGGCTCAGTCGTGGCATCCATGCCGAGCTTCCTCATCCGGCTCAGGCGTTGGTTGAGCCGGTGCGCGCAGGCCGTTGCGCTTTTCACCAGCTCGTCTCCGTCCATGCGCTGCACGGAGGAGAGTTGCCCCCGGAGCCGATCCCTGGCCCCCTTCACCTTCTCAAAGGTGGTGCCTCTCGGCAGTGCGTCAGCCGCGCTCACGGCGGCGAGCACGCGCTCGTGCGCAGTCAAAGCGCCCGCAGGGGCAGACATCGTCGGCGCGAGGGGAAGCGAGGCAACGACGGCGCAAAGAGTGGCTGCAGGCGGCAAAAGAAATTGTACACATGCCAAGTCGACCCTCGTGTCCACACTGGTTGTGGCCAAGTGTTGATGACCGTCTTTGAGACAAGCATATATGACTACTGGCAGGATTAACCAGGGAAAGTTTGTAGTTTGTGGGTTTAAAGAAAACATTAGACATTATGGCTTAGCTAGGCCCAGTAGACATGTGTTAGTAGGTGCTTAAAAAGCAGTACGGGGGCGGTGACGATCATTTGGACGGTGTGACGGACGGGTGAACGAAGGGAGGACGACGAAAGGACGACAAGAAGACGACGGGAGGACGACGAAAGGACGACGGAAGGACGACGGAAGGACGACGGAGAGACGACGGAGAGACGACGGAAGGACGACAAGAGGACGACGGGAGGACGACAGGACGACGATGGGAGGACAACAGGGGAAGGACGGTTTAAGCGGTGTCGTGAGCAACCAGTTCGCTATGCCGTGTAGGAATTTGTGAGATGATGACAGGAACAACCCGTCACCAGCGTGCGTTGCTATCACTGCTCTAATGTCTCAAAACTTCACTAAGTAATAGCCAGTACTATTTGTTTAATCATCATCAGAATCACTATGAAATGAACCGTCATATTAAACTTTAAAAACATTGATGTAAGTTGTAGAGCTTAGACTCAGGCTATACGATTCACGATTCACCCATATGGTTACTTCACGGGAACAGTAGAAATGCATTTTCGTACGGGTTCGCCTAGCCTGCCTAGCGTTCGCGAGAGGTTCACCTAACCTCCGTGGGTTTGCATAACGCCGGCTGCGTTCGAAAGCTTCGGCTGGGTTTTTGTTGCAAATTGTACATGTAGATGTTCCTTCGCAAACGTTTGCACACCTTGGTCAGGTTCGCAAACGTTCGCAATGCCGTTTTGGGCTTCGCCTAAGCCATTCTAGTGCGCACACAGTCTACCGACCACATCCGCTTTGCCCCGAATGATTAGCAATATGAGTCGTGGTCAAATGGTCCATATGTGATTCAAACTTCGTACGCATATGAAAATCAATCATAGTTCGTATAAGTTGTAGTCATAGGGATCGAGAAGTCATCTGTGCCGGCTATAGTTCTGAGTTAGGATATAAAACATCTATGATATTGAATCACGACATCATCATATGACTCATGACTCATGACTCGTGAGCAGTGACAACGCTATACATTGGCAAGACATCACGCGCATGAGTCGTATGACCTTTGTGATTTCTGCGGCACGTAAGACTTAACCAAAACGGCTAACTACTTACAACTTATAACTTCTAACTCTGGCTCACAACTTATGACAACCTTATTGCGCTTATACTTCAACGCGTGCCTCATCATGACCCTTATGGCCAGCTCCAACCTGTCTCATGACGCTTGCCGTGTGGAGTCACGACTCATGACTCGTGACACTATCCATGATGCATGACTCATGGACTCATCGTCTATGACTCCGACATATCTGATGACTCACGGCTCACTCAGCACTAATACTAACACCCATGATCACTGGTTCACAAGTACAACCGACTATTGACTCATGACTCATGAAGCAGGAATCATGACTGAAGACGCTCATAGTTGGTGACATCGTTTGACACATCTGACATAGAACCTATAGCTTACATCTTACCACGTACAACTTATCCCCCTGTGAACTCATATCTTATATCTCGTAGCTCGCAACTCCGGCTTGTACCTATGTGACAACTACTGCCTCTTAGCCATTCTTGCAAATAACAATGGGCCATTTGCGTGGACTGACATTGGTCATGTCACGCAACATGTGGAAGTGGAAGACATTGGAACGTTGTTGACTACGCTGCGCTAGTGTTGCGCTAGCATCCTCGGAGTTTGCGGTGACACGAAGTGTGTTGAAACCGACATGGTGCAACATGGGCATCTCGCATTTATCTCGGAGGGCGTGCCTCACACCATGTTGTTCAGCTTCCCTACAACGCGGGCGCAACACGCTTAAGGGCCCTTGGCTTACTGGCTGCGGCTTGATCGAAATCTGAGGACTTCACGCTCATATGCTGGGGGTGTTGCAAACTGTTCACGCGCTCAGCCACCGTGCTCAGCAAGTATTGAGTCTAGAATCTGGATTTTTGAACGCTGTCAGGCTTGACAACCATGAGATCGAGCCGCGAGCATTGTGTTTCTAGTTTGGTTTTGTCTTTCGTTCAGAAGCAACAAGACTTGCGTCACGCATGACCAAATTCTTAACAACTCTTACCTCCTGACTAGACTCTTAGCCAATCGACTAGCCTGGCAATCTTTCAACCATAACACAACCTGTCAACCAATCAACCACTCACCCACCAAGCAACTTGGCAACCAACCGATCAAGCAACCAATGAACCGACCAACTGACCAAATGCCCAGTCTGGCAGTGAACCTCGCAGTCAATCCCACCATACCAGTGTCAGCCCGACAGACTCATGCACGCAGTGTAATCCCGACCACGCATATGCGACGGGTCTGGACAGCAAGATCCGCTTGGCTGAGTGTCTTGGCTGCAAGACGGGCGCCCTTTTACTGTTGTTGTATTTTACCCGTTCGCCGGATTGCCGCTAACACTTGAGCGAGTCCAGCAAGTGGGGACTAGCGTGGACAAGTGTGATTAATTCCATTTTGTTTGCCGTTCGCTCAAGTTCTTTGATTTTGGTGTCGCCCCAAGGTACGTTCGCAAACCGATCAGGAATGCAGGCGTTGACTGTGCGACGCCAAGCAAGGCGTTTCGGCGTACAGTAGAGGCACTCCTACACCATGGGCATGCGCTTATAATTTACCAACCCGAATTCCTAAATCCAAGACACACATTGCAATAATAAGCGGCCTCGTGTTACAACTTGTAACTGGTGGTCTGAATCGTCGTACGATTTCTGTAAAACTTTGGCAACCATGCCGGCTATATTGGCCTTTTTGGGGGGGAGGTTGGACATGTTGAGTTGGCTTGGGGGGGCAGACATCCGTCGGTCCATCGGCAAGCCATTGCGGCCGGCTATAGTTCTGTATGTGTACTGCTCCGCGTTGTGCGCAGGCACACCGCGCAGAAGTTCGAGGATGATGACGCTGTTCGAGCGCTGAGGCAACTGGAGGAGGAGTCGGCAGCAAGAAGGGGGGAGTTCCGGAAATGGCTGCCTCAAGCCATGCTTTGAGATGATGTCTGGTTGGAGCAATGCGCGATGCGTAGCTGCGGCATCCACACTGCTTTGCGCTGTTAAAACTGACGATGCAACTCTGCACTGGTGGTTCTGGCAAAGACACGTTTTGTGAAGAAAGTCATATGGGTCATCATTCTATCATTTAGGCCATTGGGCCAAAGGCTATACTCTACTTGGTTTTCACATATTCACTCAGGTAGTGAGCACATACTCTTTAGCAGACTTACAGAGGCCATGTGGACTATGCAACACAGACTCATGACTAAAACGACAAAAGGTGGGCATTGTCCTGGTTCTTGCTTCACGCCGTCTCAGTTCGCCATATCGGACAGGCGCCTTAGCGCGTTGCGTGGGCCCGTCAGGGCCACAGCCTAGGGATGCGATTGTACAGGTGCCGGACAGTTTGCCCAGAAGTTGGTGCAGGTAAGGCTTCTTATCTGCTTAGCCTGTCAGGCAGCCTGGCGACGCAATAACAGTGACAGTGATGGTCATAGCAGTGGTAGTCCAGTGATAGTCGCGAGTCACGAGTCATGCTTCTGATACTTGATGCGAGTGTGTTTGCGTCAGGTTTTGATATGCAAACTGCAAATTATAAACTATAGATTCAACATTGCAAAACAGTTGTAAAGTACTAACCTCTAAATTAAAGAAGCCTTTGCTTGCCCTGCCCACTCGTTTGGAAGTGGTGTGTGACACATAGATCAGGCCGGGGCTAAGCGCCATCTTTACTGTAGTCGGCGCGTGTCTAGTTTATCCACGCTGCGCCCTTTTGCGGCCACGACGCTTCTCAGGTGTGCCGCCACACAGGTATAATATTCAGTTCAAAGAACGCTTCGGGTCGCTGGGCAATCGACAATCAGACAGCCATCTGCTTCTCTTTGTGCGCGCGCGTGCGTGGCGCACGTTGTTTTTGGGGCTTGTTGCCCTTCGCTGCGCCGCCCAGCCTGCGGCTTGTCTTTGGGTGTGTGTGTGTGTTGCGCCTTGTTCTTGGGGCTGCCTTTAGCTGCGCTGCCCCGCTCTTGGTCTTGGGTGTGTTTGTGCGCGCTGTGTTTTTAGGGTCCGGCCTTTTCGCCATTCGCCGCGCCGCCTTGCTCTTTGTCTTTGGTTTGTGCGCGTTTGTAGCTTGAAGAAGAGAAGGGGGGGCGGGCGGTCATAATGAAACGATGGTTGCGTAGCAGACCGGCAATAGCAGTGTCAGTGAGTGGTCTGCATCGCAGTGAAAAAGAGAGACTTTGTCATCGGCTAGGTTTGGAGAGTGGAGGAGGATGGGCATGCATAATTGGACTGTGGCGTTATTGTGTCTATCCTATCTGGTTTGGGCCCCTAGGACTGGCCCACAAAACAGACCTGAAGGGCGCGCGAGCGCTGGGTGTACTGTGGGCCGGGCTGGGGCGTCCTTCTGTCGTCCACTTGTCGTCTCTCTGTCGTCGTCCCGTCGTCTGTCCGTCGTCCCGCCGTCCGTCCCCCGTCCTAAGGTCGGGTTTGGGCCCAAACCAGACCTTAGGACCGTCCTAAGGTCTGGTTTGACGGTCCTAAGGTCTGGTTTGGGCCCAAACCCGACCTTAGGACGGGTGTACGACGGGCGGACGACGGGCGCGCGACGGGTGTGCGACGGTTGGACGACGACATTTGTGCGACGGGCGGGGGCTCGGGCTGGGGGCTGGGGGTGGGGTGGGGAGGCATCCCACCATCTGTTGTATGAGGTGCAAGCACTAGACACTCAACATATGCTATATCTTGGGTGTTTGGCTTGAGTCATGAGATTTGTGGTCGGCCTAGTAGAGGGAGCTGACCCTGACGGCTTCCCACTGCGTGAAAGTGCAGGAGGCGCCAGCACTGGCAACTCAGCGGACACAAGACAGGCGTGGGTCAAGATGCACATCATCTTGGCGGAGCGGCGTCGCCAAGGCCAAAAGCCGATGTTTCTCGTTGTGTGTTTCTTTTCCATGTCGGTCCGTATTTATCATATCGGGCCATCACAAGTTCGTACAAGTTTGCACAAAGCTCATAAGTCCAAAGGCTCATGGCCTAAAGTCCCATGACCCGTAAGATTACTTTTTGTATTTTTTGTTGTTCTTGCATGTCCAGGTCATTGGGCCACTGCCTCCCAACCTAGAGGCCCTGCAAACCAAGCTACTGGCGTGGCGAACCGCCACAAGGATTGGAATGACCTGCGTGTCAACGTTCTTGGTTTCACGATCATTCCGCGCCACACGGTGTCCTTTTGCTGCAGGCTAAGCCGGACTACCTGACTGTGAAGACCTCAAGCTTACCACTCCAAAGCCAATTGCCTACAGCCTACGGCTTGACTATGCCTCTTGCCAATAGCAAATTGGCCTGCAGCCCATGGCCTGTAAGTGCCGCCAAGGACATTACGACTGAAGATGTCTACAACTATCACATGACTCGCGACTACGACTATGTTGCGCTCTACGATCTTGACTCTCGATTTAGACTAGGCTAGCCTGTGGGAAAGCTGCAGCGCAAGCTGTAGAGCGTCAAATCGCGCAAACACAGTCACACTGTCACACATGCAAGTGCAAACACAGGAGCGGTTGCCACCAGACTATAGGATCACAACTTGGACTTTAACTTCAACGTAAGGCTGTGGGCTTTACACTTTAAATCTTGAAACTGAAAACTTGAAGCAAGTACGCTTTAAGCTTAACATAAATTAAACTAAACATAACTTAAGTGGCTAAGCCTATGATATGACTCTGACTATGACTCACTGGATGCTATGCCTATATAACAATGGCTGTGAGCTATGAGCAAATTCTGGGAAAAAGAGACGGGGGGATAGCGCCAGGGACCTGGAAAAAAAGACTGGGGGCTAAGTAAGGGCGCCCTTTTGAACCCGCTTGCGATTTGCATTTTCTTCCACGAGCAAGGGCCGGTGTCGATTCAAGGCAATTTTTTGTGGACGATAGTTTCTGCTGCTCAACCAGGGAGAAGCGATGCGTACGTCGGACATGCCACGTTGGTCTGACTATCATCATCATCATGGATTCTCTCAGCCGGGGCGCGATTCTGTGGCCGATCTGCCCCAAGCCAGAAAGGCGTCGCCGTGGCGCCAAGCACTTCCAGCCCGGGCATCCCTGCTAGACAGATGTCAATGTGACTGTGGCGCGGAGCTGGCCCTTCGCCTAGGCGCATAGATGATGCATGCCCATTCAAGGCGCTCGCGCTGGCTAATGTGCGTCACAGCCGCGTTTACATTAGTGGAGGCGCTGTCATTTGTCAGTCATGCGCAGCTTGCAGAGCCTCCGCTTGGTTTTCCGCTGCGCGGTAGCATTGTGCGACGCAGTGACGCGCGCGTGACATACATCTCACATTTCAACATTTGTTTTGAAGCTGCTCTTGCGCTTACAAAGCACTAATAGAGAGAGCGTCAGTTTTGTGAGCCGACTTGACTCGCACGCAGTTGCGATGCTCCTGTGTGGCCCACGGGCATTGCTTCAGGGAGGGAACTTCTTCGGCTCCAGCTTGTCTGGCAGCAGTTTCACGGCGTCGTTTTTCGACACGTTCACAGAGGCGCAGTTGACTGACTTAACTGGCAACGCGTGGCAGACTTGAATCCATCTCCCCGGAACCACTCGTTTAAAAGTTTCTTTGCTGGATTGGGATTGGCTCGGCGTTCGTTGGCTTTGGCGTTGGCCTGACATTTATTTGGCAACGTTGGGTTCAATCTCGGTTTGTGTGTGTGCAGTGTGAGTGCGAGGTGACGCGTGAATTGGTTGGGGGCGAGTTTGTGTCCACCAACCAAACAACCCTTTCAAAAATCAAGGATCTGAAGCTCAAGACTCAAGACTCAGACTAAAGTTTCCACTGATGATTGG
Organism: Effrenium voratum; assembly: GCA_963377175.1. Taxonomy (NCBI): domain Eukaryota; class Dinophyceae; order Suessiales; family Symbiodiniaceae; genus Effrenium; species Effrenium voratum. Next base: position 38,727 of record CAUJNA010000526.1, on the reverse strand, counting down.
TGATTCATGCCTTTGGTTTCAAGCTTTCAAACCACAGCTGGTCAATGCTGCTTGTTTTCCATAGGCCCACTGTCCACAGCACAGGGTTGGCGGGGTTGGCCTTTGACCCCCGACTCGTAGTTCGTAACTTCGTGCTCCGTGTGATTCATGATTCATTATTCACATGTCAGCCAATGTGTTCATAATGACTAGGTGCGGACAGGTGTGGTTAGGTGTCGTATTTGCACACAAACAGGTTTAGCTTTGATCAAATTATATTTCTGAGTATGCGTTCAGGGCTTCAGGAAATCCAGGATAACAGGATGCTACCTGATACGAACATATAGTATGAGTTTGGTATCACTCGATATGACACGATTCGGTCGTAGTATTGCTTCTAAAGGCGTATAGACTCAAACATGTAACTACCATTGATGCAACCCTTGTGCAATATCATGATTTATGTATCATATGATATGTAAGTTATGATTATGAATCACAGTATGATGGTTCACACGAGAGTCATACGAAGGTCGCTACCCCTCAGATGGTATGGCCCGGCGTGGTCCGCTGGTTCCTGTGGTTAACCAACGGTTTGACGCACTCAAAACACAACTGCAAGATATGATCCCACGAAAGCATGGTACAATTCATACGACGCGCGACTAGTGTGTTTCAGACATGACGTTGTCCGTGTATCACGCTATGTCTATGACTCATCTATGACTATTGGCCCAGGACTCCTAAAATCTGCTTGTGAAGAAACACTAGCACCTTGTTGATTGAAGCGAAGACACGTTTTATGCTGTTTGTTGGTGCTGTCAGTGTGTTGCGCGCCAAGGTGCTCCGGCGTTTCGCAGGTAGAGGAGGGCGCAGACATTACCGGTCGCGCGTAGAACCCGCGCTGTCTGCTGTTGCTTGCCGGTGATGGCGCGATGGTCTCTGCGTCCTTCCCCGACAATTCGCATATAGCAGAAGTTGACTTTTCACATGTGTTCGGCATGGCCCAAGCTTGCAAGACATTTCAATAGCAAGACGCATGTCGATTCAGAAAGAACCGCTGTGTTTCGTATTTATTGTTTGCTGAACTGTCAGCATGTAGATTCAGAAGACATTGATAGTATAGGCCGTTGACAACACTCTTGCAGCCCTGCGGACATGGTGAATCCGTGCTGTGACGCTGTGTGCTTTTGCTCGCCGGTCCTTGCCAGTGACACTCCTGGTCGTGATTCCTGCAATGGCCTGGCCCTAGCTAACCTTGCAACATGATTACAATACTCAACACTCAGTCGAAGAAGGCAAACCCTGCGGGCATGGACAGGTGTGCCTTTGAAGTTCGCGGTGTGTGCCTTTGCTTGCGGTGTGGGCCTTGGCCCGCCCTATAGTGATGCAAATAGAGAAGTTTGTGCTTGTTGTGGTCCTTTTTGCAACTCAAATAACGCAGGCCAGTTGGAGAAACAACAGCTAAGAAGGCGAAGCCGTTGACAACACCCCTTTAAACCTTCTGGCCAGCGCAGAATCCTCGCTGTATGATGTTGCTTTCTCAGCAATCAACATGCGATGACGTATCCGTGCGGAGAGCTGTGGTTCGAAACAAAGGGCGGCGGGTTGACATACTCGCAGAGACTCATAAGACTCATAAGACTCATGACTCATGCATGAGTGCGTGACGCACGCAACAAGCCGCAGGACAGCGTGTGACGATTGACTCCGTTTGACTACGACGACGGCTCTGACTTAGCACTACCCAGTCACACACAGCTCATGTCACTTCTCACTTATGTCATTTGACGCGTCAGGTCCTTGTAGCAGTTCGACGTTTGCAGATAGTCGCAGCCTAGAGTCGCGGTGATTTAGCCAGTCCGTATTGTGCGCAATTGACATCCCAGCAAATGTGTTGTCCGTTCGTTGTCCCGTCATCCTCTCGTCGTCTTCCTGGTCTTCTTTTCGTCATCCTCCCGTCGTCCTCTTGTCGTCCACCCGTCGTCCTCTTGTCGTCCTCCCGTCGTCCACCTGTCGTCCACCCGTCGTCCTCTTGTCGTCCTCCCGCCGTCCACCTGTCGTCCACCCGTCGTCCTCTTGTCGTCCTCCCGTCGTCCACCTGTCGTCCACCCGTCGTCCACCCGTCGCCCACCCGTCGTCCGCCCGTCGTCCACCCGTCGTTTTCTTGACATACTAGCCCCGTACCACACGTAGCTGTATGACTAGAAACCACTCATTACATGTCTGCTGGACCTAGCTAAATTATGGCAATGATGATGTTTTCTCCTTTTACGACGTACAAAAGTTACACATGGTAGATTTCTCAGGGATTCAAGGTACACTTGACATTGTCGTCAAGTGGCGTCAGTCAGCTTCCAATTTTTCACACAGTTCCCCCCAAAAGAAGACAACATCACACACAACTCCAAAGCTGACTCGCCTCCATCCCCCGCAGAAGACGACATCACACAACCCGGAAGCTGACTCGCCTCAATTCCCCGCAGAAGACAACACACACACACCCCGGAAGCTGACTCGCCTCCATTCCCCGCAGAAGACAACGCACACACCCGGAAGCTGACTCGCCCCCCGCCCCCCCAAAAAAACAAAGTAGACAACAACACCCAACTCCAAAGCTGACTCGCCCCCCTTCCCCCTTCGCACCCCCGGAACCCCGCCCCCAAAAAAAGAAAGTAGACAACACACACAACTCCAAAGCTGACTCTCCTTCAACAAACTCCTGCCTGACAAAATCCTTCCTGACAAAATTCCTTCCTGACAAAATCCCTTCCTGACAAAATCCCTTCCTGACAAAATCCCTTCCTGACAAAATCCCTCCCTGACAAAATCCCTTCCTGACAAAATTTCTGCCTGACAAAATCCCTTCCTGACAGAATCCCTTCCTGACAGAGCACACTTCCTGACAAAGCACACTTCCTGACACGTGTCAAACGTTGGGCAAGCCAAACGGAAGAAGCTGACTCGCCCCCGCCCCCAAAAAAAGAAAGTAGACAACAACACCCAACTCCAAAGCTGACTCGCCCCCGCCCTCCAAAAAAAGAAAGTAGACAACAACAACACCCAACTCCAAAGCTGACTCACCCCCATTCCCCTTCGCCCCCCGGAAGCTGACTCGCCTCCATTCCCCTTCGCCCCCCTGGAAGCTGACTCGCCTCCATTCCCCGCAGAAGACAACACACACCCAACCCGGAAGCTGACTCGCCTCCATTCTGCGCAGAAGACAACACACGCACACCCCGGAAGCTGACTCGCCTCCATTCCCCGCAGAAGACAACACACACCACAACTCAAAAGCTGACTCGCCCCCCCCCCCCGCCCCCGAAAAAAAGAAAGTAGACAACAACAACACCCAACTCCAAAGCTGACTCGCCCCCATTCCCCTTCGCCCCCCCGGAAGCTGACTCACCCCCGCCCTCCAAAAAAAGAAAGTAGACAACAACAACACCCAACTCCAAAGCTGACTCGCCCCCATCCCCCTTCGCACCCCCGGAAGCTGACTCAGCCCCGCCCCCAAAAAAAAGAAAGTAGACAACAACAACACCCAACTCCAAAGCTGACTCGCCCCCATCCCCCTTCGCCCCCCCGGAAGCTGACTCGCCCCCATTCCCTGAGCCCCTTTCCTGACCGAGCACTGCCCCGTCATACAAAACCGACGTTCTCAGCCGCGCGTTCTGAGGCTCAAACTTTAAAAGGCTGTGACAGAAAGCGAGCAAGCCGACCTTTTCGCCATGGCGAAACAATACATGTTGCCTCTCTTGCGCAGACTCACGAATTTGCGAACCGAAGTGGCCACCGGTCGGACGCGCCGCAACGACGGTGTCGGGCGCGAGCTCACGGGCAAGGAGCTCTCTCGGAGGAAGACGGAAATCGCGAGGCTGGAACGGTGGACTGGGCGGGCGAAAAAAACGTCTGTTCGGCGTACGCCTGCCCGGCACTGCGCCTGCTCGGCACTCCTAGCCTTCCTACACGGCTTGGAGACTCCTCCAGCGCCACGCACGACAGCCTGACAAAAACCTCGGGGTTTGGGAGGCACATGCCGCGAAACGAGCTATTCTCCCCGGGTATACCTGCGCGTGTACCCGGGGAGAATGCGCCAACCAAAAAAAATCTGGACCCGTAAAAAAAGAATGGCAAGTTGGGCGAGACAACGACAGCAGATCACGGAGGCCGCGGACGGCGGCGCCCGGGCTCGCACGGGGGCGGATGGAGCCGTCGTGCTGAACCTGCGGCGCGGACCGGGGGCCTACGCGCTGGTTTCGCGCGCGGACGGGCAGCTGACCCGGGCGGGCCAGCACTACTACTCTCACCTGGGCCTGCGGCCCCCCAGCAAGGACTTTGACTACAACCAGCCCCTCATCCGCGAGGGGCCCAACGACTACATCCTGCTGCGCAACGGGCAGAAGTAGCTCGTGCGCTCCCTGCAGGGCGGAGAGCACCGGCTGACCAAGCTGGGCAAGGGCTTCTTCCGCGACAAGTACTACGAGTACCTGGTCCACGTGCCGGTGATCGTCCAGGGCAGGAGGCGCAGGCGGAACGCCGGCGCGGGCTACGAGCGCAGGGACTGGCTGCCGGTGAACGAGCTGGGCGGGGCCATGACGAGGCACCCGGCACACCTCACGGAGGAGCAGGTGGCGCAGCGGGGCCTCCCCATCCTGCAGCTCTCGGACGAGACCTACTTCCTTGACCCTGAAGGGCACTGCGTGGTCAGCACCCAGAGCACGCAGTACAGGAACTCCAGGACCGAGGTGGAGACGCTCCTGTGCCAGCGCATGAGGGGCCTGAGGAGCGTGAGCTTCCAGCTGCCCTGCGAGGAGGACGTGCTGCAGAGCGCCTTCGAGGACAAGCCGCTCTGCGTGCCCCGGCAGCTGGCCGAGCTGCAGCAGCTGAGCGTGGAGGAGGTGTGCGCCGACTTTGACGCCATGCTGCGCCACGACTGGAGGCGCCTCGGCATCTCCGCCGAGGAGGTGCGAGAGTTCTGCGTGTGGCGCAACGCCCCCATGCGCGTGCTGAGCTCGCAGGGCGACCTGGTGGACAGCTACGACCCGGCGCTGAAGGAGCACCGCACCGTGTGCTTCTTGGCCTTTGACGGGCACTGCTACATGTACAGGGCCGTGAAGCGGGTGTTGGAGAGGCAGGCGGCGCGCGTGCTCTACCGGGGCGAGGCGAGGCAGACCCTGCCGCCCATCCAAGAGTGGAGGCGCTTTGACGCCGCGGACGTGCAGCCGGGGCTGTTCTGGTGCGAGGACCTGCGGGAGGCAGCTCATGGCCGTCGGCGAGAGCCCCAAGGTGGCCATCAGCAGCCCGGCGCAGTACTGCGGGCTGAGGCTGAGGCGGGGCACCAGGATCCGAGAGCTGCCGGAGGAGCACGAGCTGCTGCGGAGGTGGTGCGAGGCGCTGGGGCAGGAGTACCGGGGCCAGCGCCTGGCCGGCTTGGCGCACAAGATCTTCCTAAGGCGAAGCGGGAAGTGCCCGGCGCGGCGGAGAGGCAGAAGACCCTGGCCGCGCAGGACGGCAAGTGCGCGCTGTGCGGCTGCGGGCTGACGGCCGGCACCTGCGAGCTGGACCACGTGGCGCCGGTGAGGCAGGCCTTTGCGGGCAGCGTGCAAACCCTGCAGGCGCTGTGCGGCGACTGCCACAGCGAGAAGACGCTGAGGGAGAGCGCGCAGCCCACCAGCCTGGAGAGCCGCGTGGCCCCCGGAGTCATGGAGTACGCCCGGAGCCCCAAGCTGCCTCCTCTGGTTTTTGAGGCGCCGGGCCCCACGTACGGCAACAAATTCAGGCAGGACTGCCTCGCGTCGCAGCAGCCCTCCACAAAGCCCAGGTCCGGCAGCACGCCGTCCACGGGCTCAACGCCGTCCGCCGGGCACAGGATAGGCAGGGGGAAGGGTAGGCGTCCTTCAACATCTTCAGCGCCTGCAGTGCCCACGTCGCCGCTTTCAGGGGGTCGCTGAGCACCAGGCACTTGCCGCAGCGGCTCGCTCGCTGGGCCGCGTTGCTGGCCCATGGGCGTCTGCCGCTGGGGCCCAACATTTCGTGATTGGGCAATCTCCGCTCGGAGGCCACTGTGGACGCGGGCGATTTCCTCTCGGGAATTGCTTGAAGAGGCGTGTGCTGCCAGGGGCCGAGGGGTTGGGGTCCTACCCCGACTCCCCCCCCCCCACCCCTACCCCCCCCCCCCCCCCCCCCTCCCCCCCCATACTGCACAAAATCGTCCAGGTAGAAGTGGCTTGTGACGAACGAGGTGGCCTTGCGGTCCGGCTGGTCCAGGGGCAGCGGCTCATTCCGCTCAAGGTAGCCCACCACCTGCCCAAAGCGCGGGCGCTGGTTGAAGCCGTGGGCCCAAAGTGTCTTCATCTCTTTACCGTTGCGCAACTTCGCCCGCCGCCCGTTCCACGCCCCGGCGCTCGGCCCGCGCGTAGCGCAGCTGGGGCACCTGGCGGCGCACGGCCTCCGTCAGCCGGCTCTCGTCCAAGTGCCGCTGCCCCTCCTGCGCCTGCCTGCGCTCGCCTAGCCAGTTGTTGAAGGCCCGCGCCTCCTCCAGTTCTCGGTTGCGCTTCAGCAGCAGCGGCTGCAAGTTGTAACTGGGGTACGTCCTGCGGAACCTTGCGGGGTTCAATCGACATCATGCTTTTATACCAGCACGCTTGCGCCTGTGGTCAGCCGGTCATAAGCGGACTGCCTCTCCAGCATGCGCAGCGCGCGCTGCTGCTCCGGTTCAGCCGGTACCTCAGCCGGCGCCTCAGCCGGCGCCTCAGCCGGTGCTGGTGCCTCCGCCGGCGCCGTCTCAACCGGGGGCGGCGTTGGCTTGCGCTTTGGAGCAGCCGGCTCAGTAGGCACGTCCTGCTTCGGTTTGTTTTTGCTGCCAGGGGGCCTGCCCCGCCGTTTCGGTTCCGGTGCCTCCGGCGCAGCGTGTGGCGCAGCGTGTGGCGCAGCGTGTGGCGCAGCGTGTGGCGCAGCGTGCGCCTCTTGCGCCTCCGCCTCTTGCACCTCTTGTTCGGTCGGCTCCATTTAATTATACGTGGTCAAGATATAACACGAACGACAAAGACGACCCGCGATGCCGGACGACGTTGCCGTCCAGGTCGGTCAGGCGGAAGCGCATGTAGGTAAAATATGGATAAAAGCGCGGGAAGGGATAAAAGGGGAAAAAGGGAAAAAATGGGTAAATGAAAAATAAGGGGGGAAAAGAATGATATATATTTATAATAAAAGGAATTTAAAGGGAAAAAGAGTAAAACCGCCATAAAAAAAGCGGAAAGTTAAGATACAATAAAAGTGGGTAAAAATAAAGAAGGGAGTAAAATAGAAAAAAGAAAAAGAATATTAATAAAAGCGCATGTGCCTTCAGGGTAACGGGTCCTCTGAGGGCCATGAAGTGCCGTCGTCTGAGCCCGTCTTCCACAGGGGACCCACTCTCCGCTCTTCAGGTGATCTTGGAGAAGGATTTGTCGTCGCCCAGTTGCCCCAGCACTCTGCTGGCGTTGTTGGGCGCAGCGCGCAGGTAGACCTCGTTGTGCGCCATCATCCGGACGAACTCAAAGACCTGCTGCCCGCCGGAGACAAAGCTCGGGCCCAGCATGTGGTCCACGCTGAAGGGCTTGGTGGGAGAGGCGGGCGGCGCGGCGGGGTAGTCCACCTCGGGGAATTGTTGCCGCATCCAGGTCGTTGCCCTGGCAACAACGCCCAGTTCAGCGTGCCCAGCGCGGCGTCAACCCAGTAGAGGTAGCGTCCGTGGACAAAAAGCTGTCGGCCAGGCGGATCTTGTAGACGGCGAGCCGGGCGTCGCTCTGCAAGTGCAGGGACTCTCCCAGGTCTACCTCAAAGTCGCTGTCCGAGCCGGCCACTCTCTTGCGGCTGTCCACGTAGATAGCGGTCATCCTTTTCTTTAGGAACCCGCCCGTCCGGCGGACGACGGGCGGCTGGACGGCTGCGACGGAGGTGCAGCAGGAGATGTTCTCACACTTCGCGTTGATCAGCGTGGAGCTGGCGAAGGAAGCTGAGCGCCGCTCCCATCGGCGTCTTTTTCAAGCGCAAAACGCTCTTCAAAGCGCTTGTAGAACATTTCATTCCTCGGCTTCAGGTAGTAGACGAAGTTCCCGCGTTGCCTGCTCATACAGCCGGTACAGCTGCTCCTTTGGCAGCAGGGCGCTCAGCTCCTCAATGACGGCGTCCAGCTCGTGCTGGTTGCGCAGCCTCCAGCAGCAGAGTGCGCTGATGAGCCTCAGCTTCTGCAGGTGCTGATTTGCATGTGCCGGCCTCTGATGAACAGTGTGTCCAGGGCGCCGTGAGGCTTGTGCAACTGCGGCGTGTCAGCAAAGTCGTCGATGACTACAAGCACCTGGTACAGTTTCTTCATTTCCAACTTCTGGACGCCTCCGTGATCTTGCGCTGCTGCTGGATGATACGCCGCAGCGCCGCCTCGTCCCACTCGTCCCAATAGGTCTGCTCCCGCTCTGTGTTCACCCCCATGTCCTCCTCAATGTACTTCTTGACGGGTATTCAGCCGTCGTCTATGTTGACACTCGGCTCTCAAAGACGCCGCGATGCTGCTCCAGAATCAGGCTGATCAGAGCCACGGTTTTGCCCGATTTTGATGGCCCCAGAATCAGGCTGATCAGAGCCACGGTTTTGCCCGATTTTGATGGCCCGAGGAAAACGCCCGTGCGTGGCACCAGGGGCACCACGGGGTCCGAGGGCTGTTTGCTGCTGTATTCAGTCGTAGGAAACAGCTTGATCTTCCCCATTTCCTTTGCGTTACTTCCAAGCCGGGAAGCCGGGCGGCGAGTCTGGAAGCGCATCGCTGTACAGCACTGCGCTGACAGAGTTTTCTGGGAGACACCGGGGCAATCCTGTGCCCACGCCAGGATTGAGTGGAGCAATCCTGTGCCCACGCCAGGATTGAGTGGGGCAATCCTGTTGGCGGCGAGTGTGTCAGCGCAGTGCTGTGTAGCACCGCGCTGACATAGTTTGTCCGGGCAAGCCGGGCGGCGAGTCCGGGAGCGCGTCTCTGTGTAGAGACGCGCTGACGGAGTTTTCCGGGCAATCGCGGCGAGTCTGGGAGACACTGGGGCAATCCTGTGCCCACGCCAGGATTGAGTGTGGCAATCCTGTGCCCACGCCAGGATTGAGTGGGGCAATCCTGTGCCCACGCCAGGATTGACGGCTGGGCGTGTGAATGGTGGGAAAAAACACTCCGGGAGTTATGCTGCGAGGACAGCATCGCTCCCGGACCTTCGGCGCTGGCCCGGTGATGGGTTTTTCGGGCAATCCTGCGCTCACGCCAGGATTGAGTGGAGCAATCCTGTGCCCACGCCAGGATTGACGGCTGGGCGTGCGAATGGTGAAAAAAACACTCTGTCAGCGATGCTGCGAGGACAGCCTCGCTGACGGACCTCCGGCGCTGGCCCGGCGATGGGTTTTTCGGGCAAAAAAGCGAAGTCGGAATTCCGACCTCGGTGGGAGAGCGAAGTCGGAATTCCGACCTCGGTGGAAGAATCCCGACCTTGGCGCGGGCTTGGCAGGCTGGAGGCTTCTATGCCGGGCAGGTGGCGCGGCCGGGCTTCGATGCCGGGCAGGCGCGGCAGTGGTCTGCGATGAAGAATGACGAGAATTTCAACATGTCAATCCGACATGTTGAAGCAATTCGGTTCCAGGGACAACAAGGTGGGCGAGGCTTCTATGCCGGGCAGGTGGCGCGGCCGGGGAGGCTTCGACGCCAGGCAGGTGGTGCGGCCGGGCTTCTATGCCGGGCAGGAATGTGGCGCGCTAGGTATCGAAGCCGTTGGGCGAGCCATCAAACGAGGTTGGGCGAGCCAGTACGAAGGGGCCGTTGGGCGAACCCGTACTCATTGGCCGTTGGGCGAGCCATCAAACGAGGTTGGGCGAGCCATCGCAAGCCAGTACTAAGGGGTCGTTGGGCAAGCCATCAAACAAGGTTGGGCAAGCCAGTACTAAGGGGTCGTTGGGCGAGCCACGGCGGATGCGCTCACGTTCAAGTCAGCACCGTGCAACTGCTCCTGTGACGGAGCCTGCAACTGCTCCTGTGACGGAGCCGTTCCTCGCTCCTGTGACGGAGCCGTTCCTCGCTCCTGTGACGGAGCCGCTCCTGCGACGGAGCCTGCAACTGCTCCTGTGACGGAGCCGCTCCGCTCCTGTGACGGAGCCGCTCCTGCGACGGAGCCTGCAAGTCTGCCGATGTCAACAACAACTCCAACATGTCAACGCACAATCCGTCAAACGCACAAGCGTGCCAAACCCGTCTCGAAGACACGTCATGTTTTTTTGCAAGGGCAACAGCATCTGTTGGCGCGCGACTACTCAGCCTGCGCAGCTTGAGAATGGGCAAGTGCAACAAAGAGGAAAACAAATGCCCACCTTGGCCTTCTTGGAACGCCGTTTGGGCTCCTCCATGCCCACGATCTGCAATTCGGCACGAGCCTTGCAACAGGAGCGTGCAATTATGCCGTTTGAACGTCAAAAACATGCAAGCAGCGCAGCCCGCTGTTGGGCATCTTTCAGTTTTTTCTCCAAGTCCTGAAAAAAACGTCAGTTGCGAAATTAACAGGCAATCCGAAGCCCGGGCCTTGTTCTGCCTTTGCAAATCAGCGATCTGCGCCTTGCGCTCCCGAGCGAGCTCGGTGGAGAGGTCCAATTTACCATCTGTGTCCTGCGTGAAACACAAGAACACAACACTTGACGGTGATGAGAGGGCCTGGAGTTTTGCGGTCATCAGTGCAATCTTGGCGGAATACTCTTGACGCCGAGCCTGCAAACGACAAAAGCTCGTAAGAAAGAACAGTAACACTTCAAGCCAACAGCCTGGGACGTTTGCAGATGCTGCACAGTGTCCTCCAGAGAACCCAAAAAAACGGAAAGAGGGGGAAAAAAAGGGGTTGGTGCTGCAACAAACATGCGCACCTGGAGCTGCGCCGCTTGAACCTGTGACAAGGCGCATTGAAAAAAAAGATCCGTGGCTAGCAGAGCGCCTTGAGTTGCGAGTTCTCGCTCAGCAGCTCGGTTTCCCTCTGCTTCAGAAGGGCGTTGGCAGCTGCGAAGCTGTGCAAAACTTTCTCACTCTCCTCCTTCTCCTGCTTGTGCTCTTCTTCTGCCTTCTGGGTTTTCTTCTTCAGCTGGTTCAGAGCTCCGGACGCCGAGCGATACTTGTTTCCTGCAATCGCAAACCCACGTCTTGACACGCCTTCAGCCTCAAGCAAAAAAACAACCACGCCTGACCACGACCAATGCCCTTGATCATGCCGACTCATGACCTGGTGTGCTGCAGAGAAAGATTCCAAACGAGACGGCGAGACTGAGACCCCCGCCAACCCGAGCCCGACCCTGATACGAGCAGTCAAGAAGAAGCTTCGCAGCACAAACGGCTGCGTTGAAATAGCAAGTGACACGCCGCTGAAACAATAAAAAATCAAGTGACAATTGAAGGGCCTGTAGGTGCCGTTCCAGAAGCAAGAAGTGGCTGTGTAGCTGCTTGAGGTCGCAGTGCCGAAGAGCGTGGTCAATACCCGACATCCATATCAGATGCGCCAGCAGAATCGTGCCACAGAGATCCGGGGCACATTGCTGGAAGACCGTGATCCAGCGGATGGCAAGGAGCTGCTTGTGCAAAGAGCCAGCAAGGCCGGTCACAAACTCTCACGTGCCCAAGCGGAGGAGCTACTCGCCAAGGGACCCCATCATGTTGAAATCGGTGGATCACCTGGAACCATACGATGGCCCCAGTCGCCCAGTGATCTTGGAAAAAGGAAGAACAAGCGAAGCACGCTTGAAACTCCAACTAAGCACTGGGAGTGCCCTCTACTCTGGCCACGGTATTCGCCCTGACCAGCAAATAATGTGCCGCATTAACGTTGAGGGCTCAGTGCGCGTACCTCTCTTCCATGACAACTCCACTGTTCACATTGGTTGGCGCCAAGGTGGCTGGCTCTATGTATGCGGCAGCCTCTCCCAAGTTCAAGATTTGCTGCCTGCCATTGTCCATCAAGAAATCGACATAACCTGCCTTCCTGGGCCCACTTCTGGCGAAGAGAGAAATGCTGCAGAGGTTTTGCCTAACTCCCTTCCTGGGAACGAAGCTATTGAACTTGCTGCCCCTGAGCAAGTCGATCCTGCTGTCAATACTGACAGACAGCTTGACCTTAGGATCCTCTACGTTGCGCTTCGGGTCCTTTGTTTCGGTGCATGGCGAATGACTGATAGTAGCGATCATCCTAGGCAGATTCTTCTTGAAGCAGTTGCATCCGATATCGCTATTGGCCACTGTGATGCGGCACTAACACCCAGTGTCATTGCTGACGTTATTCAAAGCATTCCGTCACTTGTCAATGAAGAATTCTTTGACCTTGTTGACACATTAATTCGCCTCCTGCCAAGTGGTTATGTCCAGCAGCTCACTGGCCTTGATGCAAACAAGCTTCGCATTTACCCCAGTAGGGTTCCTGTTCACCCACTTGTCGATGTGTCCTGGCTGCAAATTCCGGATCCGTCTTGTGGACGGCTCACTCACCCTTTAAACATTGCAGCTGTCCCATCAGACCCCAAGATTGCCAGGGCGCTCGTTGCATCATTTGGGCGTCCGCTTGACTTCAATGTCGAGGGATCTCGTATCCGACTCTCCCTTGTCGGGCTCATAGTTGTACAAGCAAACACCCCACTCCATCTTGAAGCCTTTGATGGTACTATAGGGCGAGTGTATCATCCCAACCGTGGATATGTGCAAATCACCCGCGATGAAGTTGAACACTTATTGCCCTACATAATTGGGGCCGTCTTTTGCAGCTCTGATACGATTGGCATTGAATGCCTCCAGGCCAGACGAAGGATTCGGCTACGACATGCTGTGTGTGGACCGACGCGGCCACATGGCATAGCTTTTTCGATGGCAGTGGCAGTTTCGTTGACACACTCACAGAAGAGCTCGGGTCTCCCGCTGCCTTGCGCATCGCTGAGCTCGACCCCGACATCCGATCAGTTATCTCCGCAGTCCATGGCTACCATTGCGACCCCAGCGTATGGGTAAACCACCGCGGCAAAATCCCGGTTCGGTATCTCGCTGACGTATGGGAAGTTGCGCATCAACACTTTGCTGCATTGCGTGAATTCCTCGCCTTGCTTCCCGAGGATGCCCTCATCTTTTTTGGTGCAGGCTCTCCGTGTCAGGACAACACGACTGTCGGGAGAGGAGGGGGCAAACTTGGCATCACTGGCACTAGGAGTGTGCATTACCATGTTGTATACATTGTAATGTATGCGCTCCAGGAACTTGGAGCTGCCCACATTGTAATGTATGCACTCCAGGAACTTGGAGCTGCCCGCAGAGTCGTCCCCATGTTAGAAAATGCCGGCAGCATGGCTAGTGCCTTCCGACAATACCTCTGGTGTGCCGGAATCGTGCATTCATCAAATAAATACTTCCTCTTAGTCTGCCGTTTCTAGGAATCGTTACTTCCTCGTCAGTAATAATTCCTTCATTTTGCCTTCTAAGCAGGCTGACCCATGGGATCATGGATGGATGCTGCCAAAGCCGAAGCATAAAGCCAACACACCGCCAATGCCACCCTGGCTTAGAACCAGAGGCCTCACACGCAGAGGTAATATCCGATTCACTACCAGTGCCTACCACCCTCGGCATTTCCTGTATCATAGCCTACTTTGGCAGTATTGAGGCCTTTCATAGCCAATGTGGCACGCAGGGTTGGCCCGACCTTCCCTGGACAGACTTCCTCCCCCTTGCCGCTGTCCGTGCTCTCCAAGTCATCATCCAGTGGGGCGCCCCCGTTGCGCAACTCCCAAACAAGGAGCAAGAGATAGCTGCCGCTGTCCTTGCCGATTTCCTTGACCACCCGCGGTTTGCGCTTCCTTTCAGGTTGCCGTCTCTTGCTGAAAAGGTTGTTGATGCTGAGTTAACTAGTTTTGCTGAAGATTCCATGCATGATGTCACTATCCCTGACCGACTCATGCATGATCTACTACTTCAAGCCCAGCGCTGTGACCACTGCCCTTGGTGGCAAGCATTACCTTCAGCGTCTCAAGCGTGGTGAGGCTGCGCCACAAGTATGGCAACCTTGTTCGCCCAACGCTCTCCTCGCCAAATACGCTGGCATTAGACAGCAGGTTCTCGGCTCCATTGATCAGAGCCTACGGGGTTATTGTTGTGACGTACCTTTCCCTAAAGGAATCCCCTTGTGCAGTGATGATTTTTGGCATATTGTACGCGCCCTTCCGCCTGACAAGCCGAAAGTTGCGGGGGCTGCGCCTGCTCCTCCTGTGCTCCCTGCTGACAATGATCCTGCTCTCACTGAGCCTCGATCCATTCTCACTTACCTCTCTCATGAGCCAAGTATGCTGCGGGTCATTCAACGCTCCCCTTACACGGAGCACACCCTTAGAGCTCTGTGCTCTGGAGAAGAGCTTTTGTTCCCGCAAATCGGATTGCTTGGTCTCATTGATTCTCTTGGCATATGTGACCCGGACTCCCCCAATCTTGCAGGTATCTGCCTATGGCTGCGACAGTGGGAACAGACTGCGCCCGCTTCTACCTCGTGTGTTCTCTTTGTTGGTGATTGCGGCGACTGTGCTTCAGTCCACTCTGTTGGGTGTATTCCACCCACCAAGTGGACCGTCCTTGTCACTTTTTCGCCTGGGCGCCTCCTTAGAGTTTACTGGTCTCACTGTGCCACATTACCGCGTGGCAGCTTCCTTTCCGAGTTGCAACAAAGGCGCATCCCTGTCGCACGCAGGATAGATATGCCTCAGGACATCATTCAGGCCTCCTCCCAACTCGAACAAATACTTCGTCTCCTCCGCTCTGAGGAGACAGGGGCCACCACTTCCTATCATCAACGGCCTTGGCTATGTCCATAATGGCGCCATCTTTGAGCCAAATCTCGGGTTACGACAAGACCCAGCATACACAACTACATCGCCAGCATCCCCAGCTAGGCGCGGCGCATCACGTCTGTGTATAAAATGGGCATTTCATGCAAACTCTGAGACTCTTTTCTTTCGCAAAGACATATTGGTTTCGGCCTTCGGCCAGAGGGGAGGGCGCAGTCACACTCCGGCTTTGCATAGCCTCCACTCCGTCTTTGACTCTCGGGGAGGGCGCAGTCACACTCCGGCTTCGCATAGCCTCCACTCCGTCTTTGACTCTCTGCACTCGGGGTTGGGTGGGCGGGACAAAAACTCTAGGAACTGCGTCCCTACCCTTCCCACCACTTGGGCCCCAGTGCGACGTGCATCATGTCAAATTCCACAACTGCGCTCCAAACCAGTTGTGATTTCCAAGAGCCACTAATTGTGGCACGGTTGACATGTTGGCACGTGTCTGGTTTAAAATAGAAATACAAGTCACTTGACCGAAAAAGCAAATCGAACAGCTGCTCTCGGTCTACATGCATTGCTCGATTGATAACACACAAAGACACAACGTATTTCGCGCGTGTCATGTGCGAAGGTGTGTTCCAAACCTCAAGCTATTTGGTTGACACACACACAGTGGGACACACACAAGACCCGAGACGCTACTCTGTTTGACCCAAAGATAGGTTTATCAAACACGTTTGAAAATGACCATCTTTGAGCCAAATCTCGGGTTACGACAAGACCCAGCATACACAACTACATCGCCAGCATCCCCAGCTAGGCGCGGCGCATCACGTCTGTGTATAAAATGGGCATTTCATGCAAACTCTGAGACTCTTTTCTTTCGCAAAGACATATTGGTTTCGGCCTTCGGCCAGAGGGGAGGGCGCAGTCACACTCCGGCTTTGCATAGCCTCCACTCCGTCTTTGACTCTCTGCACTCCTCCACCCCTCTTTTCAACCATGCCCTTTGCGTCGGCACAAGTCACAGAGTCGACTCTGCATTCAGGAAACTCAGAAAAGTCTGCCTGGACAGCAGTGCGCTGACTAAGGCAGGCGGTATTGTGAAATCCGGCCCTCTCAGGCACTGGGCAGCGCAAACCTCATCTTGCCAATAGTTTCTCGAAGGCCCGTCGGCGGGATTTGACTTTGAAGGCACTCTGCAAAACCACGGCAAGCACTCCGCCTTGGCCAGCGCTCTGTGAACGAGGGCCAGCATGGCAAACAGTCCCGGGCAAGGGGTATTGCCTTTGGCCAGCATCTGCCTAACACCGTTGTTGTCGCAAAAAAGGAGCACTCGTCTTCTCCACAGCATGTCTGCAGCCGACTCACACACTGAAAGCACTGGCAGCATTTCCAGTTCGCTAATGAGTTGGCGTTTGCCCGCACTTTGCCAAGCAGCCACCAGATCCGGAGGCACCACCACGCTGTGCGAAGAACCCCTCTGGCTGGCGGTGTCCCACAACACCGCTCCTGCCCCATACTTCTGCTCAGCATCCGGTTCAAACGCACCATCAGTGAAAACTAGCATAGGCCTGCAGTCATCATGAATGCCAAACTCCCTGGGGCGCGAGCCTCTCACAACAGCATGCAGATACGAAACGACCTCGGGCAGCAACTCCCTGTCCGCCTCCTTGCAACCCCCCGCAGCTATCTGGCTAAGAAACTTCGCCGCAGGCTCCAACGCTCGCCCTTGAAAGTGTCCCTTGGCAAAATTCAAGACTCCATGCATTGACGCTGCTTCTCCAGGGCTTATCCAACCTGATCGCACCCACGCCTCACTGTTCGCGACTATCGCCTCCACACGGCTGGGTTTGTTGGCCAAGGAAACCGAGGTGCCCCTCAAAGAGCACACAACGCCCAGCACCTCAAAGGAGTCGCAGTAAGGTTTTGCCTTCTTGCCCTCTTTTGCAAAACGCCATCCAAGCTCTTCTAGCAATCCCTCCATGGTCTCCCTGGCCGAGCCCGCCGTCTCACGCGTCTCTATAGAGGGATAATCATCGTAGTAGTTTGTGCTCCATTGCCACAAGAAAAACTGTCCCAGATGCCAAAGGCTTCTCGACACCCTGTTGAACGAGTAAACGCTGGCCGAGCTCCCGAACATCAGAGCCCGCGTCAAGAAAAACCTGGGCTCCTTTCTCTCAGGATCATAGGCCACCAAAACGCGGCTCCAGGCCTCCTTGGGGTCCACCGCGAGTTGTTTGTAGGCGTCTGTCAAGTCCAGGCATCTTCCCAGCAGATCTACCTCGGCCGGCCAGTCAGCTGCCAGCTCTGCCGTTCGCAGCGAGCCATCTGCCATAGCAACTGTCTGCCGTCCCTTCCCTGCCAGGCACCTTCGAATGAGCAGCGCCGTCAAAGTGTCCAGGTCGTGCAACCGCAGCTTATTCGGGGTCGAATATGAAGCATTCAAGCCAGACTCCAGCCCATCGTCTATGATACGGACCTTCGTCTTTTGCCTCAAAGGGAACCTCCGTGTTGCCAGCCAGCTGGATGTCCCCACCAGCGCGGTCACCTCCTCTTCGGAGAACGGCCCTTGCAACCAACCCTTCTCGACCTCCAGCAGAGTCTGTTTCCACAGCTCAGCATCAAGCTCAGGGTCACGTTCCTGGCACTTTGCAACTGACGCACGTCTCCACCAACCAGTGGGCCTTGGCTTGAACTTCGCGCTCGGACATGTTCGGCACTTGGTATCCATGAGGCATCTCCTCGGACAAGCTTGCCGGCCCCGTCATCTTGACACCTCGAACAACTTCATCCCAAATTGAAAGGTCCTTGTATCCAGACTCCTCAAGCAGCTTCTTCCACAATAACAAGTTCTTGCCCTGCAAAATGCATTCCACGTCCGGATCCAACTTCGCATGCAGTCTGACTTCTTCGGCAGCCAGTTGGATCCTCAGCCGCTTGATCTTCGCCAGGCTCAAACGCCTCTTCAAGTTGGTGAGCTTAGGCCCCATCCTCAACACTTGCAAGACGCTGTTTGTAAGCTGATCTGGGACGAGGCGAACCACATCGACAGGGTGCCGAGCTCCCTGCGCCGCGCACAAAAACTCTCCAGGCGATCTCCAATAACCAAACTCGCACGCTCTCTTCTCGGGGTCTCCGCTGCAAAAGACAGTATGTAGCTTAGGCTCATTTTGCACTTGGCTCCAGACTCTCGAAACCTTTGCATCGCCTGAGTTCCTCAGGCTGACATCCCGAATGCGCATATTTTGGTCCCCTTGCGTCTGGTCTGCACTTCTGCCACCACTACTCTCGGTCTTTCGCTTCACCCCCTTCTTTTCAAGAGACTTTACCCAGCCTGCCTGAGCTGCTGAGTCGAGCTCCACATCCGCAATCATGGCAAATTCTGACACCAGAGGGGGCATCGAGACAATGGCCCAGGCCCGGGCCGCCCGCTTCTCGCCAGCGAAACCTGCTGAGCTCAGGGTGTCCGGGAAAACGGTGGCTCCGCGTTTCTGGCATTCTGTCACCACAAGCATGGCGACCCGACGACATAACAGGTCGGGATACGCTGCTTCCTCCGATGTCGGAAAAAGTAGTCGTCCCTTGTCCACTGATGGTTCCCACGAAAGGTGTGTGTGGCTGCCATCACAAGACTTCCGCAACGGTCGGAGGAAGTTAGGAGAGGACAGGAAAGTGGTCCACTTGTCCCTCCGGCCTCCGTGCGCGCATGCCTGAAACTTGTTAAATTCCAACCGCTGCCACGCATGCCGAATGAAATCTGGCGCACGTTGCTGAAACTGCTCCACATGTAGCTGCCAGATGGGTTTTCGCATGAAACCAAAATGTTCCTCTCGACAGCCACACTCATACAGAGCAGAGTTGCTGCATACAAAAAGTTCGCAGTCTGCACGCGCTGCTGCTGTACCTCCGTCAACCCAGGCAAGCCAAGCAAACGGTGATGGCTCCTGAGAGGGGGCGCCCTGACATGCTTCAACCACTTTGGCATTGGCTTCTCGCGCGCTTTGCTTGCCGTACCACAGGGCGGAGCCGCATGGAAATATGCAATGTTGGCCGTCATGAGCAACTGCAATAAAATCTGAAACTGCTGCGGCTTGGTCACGTCCAGAAGCACTAACTTGACCTTAGGCCCTCGGGACCTGCTGTGGTCAATGGGCAAAACCTGAAAATGTTGGCGTTGCATCTCAGCCGACAGACCGGCGGTGCCCGCGAACAACTCTACTGCAAAAAGTTGGTCCACCGGCTGACTCCAATCCACTGGCTTCATCTGCCGCCAATCAAACGGTAAGTGAAACTCATAGCACTGAATTCGGACGCTGAGCCCCTCGCCCTGCGTCACCTCGTCTCAGTTTTTGCTGCATTCCGACCCGGGGTGCCGGCCATGGCACCCCTCCTTCCAACACAGGTGTTTCCCCTTCTGACACTCAGCCTCCTTCTGTTTGACACATCGACATCTTTGGTAAGCAAAGCAGACCCGATCTCCGTTACTTAGAACGGCCACGCACCCCGCCGGAATGGCGGGGCCTTTGTTCTTGCCGCCGCCTTTGCCTTTGCCTTTGGGCCTTTTCGCCGCAGGCCCCGAGTCGGCCTTGGGCGCCTCCCTCTTCGCACTTGAACCTGAAGTTGCAGCCTCAGGAGCCAGTGGGAGGAACATCAAAAATTGCTTCACCTCCGGGGAGTCCATGGCGGCAGTAATCGCCTCGTTCAGAGGCTTAGGCGCGGCAGTGTCTAGGACCTTTCCCACCGTTGCCAACGAAGCCTCAATCCACATCTGTTTCTCTGCAAATACAATCTGCTGCAAAGAGACGGCTCTGAATCCCCGAACAGGTTCGCGGCTCAGGTAAGAGAAGAGTTTCGTAATCGCTCGTTCCAAAACCTGATACGATGCAGCGCCCACCAAGTGGTAAGCCAGAGCCCTCCTCAGCATGGCAGTGCGGATCTTGTGCTCTCCGGTCGGCTCGTGATGAACTCGCTGCTCCTTCTTCGTCATCCTGAGCGTGCCATCAACTTGAAACTCAATAGCCGAATCACGCTTCCTGTTGCTTATTTCCCACTCCCTGCTTGTACAGTCGTGCAGCTCGATGTAGGAAATAGATTGGTCCTCACACTGCTGAAGACAAATGTCAGTGAGCCGATGAGACGGCTCGAACGCCGCGTCAATGGTGATTCCTGTCAGCTCATCTCGGGCCAACTTCAAACGCTGAACCCGCTCGGGCAGGCACATTTTCCGAGGCGCCTGATCATCTCTTCTCTCCAGCCGCTGCTTCATGTCACTCAGCGCCAAAGTTTGACTCTCAAAATAGAGCCTCCTGTACGGTATGACTCGAGGGCCCGAGATCTGCTCCGTCAGTTCAAGAAGCTCAGTCAAAGCCTCCAGAAGCGGTCGCTCGTCGATCGATTGAGGATTCTGCATTGGTGCACAAAATGCAAATGTGCTAAACGTGTTGACACCTTTGTCCCCCAACATCTGCAGGTCCCCTTCAGGGATCCCAACCGCGAGGGCTCTCTGTCGAAAAGTGGCTTCCGACTCCATGGCTCGCGAACTGACCGATTCCCACTGGAACTCGCGGTTTGTTACATGAGTGCGTGCACCCGCTTAAGTGAGAAAAACAATTCAACACACTGGCACATCCGATAGCACCTCTCGAGCCAGCACACTCCGGGACCGAAGACCCTCAAACGATTACCATCGCAACTCCGCTCGTGCTCAACTCGGCTCACACATGCGGCAGCTCTTCCCGTGCCGACAAACTCTGCCTAGCACCGACTGGCACCAAGCTTCACTCTGGGTCGCCCCTCAGCTCTCTTTTAGACTCACTCCGCCTTGCCTCAACCCAGAACTCCGGCAAGGCTCGGCTCCCTTCAAGAGAGGACTTAAACATTCACAACTCGGGACCAGGATTTGCTGCACTGTCTACACATGGGTGCGTCTGCTGACTCCGATTCGGCAACCGCCATGTACGCCAAACCCAGCTTTCGCCCACACAGCAACTCACTCCCCTGCTCCTCCACAAGGATGTGGAGCACCCCAGAGACCTGGTGGCGCACCAACTCACAGGTATTTCTGGCCTGCTGCTCAACTTCCTCCGGGTCTTCCAGCGTTTCAGAGGCTACCTCGGATTCTGAAGAGGAGACGTCCTGATCCTCCTCAGGAGGCTTCCACTCTTGATCATGCTCATCAACTTGCTCCATGAGACCCTTGACGGCCAGGCTTACTCGCTTGGCAACCGAAGCATCGGGATCAAAACTCCCAGCCTTCACCTGCTGCACAATGACTGCTGTCTTGGCCAGCACTGATGACAAAGCGTCACGACTATACGTCAGCGCAGAAGTTGACCCAGGATCCATATGGTGCCCCATAACCTGTTGCTCCTGCTGGCTCAGCAAACCTGAAAGGCTTCCCCAAGTCAGCAAAGTGACTTTCAAAGAATGAGAACTGAGGCGAGATCCTTTGACCTGCTGCTTAACCGACAGCATGTCTCTCAACCACTGCGACCCTTCTGCGGTGGTCATTGCACACCGCTGCCAACGGCCCTGCATCTCATTGTACGAAGGCATCACAACGGGCAGGAACTGATCCATGTTTGCACTAGCTCTCAAACTCATCCAATGCTCTGCCCAAGGCTCATCATGCATGAACTTGCCCAGGCCCATGAGAGGAAGAAACTTGGTCTTCCTCTCCTTTGTGGATGAGGTTTTATGGACTAAGGTCCCAGCTCGAATAACCATGGTGCCCTCGTCCTTGATCACTTCGAAATTCGTCGCGAACAAAGCATCTCCGAACCTGCAGCGGGTGGCCAGGCAAAACATAAGGTACCCCGCGATTACTCCCATCGCTTCGGAGAGTGGAGAGATCACCATGTTCTCCAACCGCCTCACTTCAGGCACAGATAGCTGCCTTGCCTGACACAGTGGTTGTTTCTTGCAAAACATGTCGAAGGCCACCCCCTTGACACGGTTGCTCAAACTGGCAGGCTGATAATGCACGAACGTGACCATGGCATGCAGAAAATTGACTGACTGCACAAAAGACTCCCCAGACGTTGCTCCCCGACCTGATTCCCTCATAGCTGAAAGATATCTATACAAGGACTCTTCACTCGGGACCAACGCCTGCTTCTCCATGCCACGCTCCTGCCTTGCCCAACAGTAATATCGCCAATAAGCGCGAACCCGCTTGTAGACCGTGCTCGAAGCCTTCCGCCTAAATGTGTCCTCGAGGACAAGAGACATGGCCTGCTGGTCAGGTGATGCCTGCAACAACATGCCACCCAGCAGAGTAGCAGAATAATCGTAAGCCAGCATTGTCTTCAAGAGGTCAAATGCCTTGGCCTTGATAACCTCGGACTCCACCGATGACCTGCTCAGGCGCACGCGCTTGGCTGCTCCAGGCAGGGTAGATTTATCCGCAGCTCGCGGATCTTCCACCTGCAACTCACGTCCTTGCAAGTGGTCTCTGAAACCTACCAAAGTTCCTTCGCAATACCTGGGCGTAACCCTAGCTGAAAGAACGGCCGGGTCGAAAACGGCGGCAGACGAAGACACCTCCCAAGGCATGCAAGGTGGCACGATGATACCATTGTAAATCCGCATCCTCAATACAAAATCGTTCGGATTGTTATCTGTCTGCACATTCATTGAAAAACCTGCAGCAGTTCGTGGACCGGTAACAGGTTCTCCCGTGGCTTGCGGCCCGAGCCTCTCTCTCTGCGCTGGTTTGAGACCGTCCACGGAAAATGCTTCATGGCCCGAGGGAGGTCGCAGGTTGCTTTTCAAAAGCAAAACCGGCTCTCGCGATCTCTGTTCCAGCAAAACATCAAAATCTTCTTCGCATGACCAACTCTCATCTGGAGTATCTGCTGCATCTGCCCCATTACTGGAAGCTGAAACTTCACCTCCACAGAGCGGGGCTTCAACAACCAGTTCCTGCATGTGTGGCCCTTCAGAATTCGGACCAGTTTGTCGGCGACTCTCATCTGTTAATAGGCTGCCTTCCGGATGACCAAGTCGATCAGTCACCCCACTTTTCCGATAACCGAAACAGGCTTACTCATAAGGCAAGTGCCGGGACAAGGAGTCCAAAAATCGGCGCTGAAATCGCTGCAAATACACGCCAATGCAGTTGAACCGCCGCTGCAAGGCACGTACCCGATACAGCTGATATGTGAGAGACGCCCACCGTTGCACAATACGGGGGCGAAAACGCCGCACACAGCACTGCCCCATGAACCGACAAAAACTCTAGGAACTGCGTCCCTACCCTTCCCACCACTTGGGCCCCAGTGCGACGTGCATCATGTCAAATTCCACAACTGCGCTCCAAACCAGTTGTGATTTCCAAGAGCCACTAATTGTGGCACGGTTGACATGTTGGCACGTGTCTGGTTTAAAATAGAAATACAAGTCACTTGACCGAAAAAGCAAATCGAACAGCTGCTCTCGGTCTACATGCATTGCTCGATTGATAACACACAAAGACACAACGTATTTCGCGCGTGTCATGTGCGAAGGTGTGTTCCAAACCTCAAGCTATTTGGTTGACACACACACAGTGGGACACACACAAGACCCGAGACGCTACTCTGTTTGACCCAAAGATAGGTTTATCAAACACGTTTGAAAATGACCATCACATGGCAACTTGGGAATACCATAACCCATTATGACTGCCTCATCGCCATCACTAAGGCCTTAGGTACCGACGCAGCACAAGTATCAGCCTGTTAATGGACGCGACCTCCATTACCGCATCGCGGCTTTCTCTTCGCACGCTACTTCTGCTACCAGTGTCCTTCTTGCCGCTCCATTTGAGTCAAGATGGCAGCCAACCATCTGGTACGCACGTGCTGCCCAGCCCCACGCTCCTGAGGCTCATGACCGAACACCTGTTGTTTTCTTCAGAGCTCAGGAACGTGCAGCCATTGCTCTCGTGTGCAATCTCGTTCCCTCCATCGCCTTTCCTGGCTGTGATCTTGGGGCCGTTACGAGAGCTCTTCTTACTGACCATGACTGGGGCTGATGACTTCAGTGAGGCTAGGTGGCTGCCTCGCCAAGTCAAAGCCCACCTATTGACCAACCTTACGAATGCTATGAGGTTGGCTTGGCGTACCATGTATGCTGATCAGCCCCAATCCCGTTCGTTCTTTCGTGTGCGCAGCCTTAATTGTTTTTCCTTCTTGTGTGATCTCCCTGTTGATTTCACAATTCAGGAATTTCGGACTGCGTACCATGATATCGAACCTTTTAATTTCCAACCCGATTTATGGCTCAGGCTCGGGGTACATGCCGTCCAACGGCGGCTCGCCGTTTACACGCAGGCATGCCCCTCCAATCTCCACGTGTGCGCGTGGAATGTTACTAGCCTCGCTGCCCTCCCTAACTCTCAGGACATATTCGTGCTGGACGGGTCAAAGGTTTCACTTTGCTCCAGGAGACCAACTGGACTGAATCGCAACCGGCTACCTTGACCACTGCGCACCCTCACATCAACATTGCCGCGAGTAATCCCATTGGACAAACAGGCAGTGGGGGAATATGTATCCTTCCACCCCTCGGGTGGGTCCAGCTTGAGCACACTGAAATCGTCCCTGGTTACCTGCAGGATGCGCTATACGAAAAACACGGGACACAGCTGCGTGTCATCAATGTCTATGTGCACCCGACTAAAACTAAAGACATTGGTGCACGCGTTGCTTCTCATATCGCGCTACTGTCCGACGAATGCATCGTTCTTGGAGGTGACTTTAACCAGCTGCCCAGTACCCCGGTTTGGAAGGATCTGATTTCAAATTTCTCTTACGTATCTCCCAAAGTTGTCACCTTCCTCAACAATGGTGCTGGCTCTTCCTTAGATCGCTTACTCTTCCGGCGCCCCATGTTGGACAATGAGAGCGCTAGTGTTGTCTGTCATGTTCGGTGGCCTGCTACTCGACCCAGTCAGCATGGCACGTTATGGGGCGCCCTTCGCGTTGCTTCCAGCATCGCTCCATCGCCGGGGGACTCCATTATGCAAGCCGTACCTACTGAGTGCCTCATTCATCGATCTGGAGGCGCTGCCCCTGATGAACAATACTCCAAGCTTGTACGGCGAGTCCACTCGTCCCTTGATCTTGCTGATTTCAAGGCATCAGTATGGGCCTGGTGGAGGGAACAGCCTCCGCCTCGGCAGATGTTGCCCGCCCATTGTCTCCTCCGCAAGGCCATGAGGAAAACCACTGGTGGGCCTGTGCACATACCTTTTCACATTATGCAAAGTTTATGTGCCATTGTCTCCCTCCCTTTCTCGTTATCCTCCTTGCGCACTAACAATCAGGCGTACCTGTTGCCCGGGCAATGGCTGAGTCTTTACTCAATGCATATGAAGCCAGCAGACTGCTTGCCCTGGCCCATCCCAGTATTGTCCAGGACTCTGCGCGTGTTGCAGCTGCTGCCGGGCAGGCACATGTTTGGGAACGCTGCCGTGCCGCTGCCCCTCGCATTGCACGAACTAGCGGCATCGCGCTAGACAGGGCAGGGCGACAATGCCGAACCACATCGGCCGTTGATGAGGCCATGCGGGCCACCCGTGCGTTTTGGCAGGAAGTCCCTGTTTCATGGGACACGCAGTGGGATAAGTTACTTTCCTCATACCGGCCGACACCATTAGGGCCATGTACATAGCCAACTGAGGATGACCTACTGCATGCTGTTGTCCGCTCGCCTGACAGCGCGCCTGGTCTTGATGGGCTACCATATGCCGCATACCGTGCAGCGCCCATCGTTGCAGCGCGGGTACTCAACCGACGCCCACTCGGATTGCCAAACACGGCTGACCGTATTATTGATCAGGCCGTCTATGTCAGGATGTATACGGCTCTTCGTCGTTCCTTGCACCCTAGCCAGACCCTGATTAACATTTTTAGAGAACCCCAGGGCAATTTTCTTAACATGCAATCTTATCTTCGGGATGGATCCGCTCCTTATTTTGTACTGCTATCTGACCTTGCCAATGTTTTGTTCGGCCGCTCTGTCCGCCACCGAGTAGGACGATTTTATCGACCGCCCATCCCTGTTCGCCAGGGCGTTGATATGGGACGTGCTGTGTCCGTGCTTCTTTTTTGTGTTGCCATGGATCCTGTGTACGTGAACCTCAATACCATTCCGAGGGTTCTAAGTGTCAAAGAGTATATGGATGACAATGCGACCTGTGGGGAGGGAGTGCAGTGGCTAATGGCAGCCCAGAGTGCTTTCACCTCTGCGTGCCATGCCGGCTTCCATGTGCTTGGACACCATTGTATAGACGCTTGGCCTGGGAGTAGTGAGGGTCCCACCCGTCCTCTCCTGACCAGGCGCCTATTACGACTGGCGGCCCGTCCTTTTGCAGAGCTATTGAAGCGCTCACTATTGGGGGTGACATTGTTGTTGGTTGTGCCTCGCGTAGGATCCACCTCTCTCGCCAAGATGTACTTGACTTCTGCGCTGGTCACCCTCGTTTGCAGGACCTGTGGCAACATTTGTTTGTTGTTGAATGCTCCTGCAAATGCAAGACACACCTTCTTTGTTCCCGCCCACTTACGTGTGCTGACCTTGGTGCCGCTGATGCTGCCCCTTGGGGCGCTCGTATTCTTTCCTCTGGAGATATCATGCTAGGGCTTCCTCTGCAGGGCCAAATACAGCCCCTCCGCGTCTTGTCGCCTAGCATCAGGATCGATGCCAAAGCCCCCACTTGTTCTGACCGTATCCGGGTAATGCGACACCTAAATCTTTCCGTGCGTGAGCGTGGCATGTTTTGCGCCTTCTACCTACAATCCACCTATGCGTACGCTTACAGTGTGCAGTGGCCCACCAAGGAGGCTCTGCTTCGACATCGTCGGATGATTGCTCGTGCAATGTACCCTGCCCGTGCATGGCTCAACATGCATGCTTTGCCTGAGGTTCTGCGCTATTTGCGTATTGCCCCGATCATCGCGCCTGAGCATCTTGCACTCAAAGCAGCCGTTGGCCTGGCAAGCCGCATACTCGCCCCGTCTCGGACATCCTGGGAAATTGCGTTGGCTAGGCTGCCGCCTTCCTTCGCTCAACAGCTCCTAGGCTTGCTGCGCCATTTCCCTGGCCTTCGACATGTATGGAACTCGTGCCCGTGCTGGGCCTCCGGCTGCCGCTATGAAAATTCATCTCACCAAATATCTGAACACGCTAGACGAATGGCTACCGCGGCGTGGAAGGATAGGTCCGACACCTCCTTCCTCCTTTATCTCCATAACCTGCCGCACAAGGTAGTCACACCCACTGTACGTCAGGCTGTCCTCAAGTGGGCTCTCGATGAGGAAAGTGATACGTGGTTTCTCCTTCGGCGCCACTGGACCCGTGCAACTAAGTGCGCATGTGGCTGTGGTGCTGACAGTACTCGGCACAGGGAGGGAAGATTGGTGCCCTTTTTTCTTTCTCGCACGGACAGTTCCAGTGTCGGCCCCGCTGTGCCTGGGCTGCCCGCTGCGCGCAAGCATTCTAGTGTCGGCCCCGCCGTACCTAGTCTGCCTGTGATAAACTAGGGCAACCATTGGGTAAGCCTAGGACACGCCGTGGCTACCGGTCCCGTTCTCTCTCTGACGGAACATGCAGCCCTCACCATCAGTGAAGCTCTTAATAGGGGCTATTACCCCGTGGAAAAGGCATATGACTTGCCTCAGCTCCTCTGGATGAGTGCGCCCACTGATTGCATTGTGAACTCGCTGCGGCAGTGGAACTTACCATGTGGGGGCTGGACCGTTTTCTACGCACACCACCCCTATGTAAAGTTTTACTCTGGTAGGGCCCTCCGAATTGATCAGCATCTTGGGTGGATTCTTGGGCACCCGAGGCCACACCAGCAGGGCTTTCAAGAGTTGGAACCCCTGCAGTCCAACATGGTCTACTATGAGCCTGAGCGTGTTATATGCCTCTAGAATCAAGGCTCCCTCGGAGCAAATTTCATTGATGCATATCCGGTGGATTCGTGCCCAGGCCGGCCCTTCGATCCCAGCAGATGTGGCACCCGCACCTAGGCTTGCTCCTGATGAGCTTTTAGACATGAGCATGGATGCCCAGCACATGCCGAGCTCCAGCGCTGGGGAGCCCCCGGTATTGGCCCCGTCCAGTCCGGCTGTTTTCCATGTGTCTGCAGTTCAGGCTGGTGGTGTTACACTGTTCGCCCCCGCCACTCGTCGTATTTGTGCCACTATGCGCCATTTACCAGCGAGGGACGCCAGATCTGGCGCAGGTCCTGCCGATAGTGCTCGAGTGTTCCAATTGCAAGGCACCGTCAAAGTGAGGGCAGGCAGCGATTGCTTGCTAAATCCAAGGCCGTGGAACCGGACACTCCGCAGGACCATCGGGCCTACGCTGCCAGTGTTCTCACGCCTTTGCCGGTAATGTTCCTGAATCCCCGCAGGACTTAGCTTGTCTTGGTGGTTTGCTGGCCTCTGCTGCCATTACTTCGTGTTTTACGCTCAGCCCGCAGAGCCATTTGCTTGCGCATGTCGATACCGACGTAGGACCTTGGCCACGCCGATCTTGTCTTGGAAGCGCTGGCCCCCACCCGAGTCTTCGGACTTCCGGGCTGGGGCACTACTGTCTGTGATGTGGCAATGCTGGAACATACCACTTCCTTTCGCACACGTGGTATTCCGCCCCTACTTGTCGAGGTCCCACACCGTCGTGACTCGCCTGACCTTGGGCCTTGCCCTTCCTGTGTGGTTTGGGTCTTGGTGCAGCCTCTGCTGACCGCCTGCCGCTGTGGTTCCTTTGCAGACATCTGATGACTGGGCCGCATTCGGGGTTCCGTGCGCCGTTAGGGGGTGGCCTCCCAGGCCTCCATAACGACCATTTCCCTGCACCTGATGAGCTGTTGCCTTGCGAGCCTGTCTCTGCCACGTGGGGCCTTGCCTCTTCAGTGCTTGCCGGTGTACCCTAAAAGAGGCTCGGGGTGAAATGTGGCTGGTGCGCACACAACTCACTAATGCACAACGGCTAGGCGCAATGATTTTTACATTTGCAAGCGGCTGTGAAGGCAGTGCTGTCACGAGGCATGGCGCTGGCCTGTGGCTCTAGCATCACCAAAGGCTGGCACAGTTGTCGCACGGCTGAAAGGCAAAGGCACAGGCTTCACGCTGGGCTAACTGATGGCAATGCCGATGGTGAAACACCTTGCGCTTGGGCGGAATGTGCACAGGCTCAGGGCGTGGCCGTGACGGAAAGCGCGCTGCTGCTGCAGCAGGCACCAAACTGCAAGGCAAGTACACCCGGCCGGTAAAGGGCAAGGCCCACTCCCAAACGCGTCCATGGCGGCGTTTCCAGCTTCAAATGAAACACCGAGCAGGTCCTCGGCGGGCTGTCGGACCGCGGAAAACCCTGCGGAGAACAAGTTCCGGAACTGGGGGCCCCTTTTGCGCACTTTTGCAAGCAAAAAGCAAGCGGTGACAAAGAAAAGACGAACTGTTCTCTGCAAATGAGAGTGCTCTGCATGCTTTGCAGAGGAGGGTACTCTGCAAAGAAGGTGCTGTGTAGAGGAGAGTGCTCTGCAAAGGAGAGTGCTCTCTGCAGAGGAGAGTGCTCTGCAAAGAAGCGTGCTCTGCAAAGGAGCGTGCTCTGCAAAGGAGCGTGCTCTGCAAAAGCAGCGTGCTCTGCAAGCAGCGTGCTCTGCAAAGGAGCGTGCTCTGCAAAGGAGAGTGCTCCGCAAAGGAGAGTGCTCTGCAAAGGAGAGTGTTCTGCAGAGGAGCGTGCTCTGCAAAGGAGAGCTCTGTCTTCATCGCGCCCGAAGCTGACTCACCGAAGCTGACATTTCTCTAGTTGTGTGTCTTCACAAACAGAAAATATTTGACTTCGCGCCCAAAGCTGACCGAAGCTGACTCATGTATTTCTCTAGTTGTGTGTCTTCACAAACAGAAAATATTTGACTTCGCGCCCGAAGCTGACTCACCGAAGCTGACTCGTGTGTTTCTCTAGTTGTGTGTCTTCACAAACAGAAAATATTTGACTTCGCGCCCGAAGCTGACTCACCGAAGCTGACTCACCGAAGCTGACTCACCGAAGCTGACTCATGTATTTCTCTAGTTGTGTGTCTTCACAAGCAGAAAATATTTGACTTCGCGCCCGAAGCTGACTCGTCTCCATCCCCGCAAAGGAGAGTGCTCTGCAAAGGAGAGTGCTCTGCAAAGGAGAGTGCTCTGCAAAGGAGAGTGCTCTGCAAAGGAGGGGGCTCTGCAAAGAAGCGTGCTCTGCAAAGAAGCGTGCTCTGCAAAGAATTTGCAAAGGAGAGAGAGGGCTCTGCTAAGAAGCGTGCTCTGCAAAGAAGCGTGCTCTGCAAAGAAGCGTGCTCTGCAAAGAAGCGTGCTCTGCAAAGGAGAGTGCTCTGCAAAGGAGAGTGCTCTCGCCCAACGTGGAGGCTTCGATACCTAGCGCGCCACATCCCTGCCGGCGCTGGCATAGAAGCCTCCCGGCCGCGCCACCCGGCATCGGAGCCGCGCCAGCCCGCCGACGTGGCTTCGACACCGAGCGCGCCGCTCGAAAGCATAAGTGGCACCTATGCTTTCGAAGTGGGTTCGTTTCAATGCGTTCCACCGGCATCGGAGCCCTGCCGAGCCCGCGCCAAGGTCGGAATTCCGACTTCGCTCTCTCACCAAGGTCGGAATTCCGCCCGCCGTCCGCCGCGTCCGTGATTTGCTGTCTCTGTCTTGCCCAGCTTGCCACTGTTTTCCTTAGCGCGCCCGGCCGTTTTTTGGTCGTGTTGTGGAAAAAAGTTATTTTTTTCGCGCGCTTGCGGTGATGCTGCGGTGATGCTGGCGGGGATGCTACAGGGATGCTCGCGCTGGATGTTGATTGTCATGAGTTCGCCATGGATGTGTTTTGAGTTGTTCCGGGGATTTTGCATGAATTGTCACTTGATTTTTTATTGTTTCAGCGGCGTGTCACTTGCTATTTCAACGCAGCCGTTTGTGCTGCGAAGCTTCTTCTTGACTGCTCGTATCAGGGTCGGGCTCGGGTTGGCGGGGGTCTCAGTCTCGCCGTCTCATTTGGAATCTTTCTCTGCAGCACACCAGGTCATGAGTCGGCATGATCAAGGGCATTGGGGGCTCTCCTGCCGGAAGGTGCCTACACGGGCGCCCGGCTGGCTGCCTGGCTCTCCGACTGCGTGGGCCACATGCTGGGCCCGAGCTTCGTCTCCAACAGGCACCAGGCTTTGAATTCGTCCGTATGATGGCACACAACAAGGTCTACCTGGCCAACGCCAGCCGTGTGCTGGGCAACCTGGGCGATGACATCCTCTCCAAGATCACGCTGAAGAGCGGCGCGGGCACCATCTCCGACGACGGGCGCTTCATGGCCCTCAGGGGCCCCGTCACCATGCGCTTCCGGCTGACCGACCTGGGCGGCAACGTTGTCCGGCTTCGCGGGTCGTCTTTGTCGTTCGTGTTATATCTTGACCACGTATAATTAAAAAGGATGGAGCCGACCGAACAAGAGGCGGAGGCGCAAGAGGCGCCAGAGGCGCACGCTGCGCAGGAGGCACCGCGCGCTGCGTAGGAGGCACCGCACGCTGCGCCGGACGCTGCGCCGCCGGAGCCGAAACGACGTGGGAGCAAAAACAAACCGAAGCAGGACGTGCCTACTGAGCCGGCTGCACCAAAGCGCAAGCCAAAGCTGCCTCCGGTTGAGGCACCGGCAGAGGCACCGGCGGAGGCACCACCGGAGGTACCAGCGGTTGAGGCACCGGCGGAGGCGCCTCAGCTTACAAGAGAGCAGCAGCACACCCTGCGCATGCTGAGAGGCAGTCCGCCTATGACCGGTTGACCACAGGCGCAAGCGTGCTAGTGTAAAAGCATGATGTCCATCGAACCCCGCAACGAGCCGCAGATGCTCCGGTGGTTCCGCAAGACGTATCCGAGCTATAACCTGCAGCCGCTGCTGCTGAAGCGCTACCGAGAACTGGAGGAGGCGCGGGCCTTCAACAACTGGCTTGGGGAACGCAGGCAGGCGCAGGAGGGGCAGCGGCGCCTGGACGACGTGAGCCGGCTGACGGAGGCCGTGCGCCGCCAGGTCCCCCAGCTGCGCTACGCGCGGGCCGAGCGCCGGGGCGTGGAACGGGCGGCGGGCGAAGTTGCGCAACAGTAAATGAAGACGCTTCGGGCGCACGGCTTCAACCGGTTGAAGCCAGCGCCCGCGCTTTGAGCAGGTGGTGGGCTACCTTGAGCGGAATGAGCCGCTGCCCACCCCCGGCCCCTGCAGCACACGCCTCTGCAAGCAATTCCCGAGGACGGCTTCCGCACTCCCGCCGAGGCCACGGACGAGGACGTGCGCCTTGCGCGGAGGTACCAAGGCTACGGCGGAACCCGCTTCGTTGAGGACGACCTGGCAGGAGACCCCGAGGCCGGCGCACTGGCAAGCAACGGCCAGGGCCCGCCCTCCATCACGGAACGTCTGCGCAGCACGGCCGACGGCGCTCAGGCGGCAGCGGACCTCATTGGCGCAGGAGCAGCAGGGCTCGCAGCTGCGCAGGCCTTCCGCTCTCAGCTGCCCCAGGATGCACCTGAATACGTGCGCCTGAACGTGCTGCCCCGTCCGGGCCAGCCGCAGCCGCCTCCGCAGATCATAGGCCGGCCCAGTGACGTGGAGCGCCTCCTGGACGAGGCGGAGGCCGTTGAGGGGCCGCAGGCCCAGCTGCCCGTCCGTGTGTGAGCGCAGTGTGTAGGCCCCCGGGCCGCGCCAAGTTCAGCACGACGGCTCCATCCGCCCCCGTGCGAGCCCGGGCGCCGCCGTCCGCGGCCTCCGTGATCTGCTGTCGTTGTCTTGCCCAACTTGCCATTCTTTTTTTAGGCCGCGCGCATTCTCCTGGGGCCCCCCAAACCCCGAAGTTTTTTATCCTGTGCGTGGCGAAGAAGCTGGCGCTGGGGGAGTCTCCAAGCAGGCGTGTAGGAAGGCTAGGAGTGCCGGGCAGGCGTACGCCGAACAGACGTTTTTTTCACTCGCCGCCCAGTCCACCGTTCCAGCCTCGCGATTTCCGTCTTCTGAGAAAGCTCCTCGCCCGTGAGCTCGCGCCCGAAACTGTAGCTGCGGCGCGTCCGACCGGTGGCCACTTCGGTTCGCAAATTCATGAGTCTGCACAAGAGAGGCGACCTGTATTGTTTCGCCATGGCGAAAAGGTCGGCTTGCGTTGCTCGCTTTCTTTCACAGCCTTTTAAAGTTCAGAACGCGTGGCTGAGAACGTCGGTTTTTTACGAGCACGAAAGCGCAGCTTCGGGGGCGCGAAGGGGAAGGGTGCGAGTCAGCTTCTTCCGTTTGGCTTGCCCAACCTCGTTTGACACATGTCAGGAAGTGTGCTCTGTCAGGAAGTGTGCTCTGTCAGGAAGTGTGCTCTGCCAGGAAGGAATTTTGTCAGGAAAAAATTTTGCCAGGAAGGAATTTTGTCAGGAATGAATTTTGTCAGGCGCGGCTCTGCCGGGCAGGAATGTGATGCTGGAAAGCATAAGTGGCACTTATGCTTTCGAAGCGGCCGGGTGGGAGGCTCCGATGCCGGGCAGGTGGTGCGGCCGGGGTGGAGGCTTCAATGCCGGGCAGGTGGCGCGGCCGGGGTGTCCACGAGATCAGACGATGATCCTCCACGCTGTGCTGGGAACCTCGCATTTGTGACATTGGTGGCACCAATGTCAAGGAAACGAGGTTGGGCGAGCCAGTACTCATTGGGCCCTTAAAAAAAAAGAAAGTAGACAACAACAACACCCAACTCCAAAGCTGACTCGCCCCCATTCCCCCTTCGCCCCCCCGGAAGCTGACTCAGCCCCGCCCCCAAAAAAAGAAAGTAGACAACAACAACACCCAACTCCAAAGCTGACTCGCCCCCATTCCCCTTCGCCCCCCTGGACGCTGACTCAGCCCCGCCCCCAAAAAAAAGAAAGTAGACAACAACAACACCCAACTCCAAAGCTGACTCGCCCCCATTCCCCTTCGCCGCTTTGGAAGCTGACTCGCCTCCATTCCCCGCAGAAGACAACACACACACCCCGGAAGCTGACTCGCCTCCATTCCCCGCAGAAGAAACACACACACACCCCGGAAGCTGACTCGCCTCCATTCCCCGCAGAAGACAACACACACACCCCGGAAGCTGACTCGCCTCCATTCCCCGCAGAAGACAACACACACACACCCCGGAAGCTGACTCGTCTCCATTCCCCGCAGAAGACAACACACACACAACCCGGAAGCTGACTCGCCTCCATTCCCCGCAGACACACCCAACCCGGAAGCTGACTCGCCTCCATTCCCCGCAGAAGACAGCAGAGAATCCCTGCATTCCCGGTATCTCTCTCTTTAGAGGGCGTTTCCCAAATGGATTCTATTCTACCTGAGAGGCTCCTAGCACTCGTCCGTCTAGCATTTGACCTCGTCCTGCGAAGGATGTCAAGCTTTGCCAAAGGAAACCCCTTTTCCCTTTTTTTCGGGGACCCCTTTTTTTGGAACCCCTTGTTTTCTTTGTTTTTGTTTTTTCTTAGCCCTGCAAAGGTTGGCTCACTTGAAATGCAACCTGGAGCCAAATTGCAAGCATATCTAGGGGTCATTATTTTGCAGCCACACGCCTGCACGCAGCGTTTTAGACTTCGAATCCTTCGCAGGACGAGGTCAAATGCTGGACGGACGAGTGCTAGGAGCCTCTCAGGTAGAATAGAATCCATTTGGGAAACGCCTTCTAAAGAGAGAGAAGGCTTGCTTCTGTTGCCGAGTTATTCGTGTTTAAGGGCATGCTGCCACCAATGTGGCTATGCGTTTCCAAAACATGCAATGTAGCGCTGTCCAGGCTTGACAAGGAAGGCCATATTCCCGTATGTCCTGCATGTTCAGGTTTTGGCAAACCAAACCACTTGTGAAGTGATTGCTCCGCGTCTATACCCACCAGTTGTTTGCAATTCCTGGCCGCTGCAACTCTTTGTGCAGCTTACAGCCTTCTGGGCGCATGCGCGCAAGGTGTTGCGCAGCCCCACATGTTCCGCTGCCAGCTGCGTGTAGACAAGCGCCTAAAACACTAAACGGGGTCAACGCATCTTCTGCTTTGGGCTGGTGCTACTTTCAGCAATTCCGGTTAAAAAAACTGCGGCCGCTCGGACATTCTGGTTTTTGAGGGTCTGGTTTGGGTTGAGATAGAAGCAGTGCGACATGAGTGGGTGGGTTTTTTTATAAAACAGATCAGTTTGGGTTAAGGCAGAAGCAAAACGGCCACCGCGGAAGTAGATTTGCAACATGCCCTTACTGACGACTGGGGCTGGTGACTCCATTGAGGCTAGGTGGCTGCCTCGCCAAATCAAAGTCCACTATTGACCAACCTTACGACGCCTTAATTGTTTTTTCTACTGTCTCCCTGTTGCTTCACAATTGAAATTCCGGATTGCGTATCCTGACATTGAACCGCTTAATATCCAACCCGACTTATGGCTCAGGCTCCAACGGCGGCTCGCCGTTAACGCAGGCATGCCCCTCCAATCTCCACGTGTGCACGTGGAATGTTACGTCTTGCGCCCTCCCTAACTCTCTACAAACTCGCGCATATCCGTGCTGGACGGGTCAAAGGCTTCACATTGCCCAGGAACCAAGCACTCCGTCCAGGAAATGACCTCGTCCTGCGAAGGATTCGAAGTCTAAAACCCTGCGTGCAGGCGTGTGGCTGCAAAATAAGGGGTTGCATTTGCGAGAAACAGGCATGGGGGAATATGCATCCTTCCACCCCTCGGGAGCTTGAGCACACTGAAATCATCTGGGTACGCAGGACGCGCTAAACGAAAAACACGACGCAGCCAAAACTTCAGACGTTGGTGCACGCCTTGCTTCTCACATCGCGCTACTGTCGACGAATGCATTCTTCTTGGAGGTGACTTTAACCGCTGCCCAGCCCGGTTTGGAAAGATCTCATTTCTCATACGTTTCTCCAAAATTGTTACTTCCTAAACAATGGAGCGGCTTTGCCCAGGCTGACTCTTCCGGCCCCCATGCTGGACAATAAGAGCACAGTGTTGTCTGTTATGTCGGTGGCCTGCTACTCGACTCAATCAGCATGGTACGTTATGGGGTCATTGCTCCATCGCCGGGGGACTCCATTATGAGCCGTACCTACTGAGTGCCTTATTCATCGATCTGAAGGTGCTGCCCCTGAAACAGAGTCCACTCGTCCCTTGATCTTGCTGATTTCGGCATTAGTATGGACTTGGTGGAGAGAACAGCCGCCTTGGCTGCCCGCCCATTGTCTCCTCCCAAGGCCATGGGAAAACCACTGTGGGCCTGTGCATACTTTTCAAACTATGCAAAGTTTATGTGCCATTATCTCCCTCCCTTTCGTTTCCTCTTTGCGCACTAAAGGCATACCTGTTGCCCCGTGCAAGGCTGAGTCTTTGCTCAATGCATATGCCAGCCGATTGCTTGCCCTGCCTATAGTGTCCAGAACTCTGCGCGCTCTCTCTTTAGAGGGGGTTTCCCAAATGGATTCTATTCTACCTGAGAGGCTCCTGGCACTCGTCCGTCCAGCATTTGACCTCGTCCTGCGAAGGATTCGAAGTCTAAAACGCTGCGTGCAGGCGTGTGGCTGCAAAATAATGACCCCTAGATATGCTTGCAAAATGCCCAGCAGCTGCGTTTCTGCAAGGCGAGCTAAAAAAAACAGGGAAAAAAAGAAAGCCAAGCCAAACCAGCCAGAAAGCCAGCCAGGAGCCAAACCAAACCAGCCAGGAGCCAAACCAAACCAGCCAGAAAGCCAGCCAGGAGCCAAGCCAAACCAGCTAGAAAAGCCAGCCAGAAAGCCAGCCAGAAGCCAAACCAAACCAGCCTGGCCAGAAGCCAAGCCAAACCAGCCAGAAAGCCAGCCAGAAAGCCAGCCAGAAGCCAACCAAAGCCAAGCCAAGCCAAGCCAGCCAGAAAGCCAGCCAGAAGCCAACCAAAAAAGCCAGCCAGGGTTTCCTTTGAGGGCGATCGCCTTGCAGGCATTTTGCCAAACCGCATATCTAGGGGTCATTATTTTGCAGCCACACGCCTGCACGCAGCGTTTTAGACTTCGAATCCTTCGCAGGACGAGGTCCAGACACCCCCCTGAGACACTTGAGACACTTGAGACACAGATGCGGCTCAATTGTCTCAAGTGTCTCAGCTGTCTCAGGTGTCTCAAGCGCGAACTGCGCGAACTGCGCAGCGACTGCAGCGACAGCTGCAGACTGCGCCGCGCGAAAGCGCGAACACAGAACATAGCACCTCTCTCTTTAGAGGGGGTTTCCCAAATGGATTCTATTCTACCTGAGAGGCTCCTGGCACTCGTCCGTCCAGCATTTGACTTCTGAGACAAGTCTCAAGTGTCTCAAGTGTCTCAGCTGTCTCAGGCGTGTCTAAACTTTTGAGACAAGTCTCGAGTGTCTCAAGTGTCTCAAGTGTCTCAGGGGGGTGTCTGGACTCCTAAGACAAGTTTCGAGTTTGCCGAGCCGCGCCACCTGCCCGGCATAGAAGCCTCCAGCCTGCCGAGCCTGCACCACACCGAGGTCGGAATTCCGACTTCGCTCTACACCGAGGTCGGAGTTCCGACTTCGGTATTTTGCCCGAAAAACCCATCACCGGGCCAGCGCCGAAGGTGTGTCAGCGATCCTCGCAGCATCGCTGACAGTGTGTTTTTTTTCACCATGCACACGCCCAGCCGTCAATTCTGGCGTGGGCATCCACTCAATCCTGGCGTGGGCACAGGATTGCTCCACTCAATCCTGGCGTGGGCACAGGATTGCTCCACTCAATCCTGGCGTGGGCACAGGATTGCCCGGAAAACTCCGTCAGCGCGTCTCTACACAGAGACGCACTCCCGGACTCGCCGCCCGGCTTCCCGGCTTCAAATTTGAAGGACATGGGGAAGATCAAGCTGTTTCCTACGACAGAGTTTGGCAGTAAGCAGGCCTCTGACCCCGTGGTGCCCCTGGTGCCATGCACGGGCATCTTCCTCGGGCCATCAAAATCGGGCAAAACCGTGGCTCTGATCAGCCTGATTCTGGAGCAGTATCGCGGCGTCTTTGAGAGAATTTACATCTTCAGCCCAAGTGTCAACATAGACGACGGCTGGATACCCGTCAAGAAGTACATTGAGGAGGACCTGGGGGTGAACACAGAGCGGGAGCAGACGTATTGGGACGAGTGGGGCGAGGCGGCGCTGCGGCGTATCATCCAGCAGCAGCGCAAGATCACGGAGGCGTCCATGAAGTTGGAAATGAAGAAACTGTACCAGGTGCTTGTAGTCATCGACGACTTTGCTGACACGCCGCAGTTGCACAAGCCTCACGGCGCCCTGGACACTCTCTTCATCCGGGGCCGGCACATGCAGATAAGCACCTGGGTGAGCTCGCAGAAGCTGCGGCTCATCAGCGCAGCGGTGCGGGTGAACATGCAATTCCTCTGCTGCTGGAGGCTGCGCAACCAGCACGAGCTGGACGCCGTCATTGAGGAGCTGAGCGCCCTGCTGCCAAAGGAGCAGCTGCACCGGCTGTATGAGCAGGCAACGCGGGAACCCTACAGTTTCCTCTTTGTCTACTACCTGAAGCCGAGGAATGAAATGTTCTACAATCGCTTTGAAGAGCGTTTTGCACTTGAAAAAGACGCCGATGGGAGCGGCGCTCAGCTTCCTGGGCCAGAAGCTGTTCGCCAGCTCCACGCTGATCAACGCGAAGTGTGAGAACATCTCCTGCTGCACCTCCGTCGCAGCCGTCCAGCCGCCCGTCGTCCGCCGGACGGGTGCGTTCCTAAAGAAAAGGATGACCACGATCTACGTGGACAGCCGCAAGAGAGTGGCCGGCTCGGACAGCGACTTTGAGGTAGACCTGGGAGAGTCCCTGCACTTGCAGAGCGATGCCCGGCTCGCCGTCTACAAGATCCGCCTGGCCGACAGTT
>CAUJNA010000525.1:179938-207275 GCA_963377175.1 Effrenium voratum | reverse complement strand
GCTATGTTGTCCAAAACACTGTTTATCTCTTCAGGGTTATGGACATTGTATCTCCTGCTTCTCAGCCTTCGTCGTATCTCTTCGTTGTCAGTGTTCTTTAACGCCAAATCCACTTCAACAATGATTTTCATATTCGGGTTTCTGTTCAGGAATTCCACCATTCGTTGCTTCTGATATTTTAAGTATGATAAGCCTTTCATTCCTTTCAATCTTATATCACTAACCGAATATGTGTTGGCGTAGCCTTTGAAGGCTTGCTGTTCATCTGTGATTTTGGATTTGAAACGCTTGACATAATCCTGCAAGGGTCTTCCTCGTGTTAGTTTGATGAAGCTAGCCCCTTTCATTAGAAGACTATGTTTTCTGTAACCATCGCTTCTCGCCACTTCCTTTAGTCTGGTATTCAACACCTTCGAAGTGGGTTTGTTCTTACTGTATCTGTAGGTCTTGTCTCCTATTTTGAGTTTTTGTGTTTGTTTCCCTTCTTTTTGTATTAGTTCACCTTGTTGACTTTTTATTATGAAATCTATGATTTTTTCTTCTGACACTGACACCATATATCTATACTCTATATTATATATAGTAAATATTTCTTTAAGTAGTTTTGGGTAGGGGTTGCCTGTTGGAGAAACTGGGCTCTGGGTTGAAACTCAACACATTAATCTTATTAATGAGTTTTAATAAGATGAATGATTTATCCTTTCATAAAGGGGGGTTTTTGTTTTTATTGCATACATTGCTTTTCTTGTGTTTGGATAGGTTGGACTTGCTTGATATCGTCCTTCCGCAGTCCTCGCAGGTGTAAGGCTGTTTTAGGTTTTTGTTGTAGTAGTTCTGGTGGTAGGTCTTCTGGTCGTCCTTCCATCTCAGTAGTTGGTCGTCGCTCTCGCTAACCTTCTCGCTCATTCTCTGTAAGACTAAGTCGTTTTCCGCTTTCATAAGTTCAACCATTACATCAAATTCGTCATTCGTTATTCTCTGTTTTCTATTACCAATAATGAAAATTCCTGTCATTTTTACTATATTATCACGTTTTCTCTTTAAGTAGTTTTATTTTTTCTTCTTGCCTCGGCTACTTTTTGTATTTGTGCTTTCTGGGCTTCTGCTCCTGCTTCTTGTTTCCATTTGTTCCCTCGTCCATTCACTACCTCTAGCTATTTCTTGGGGTGAGTTGCTCCTGCTTCTTGTTTCTAATTGTCTTCTGTTCATTTGATTACCTCTTGCTCTTTCTTCTGGTGAGTGGCTTCTGCTTCTCGCTTCTACCTGTCGTCTTGACCAGAAAGAAGCCCTCGGTTGTTCTTCTTCTTGTTCTCGCGATTGTTCTGATGAAGTTGATGACTTCTTATCTCTTTGGAATAATTCAAACACACTCTTATCTTCTCCACCTAAGAATAAGTTTCTTAATGACCTTATTTCTCGACTTTCCTCTTTCTTCTCTTCCTCTTTCTCGGTTGATGCTGACGATGATGATGTTAAATGAAGACTTTGTAAATCTTCCTGCTTTTCGTCTTTTGGTTCGTCTTTTGGTTCGTCTTCTGGTTCATCTTCTGACTTTCTATTTTCCTCACTCTTGTCTGTAATTACATCACTGAATTTTTCATCATCTAACTCCTTTGCTACATATCGCGTTGTTTGTGTGTCTGCCTCATTGTTTTCATACAACTGTGATGTTGGCGGTATTTCATCAAACATTTCTGGTGTCAATTCATGTAATAAAACTTGTTTATCAGTTTGAACCCTAGCATTCAACCGTAGTCTCCTGTCGTATTTTGAAAGGTCAAAATCGTCAAAGTCTATATCGTTAATTGATGTGTCAAATGCCCGTCTTTCGGGGATGATTTCAATTTTCAATCTGTGTGTCATCGCTTCTTTCAGCATTTCATCAAAAGTTTTCCTTCTTCTTAATCCATAATATTTAACAGTCATATTTAAATATTATAGATTTTTTTTTTATTGTTGAGTTGATGAACTTGGTTTCTGTTTGAAGTACTTGTTATAAACGTTGTCCTTGTAATATGTTTCTAACCGAGTACGAATTCCTTTTCTTTCTGTTGTGCTTGCAGTGTTATATTCATCTAATAATTCTTTGAACTCATCGTATTTATCAGCATTTATTACATTGAATTGATGTAGTTTTGAAATTATATTATCCATCATAGTTCCTGGATTTTTCGAAAGATACACCGGCCACATCCACTTTATGGTTTCTAAATATTTTTGAAAATTTGTTCATCATGCACTTCTTCGTTTTCTACATTTTGTAATTCCATCTCGTTCGCTTTTTCGTGCATTTCCATTATTTCGGTGGTAGAAACTGTTGTTTGTTTATCATCATCATCATCATTGTCTTTACCCTTTTTCGCTGTTGCTGTTTCCTCTATGGGTTCTAAAGGTGGCAGTTCGTCATCTGATGTCATTGAATGAACTACTACCCCTTCAGGTATTGAACTTGACGAAGCCTTGTTTAAATCTTCGTGTATGCTTGGACTGAGTTTTTCCATTTTCTCTCTGACTTGTCTATCTTGTTCTTCAAATGATGCTTGTATATCATTTTCATACTCTTCATATTCTGTCAGTGGATTGTCTGGTGTGGAAAAAGCGGACTTTGAAGAAGACCGGCTGGTTATTCTAGAAGACGATGCTGTTGTCTCTGCTTTTCTTAATTTTTCCTTTCTTTTCATCGTTCCTGATTTAACAATCCTAAGCTGTCCTTGTTGTCCCACTGACTTCCATATTGGTTTAATCTGTATCTCGTCGCCTTTCTATCTATTACATCTTCAATTGACGGGCGGTTTTCATCTTCTACTAATGTTTCTTTTAACAATTCATCATAAGAAGGTCTTAAGTGTAGCTGTGATTTTAATGAACCTATGGCATGTGGTTTGGTTGTATTCAGTCTATTTATTGATTTAATCATATTATATTAAATTAATTTAGAAAATAAAATTAATCCGAAATATTCTTAATCATTTCTTCTAAATGTTTCTTTCTTGCTGTGAGTTGTTCTGTTGTCTGTATTCCATCTGGTGAGCGAGTGTTGTCCAACTCTCGTCTTATCTTGTCTAACTCCTTTCTATAACTTTCGGTTCTGTTGCTTTCAGCTAAATCATTTCTATACTTTATTAGTGCTCCTTGTGATTGTTTCGCTTCTATTGTTTCTTTTAATTGTTTAAAATAATTCTTTCTTGAAGCAGCGCCCCACAAATCATTTGAATCGTAGTAACGTTCTACTTGTGGAGCCCTTTTAAATTCGACATTTCTATGACTTCTCATAAGCATAATTGTTATATATAATAATTAGATTATTATTTAAAACATTGATAAAGTTAATTTATTTATTTTATCTGATTTATCTTGTTTTTTCTTTTGTTTCAGTTCTTCATAATGTTGGGTTAATAGTTCTGTCGCTGTGGGTTTCTTAATGGTTTCTTTAATAACTTCTTGTTTAATCTCATTCTTAATTTCTTCTTTTACTTCTGGTTGAATTTTTCTAATATTCTTTTGTGGATTAACTGGTAATAATTCAGTAGGTACCCCTTTACAATTTTTAGGATGTGAGTGTCTCAAACTTTTCAATGTCATCTTTTTAGAGCATTGTTCACATTCTACTAATTCAACTTCTTTTTTAGTTCTTGGTAATGCTTTCGCTTTTGGTAATGCTTTTGCTTTTGGTTCAGGATTGACTTCTTCTGGTTTAACTTCTTCTGGCGTTGGTTCATCAACTGTTTCATTTTGTTCAACGACTTCATTATTAACAGGTGATTCTCCTTCTGTTTTAGTTTCATTATTAACATCTACTACCTCAATACTTGACATATAATATATTCTATATATTTTCTATATGGAAAAATTAAAGAATATATTTAAATAATATCGCTTTTCACAAACAATAATGACAGGGATACATTTACCCCATTTAAATTAATTTCATTTCCTAATGAATTAGACAACCAAAAGTCTAACTGTTTAAAGCTTCTATTTGATACATCCAAGAAGTCGAGAGGGTTCATTTCATTATCAAAGACAATTCCCGCGTGTGGTGCTGAGACTGGCACTTTCTTAACAACTGTGCTATCGCCTGTCCTTAAATTTACTTGATTATAATTAGACAATTGAGAAGAATGAATATAAATATTTCTAATGGGTTGAAGATTAACGAAACCAGAAACATAAGGATTATTATATTGATAAACTGCTATTTGATA
The DNA here is from genome assembly GCA_963377175.1 of Effrenium voratum. Classification (NCBI taxonomy): domain Eukaryota; class Dinophyceae; order Suessiales; family Symbiodiniaceae; genus Effrenium; species Effrenium voratum. Next base: position 203,070 of record CAUJNA010000525.1, on the reverse strand, counting down.
ATTTCCCAAAACTTCATTAACAGATTGTAAGTTATTAGCATTAAAACTTCCATTCCATATATAATCTGCATATGTTAGTTTCATTTGTTCATCAGTTAATACAGCGAACTTTCTATCAGCATAGTTTGAATAAATTGTTATTTTATTAGTTTTTACACTGTAAGAAATTTCATAAGTATTTGAGAAATTAGCATTATCAACAATACCATTTATTTTTGCCTTAAATTCTGTCGCTAGTTCTGTGCCAGTATATACTCCTTCGTCCAATTGTAACGCTAAATAATGGACATTAGTATTATCTTCATCTGGAACTAATGGAGAAGAATAAAAGTATAATATATTATTTAATCCTGACTGTATTGAATACCACGAGTTAGGTAATGTTACTTCGTGAATGTAGCAATGTACTCCGTTGTCTGTTTGTAATGTTTCCGGCAATTCAACTCTAAAATTAGATGATGTACCACTAATTCTATGAGCGCTGTCAATATAAACTTTTTTGTATGTCAACATAATATATTTTTAATTAGAAAATAAATTTTCTAATTAAAAATTATTCTGTTGCTTAGGACTACGTCGTATGTCAGCATTATTAATTAATTGAGAAATTAATTTATAACTTTAAATATATGATTAATAATAAAAATTTAATTTATGAAATGAAACAAGGGAAAATTAAACATTATCAACCTTATAAGAAAACAATTAAAATAACTAATGTTATGAAACAAACTGACAAAATATTAAATAGTTATTATCCTAATTCAAATTTAACTGATGCACAAGGGTTAAGTAGAGCATATGGAAATGGTAAAGGTTTTTATATTGATGGTGATAAAATGTATATAAGCGGAACATTTGGAAAAGGAACGTTTGGAGGTGCTGTTAATGACATTCTGGCAGATGTAGGACTTCCCTTTAAAATGACTAAATATTCACAACGATATAAAGACACATCAACAGCATTGGATGAAAACAATGAAGTTAAACATCTTATAACACATAGTCTCGGTTCAAGTGTAGGGGCACAGATAACAAAAGATTATCCTGAAAGAGAATTAACTCTAACCACTTATGGAGCGCCCTTTTTATCACGTAGGTCTAAAATTACTGATGATTACATTAATTTTAGAAGTATCTTAGACCCTGTTAGCATTGCTGACCGTGGCGCTATAACTGTTTATACTGGTTCATTAAACCCATTTACTAACCACGATTACATAACTGGATATGGTGATATGGGGCGTGATGTTTCAAGAAGTGTTGAACCTGTAAGTGCGATAATGTAGTTAAATAAGTACTTAAATATATAACTGTATAATATTATATATGTATAATCAGTTAAATGAAAACTTGACAGAAAGTGAAACAACATATAAGCCATTGACAATTGAAAAAAGATTAATGGATTTATATAGAGATAATAAACGAACATATGTAAAATGCCAATGCGGATGTTATATATTTAGAGGTTTTGAATATTCCAACTGTTATAATTTTATCTTGTTTAAAGCAAAAGTCGCAAATAATTAGTTCTTGTTATTAAATGACAACAACAGATGTAATCACACTCAATCAGACATTGACATTATAGTAAAAAGAAAAAACATAAATTTATTATCATAATAATATTAATGATACAACATAAGAAATATGACAATGAAACAACGGATGATATGATTAAGAATGAAAATAAAAAGTATAAGAAAAGTTCATATGAAGAAATTAGAGAATTAGTCTTGGAGAAAGACGCTTCGGCAAGAAGCCTCGCGAGCATTCGCGACAAAGGTAATACTCCAGTTGAAGATAAGATTAATAAAAAGAAAATGAAAATATTTAAAAATACTAAATCTAATCAACAGGATTATACGAAATTATTCAATTTGTAAAACATATATAAAATCTGTTTTAGATTTTATATATGTTTTAGAAATTAATGAAATTACAATTTCATTAATTTCTAAAACATAATTATTAATTATGTTTTAGAAATTAATAAATGTATAAATTTATCAATTTAGTTTAAATTATTTCTAAATTAGATTATATATATAGTAATGGAAACTTTTAGTGCTGAAGATATTCTAATTGACAACCTCTCATTTAAATTAAATAAAGGTGCAAGTTATATCAACGACCGTCGTTCTGTCTCGTTTTTTCCTTCTGGGAGTAATATCTACACTCCTTCATCAGGCCAGCGTGTGTTGAAAGTAGCGTTAAATGCTGAAGATAATAGTTGGTTAGACCCACAGAGTGTAATGGTTTATTTCACTGTTGAAAACACTGACACGACAGACAATAAACGCTTGCGTCCTCTGTCTCCTGCTTATTCCTTTTTTAGAAGAGTAAGACTAATTGCTGGTAATCAACTTGTTGAAGACATTGATTACTACAACCGAAATCATCATATGATGAGTTGTTTGATGTCAAAAGGAGCAAGAGACAATGAAGACGCCCAGAGTTTTGGTTATAGATATGATGATGATTTAAACACACGTCGTGCAGTTCCTGCATCGGGTCATATTGGTCCTGCATATGACGCTTACACAATTCCAGGCTTTAGAAGAAAAATGGTTGTAGGATTTAAACCGATGCTTGGTTTATTCAATCAATTTAAGTATATCCCATTAAAAGCGTGTCCTCTTGTTTTAGAACTTGAATTAGTTTCAAATTTTAGTGATTGTGTTGTTACAGTTGGTGGTACGAGGTTTCCAGAAAGTGGCAACGCAGACTCAAGCCTTCATACAAATGAGCAGTTCTCAATTAGTAACGCATTCCTTCAAACTGATTTGGTTAGCTTGGACAACGACCTCCACAATAAATATGTTGCTCACCTCCTCGATTCAAAAGAATTACCTATTACGTATAATACTTATATTTGTCAATCTAATCAAGTTCCCGTTGGTTCGTCGTCAATTAACACTACTGTTGTTCGTTCAGTGTCTAAACTCGTTGCCGCGTTCATCAGTTTCAACAAAAGTGGAGTAGGCGATACTCACGTTATGAAAGAATACAACAATTTCTATCATCCTATGTATAATTTGAATTATCAAGACAGTGGATACTACAATGCCGACCTTGATTTAGAATTTCAACTTCAATTAGGTTCAAAACTATATCCTGAGTATCCTTGCCGTTCATTAACACAAGCATTCTATTATTTACGAAAAGCATTAAATTTACCATTGTTCCATCAACACCATTTATCAATTGAATATTCTGCTTATCGTGTTGATAAGTTTATTTTTGCTATGAATTTTGAAAAGGTGCCGGATTCTTCATATTCTGGAATTAACACTAAAGCCGGACAACAGCTTCTAATTCGTGTGAAACCTATTGGAAATATGGCAACAGCAAATATGCCTGACACGATTTACATAACATTAGTATCAGAACAAATATTATCCATTAGAGACGCCGGAGTGCAGATACTCGATTAAAAATAAGTAAAAATGATAATATTAAAAATAAATAAATATTATCATTTTCTACTATTAATATATAATGCCTTCAATAAATTTAACAAACTTTGAAAATGTTGTAGCGCACACAATTAGCGAAATCAATTCTACAAGCGGGGATAACAAACATTAGAAACATATACGCTAATCAATCAGATATAATTGATTTACTCAACAACAAAGCAGACCAAGTAGACACTTACACAAAGGAGCAGATAAATGCTAATTTTTATGATATAACTCAATCATACAATAAGACAGAAGTTAATGTATTATCAAACAATATTAGTTCAAATACATTTTTAATAGGTAATCTGACAATAACTTCCAATACAAATTTTAATAATATTTCATCAAATACAAATTTAATCAATAATTTAAATGCAACATCAACAACACATTTTAATAGCATCAGTTCCAATTCTAACTTAATTAATACAAATTTCAATAATATTTCATTAAATACACATTTAATAAATAATTTAAATGCAACATCAACAACACATTTTAATAATATTAGTTCTAATTCTAATTTAATAACCGGATTAAATAGTACAGTAAATTCACATATTACTGCAATTTTAGATTTACAGAATGGAGGTTCATTTAATGAAACAGATTATTATAATAAAATAACAACTAATAATTTATTATCAAATAATTAAATACATCAGTATTAAATAATACATTAATTCATAATATAACAACTACTTCAATTTTCAAAATAGCAAATTTTGGAAATTATAATAATTTCTTTGAAATGTATAATAATTATTTTGATAGTTATATTTATGGAAATTTAAGTGGAGCAACTATGTTTTTAAACCAGAGATCTTTTGGTAATGTAGAAATTAATAATTCTTCAACTTTTCAAAATGATAAAATATTATTAAATCATAATACCACAATATTAAGTAATTTACAAGTATCTGGTGTATTTTCGTGTTCATCTATTTTAGATATAGCAGGTTCAGATGCTCGTTATGTTTTACAATCAGATGGATTAAGTGGATTAATAACAGGAAATACAAATACAATTAATTCAATAATTACTAGTAATAATTCACAGGATACATCATTAGGACAAAAGTTAGATAAAATAGATACTAACGCTCAATCAGTAGCAGGTGCTATTAATTTTAGTGATAATACAACTTTACACAGTAATTTAAATATGTTGACTACTGGTTCTATAATATGTAATAAGTTTAGTACTACACCATCACCTAATGTTGGATTGCAAATGACATTTCAAATGTTCAATCGTGAATTTAATATTAACAGAGATGGTAGAATGTGGATGAGTTCAAGTGGTGGTCAATGGGAAACTCAAATAGGAGATGCTAATGTTGGAAGAGTGTGGGTTAAAGATAGATTTGGTTTAGGTGCTGTCGGTGTTAATGGTTATGTTTTAAACTGTGCTGGACAAGCAAGATTTACTGATGCAGTTCAATTTATGGGAACTGACAAAGCAATAAGTTTTAACAATGGTTCATATTTGAATTTTAATAATAATGGTTCAATACGAAGATATACTCCTGATGCTATAGAAGGTTTATATATGTCTCATAATGATTTTGTTGCTCTTTCTGTTGGCGATGTTACAAATACTTCTAATCAATATATGATGTGTGATGGATTAGTGAATAAAACTATTTTTAGTAAACCTATTGATGTTTTAGGCAATATTTATACAAATGCTGATGTTAATTGTGATAATATTAATATTGATACTGGTGGTAAATTAACAATTGATACAAATTGTGAATTATATAAATTCGTTAGCTCTTTTTCATCTTTTGATATGAGGAATACTGATGCTAATTCTTCAATCAGATTTATTTGTGGAGACCCCGCTGTTCAATCTAACATAGTCGGGGCAGTTAATATTTCTAGCGGATGGACTTTTAACACTTCTACTGCTGATTTTATGGGTAATTTATTTGCAGACGATGTTTATGTTAAAACTAATGGAGCATTGAGAAGCAATCGTATAGCACCTAATGGTGGAACATTAGTAACTGTTGATACTAACTTAGCAGTTCAAAATGCATATTTAGCAACTAATACCATTCAATCATTTGATTTAACAACAGTTTCATTTTTGAATAATATTTCAATGACTACTGGAACAGACTTAAAGCTTGGTACGAGTGAAATATCAACTTACTACGATGGAACTAGTTTATCTACAATTGATGTAATATTCAGAACATCAAACACAGCTTTTAGAGTTGCTGATAGTTCAACTACACCTTCAGTTTTATTATCAGTTGATAAGACCTTTGGATCTACCATTAATACTGAAAATTTTACAATCAATTCTTTATCAACATTCAATGAAAACATAACGGTTGCAGGAACGAAGAAATTATTGTGTAATTTAATTGAACCATCAACAGGAACTAATATAGATTTAACAGCAACAACAGTAACGATTAACGGAACGTTTGTTGATTCATCTGATTCAAGATTGAAATATGATATAGACAATATCAAATCTAATTGTATGAATGTTATTAAGAAATTTAAGCCAAAGAAGTTTAAGAGACACGATAGAAATGATAACGGTAAAACTCATATAGGATATATAGCAGATGAAGTATTAAAAGCAATCCCGAAAGAATTTGAAAATGTTGTTAGTAAAGACAGAGAGTATTTAGGATTGAATTATTTAGTTTTACCCGTGTTAGTTCATAAAGCAGTATTAGAATTAAATGATAAAGTAGATAAACTTGAAAAAGAAATTAAGGAATTTAAAAAAGAAAAATCTAAATAATTATATATAATGGGTAATTCAAATAGTAATGTTGAAACTTCATCTATTGATAAAATTAATGATATTGATATAGAACAATTAGATTTAAGTAATATTGATAAATTACAGTTAAAAGCAATTAAACAAATGAGTGAAAGAATGTGTAAAATTGAAAAAGAAAAATCTGATAAATTAATATATAAATTACCAGCGTTAAATTTGTGTAGTTATAGTTTGTTCTGAATTAATGACATTAAGTCATAATCTTAATGCTATTAATTTTAAAGATAAAAATAAAAGTCATCAATAATAATTTGGTCATCTTCATTGATGACTTTAATAGTTATTTTTTTCACTTGTAATGAAATAAAATTAGCCATATCACTCGCATACACTAATTTAACTTTATGAAGGTCTTTATTAAGAAAATAATAAATATCAAATAAATTAATTGATATTAAAGTTCGATTACACACATTAAACCAACGAGTAAACGAGCTAAATGTAACAAATATATCATATTCAATAAATAATTTTAATGGTTTATATTTTTTATGTAATTTATCTAACTCACTTAAATTAAAAATATATGATATCCCATTATTAATATTGATATTATCAATTTCAAAATAATGTATGTTATTTAATGTGTAAGATTTATATACTGGTTTATATTTATTAATATATGTTTTAACAATATTACTATTTTTTATTTTTAATAATCTAACATCACCTAAATTATAAGATAATACATGGTTTTTAATTTCTATTGGTAAATCATAAAATAACATAATATATTTGAACATTTATTTTATTTTAAATGCTTTTTCAAATCTAACATATTTAGTTATCTTTTAATCAACTGGCACTCTTGTTGAACCACCATCACTATAATTATCACTATCACTATCAGTATCATTTTCTATACGAATATGTTCTTCCAATTCTTTCCTTCTTCTTTCTTCTTCCTTAAAAGTAATATGACAATTACTTTCAATATGGTCAGGAGCATCCTTCATTAAAAAAGTTTCACCACATTCACACTCTACTAATTGTTGTAGTCTTTGCTTTCGATATTCCTGAATCTGTTTTGGTATATCACTACCGAAAAACCTTACTGGTTCTTCATATATTCTTTCTTGAAACATTTTTAACATTCTATAATATATAATAGATTTATTTTATTTTAAAAGCTTTTTCAAATCTAACATAAAACATATTATTAACATCTTTGGAATTCATATTAACATAAAAGAAGGAGTATGGCTTATCATCTACCGCTTTATGATACATATTTAACAGTTGCTCTTTATCAACGATGGCCGAGTTTTCCTCAATGAATGACATTAACTCAGATACATTCTTTAACTTGAAGATATACAACGAACTTGAATTCAACCTAATGATTGGTGCTAGGACACGATATTTTTGAACGCTTAAACAAAAACTAATGGCGTCGTGCCTGCCTCTCGTTGCCAGTCCATGTAATAACTTGCTGTATCTAACAAATTTAGGATCGTCTGCAAAATCATCAACTATGATTAAAATTGAATGTAGTTTCTTCATCTTCTGTTCTTTCATATAATGAATTATCTTTCTTTGCGTGTTAATTATTTCTTCCAGTTCTTCAGGTTGGTAGGTATCATAATATAACTTTTCTTTTTCATCATCAACCTTCATATTATCTTTTTGATATTTCTTGACTTCAACGAAGGTAGGGTCATTATGAACAGACGGACTAAAAATGAATATACGAGCGAAGCAGTCCCTATAAACATTTAGGATAAGGTTTTGGATTAAAACTGTTTTGCCACCCGTTGATGAAGCAACAACAATTGAGCGAAAAGGTAGTTTTGGCACATGTTCATATTTGGATTGTTTGAATTCATAATCAGTTATGTTTATTGGTTTTATAATGGGAACTTCAGGCATAAAATAATAATATTAAAAATATTTAGAAAATAAATTAATATTATTTATTGTATGAAAGCATTGCTATGATATGAATGGTGTCTATCGTAGTAGAACAGGCTCTTTCATCAACTTCAGTCAATAAGTATTGAAGATAATTAGTTTTGTGTCTTGCTCGCGTATGCAGTGAAAACCCCAAGTGCTGTGCCCCACCAATATTCTATTATGCATGAAAATAATAAGATTAAATAATTATTTTATCTTATTATTTATATGACTATTATCCATTGCAGTTGTGGTAAAACTTATGATGACAAATATTTATTTAAACATCTAAATTCAAAATATCATCAGAAATTTGTAGAATATAGATGGATTAAAGACGATACAATGAAAAAACTTTACAAGAAAAGAAAGACAGAAATGAAAAATAATTTATCTTATTATTTAATATGAAAAGGAGTTATACAGATTATATTAATATAATAAATGAAATGGAGAATATAGAACGGGTTGTCATAACTGATAATAGATGTAAAAAAATATGTTATTTTATTTTAGAATTAATTAAGTTTTTGATACAATATATTAAAAATATAAATATTAATATAAATGCCAAAAAAGAAAAACAAAAATAATAAGACAGGTTTAAGTGTTTCATCAACTGATGAAGAAATTGTTAAAGAAGCATCAGTCACTGAGTTTGCTTGTCCTATGTGTAAAAAGATGTTAGAACTTAGAAATGAATTAGAAATAAAAAATAAGGGTAATTGCAAATGCAGTTGTGTGCCAATAGGGTTCAAAATATCTAAAAATGATAAGAAAATGAACATTGATAAAACTAAAGACGGCATCAACTTAGAAACAGATGCTCATAATATTTGCATCAAATTTGGAAATGAAGCTACAACGTCAGATAATGTTGATAACGAAACACAGGAAACTATTAAACAAATGATGAAAAATTAGTATTTAAAGACTAGAATTAACATAATTTAAACATTTAGTTTTAAAAGTATAGTTGAATAATATAGTATATGGTTGAATTTTCAAGTTTAACACATTTACATTTTGGAGCACTTGAATTAGACAAGCAAATTGGAGACAATAATTATAATGGTGTTAGTTATTATACTTGTAAGTGTGGATGTAAAATAGTCTTAACTCGTACTCAAACTAAAAAATATAACTGTTTATTACTTAGTGTTGGTCTTAGCTATGAATATTTATATCTGGACAAAGCGTTAGTATGTGGACATACTCAAAAAGATTTAGATAACATTGTTAGAGTTATGGTAGAAGGCGAAGAATTTAAACATTTAAGAAACAGAGACCTTCGAAATTAAAATATTTAGTTTTAAAACTTTAGTTTTATAATATAGTATATATGGAAGGTGTGGATAAACTATTTTTGAAAATTGATGAAATAATGGAACAAAATAAACGCATTTATCAACTGTTAGAAAGTATGAAGAAACCAGCTTACAATAATACTAATAATTACCAACCAAAAGAAGTTGATAGAGAGAGCACTGAATACAAGAATAAACGAAATGTATATATTAAAAAACTTAATGAAAAAGTTATTAAAGAACCTAAACAATCAAGTCTGGATTTCTACCAAGTCAAGTATATTGAAGATACCAAGAAATATGTTTAATCATTAACTAACAAAATTTCGTGTCTCAGAAGTGGTTTGTTTATTCCTGCTACTCTGTAAGTTTTATTGCCCATAATATCATATTCAATTTTATCAACATTGAATATCTTATTAGACCATTTAGAGTTATACTCTTTTCTGTCGGTGTAATTGCCCCTTTTCTTTTGAAACACTTTTATCTTATCGTTCTCCTGTATTCTGGGATACTTTCTTTTGTTCTTTTCTCGTAGTTTCAGATTGACCTTTACATTTATTTCATTGTCGTCCTTGTGTGCTTCGGTTGGTGTCATCCTTGTTGACGAGTGTAATGTGCTGTTATACTGTTTCAATGCTGGTGTTAAGGCATCGGTCCATTTCATATTATTAAACCTAACTCTATCGTGAATTTTGTTTTTCATCGTCCTAATAAAACGTTCGGCTACATTTGCGTGTGTCTTCGTTATTATGTGTTTGATACCTTCGCTGTTGAAGAAATCCTGAACTTGGTTTTTGGTTGCAAATGCTCCATCATCATCAGAATACACAGACATCGGATAACCCATCTTTTTAAAACTTGCTCTTAGTGCTTTTAGAACGTGCTCTCCGTCTCTTTCCTCCATCGGAATTGCATCTGCTAATTTACTGAAGATGTCAATCACGACTAAAGCATACTGTGGAACGTTCTTGTCTTTAGCTAAAGGTGACATATGCATTATGTCTATTTGATATTCATATCGTGCGAAGGGAGCGGTATAGGAATTAGTGCCTCTATAATTTTTGATTTGTTTATTTGGTTGTTTCTTTAAGAAAGACTTTACATCTTCTAATGTTATCGTTGGGTCTTCTTCCTTTGCCTTCTTGTGTGTTGCTGTGTGCTTCCGAAACCCTCGTCTAAGTCATAATAGATGTTGCTGATTATTTGGTCTTTCGTTAATCTCGCCATTATATTATTTGTTAGAAAATATTTTTTATCGATATAACCCCCACCCCTTAACATTAAAAAAAACTACTTAAAGAGAAAAAACCTTATATATTAAGAGAAAAATGAGTGAGGGTAAAATGTCAGAGAATAATTTTATATTTGAGAATTGTGCTAGCTTACCTGCTGATGTATTAAAAGGTATCATTTCATATAAATTAGGGCGACCTGAGTATTTGAAACTAAAACATAATCATATTAAGACATTAAAGAGAATACAACAACGATATAAAATAGACAGAACAGAAACAAAAAGAAAGACAAAGCGCTATACTGTTGAAGATGGCGATGATATAAAGAGACACGTAATTGAGTATTACATTTCAAGAAATATACCTTTAAGCATAAAAAGCATCAAAGATATAGTGTTTAATGAAAATGAAAACTTAGATTGTTTGTTAGATGGCATTGAAACCGATAACGGTTATGAAGCAGTGATAATAGTTGAGGTAAATATGTTTGTAAGGTTTCATCATTTCAATTATGAAGACGACCATTTTAACACTTTTAGTTTTCATTTTCATAGTGATGATTTTGTAGATAACATAACCATAGATAATATATCCGAAGTAATGATAGAGGCACATCAAACAATATACAGATGTATTGATGATGAAAGAAGTAGAATGAATTTTGGAGGAGTACAAAACATAAGGTTTAAACTAATTGTTGATGAACCTGTGTAATTCATAACTAAACCATAATTATATCATTTATACTCTTATATGTTATAATTATAGTGAACTTTTAATCTATAAACATTTCATTAAATGACAAACCACAACAACCGCCCAAAAGCCAACCCATGAAACCACAGAAAGTCCTAACCTCTTTCAATTGATAAAACTAAAAGTTGAAATCTGGAACGAAACAGGGGACCAAATCATCAATTCGTTACCACATCCATATCGTTATTTCTTGGCCCCAGAATCAGCCTTGAAAAAACGGATAAGGTGGTTCACGCGTTGAAATGTGAAAAAGAAAACAGAACAGGCAACCATCTACCCCCCACCCCCTAGGACAAGCCTTTTCTACATTTTTTCCCCCCCCCCCAAATTAAAAAAAAAAAATCCACCCGCGCCCTAGGGGAGCCAACATGCATGAAAAACACGTTTTGGAGCGTAGGAGCCGGGGTGGAGAAGGCGGCAACCAGGTCCAGCGGGTCAAGCTAAACCTGCACGCGGGATCCGTGCCACAACACCGGTGCGCACTATCCAGGACCGCCTGCCTTGCCCAGACACCGCCACCCCGCGCGACTTGCAGTGGAGCACTGACGCTGGGCAGGATAGGTGCGCCGGTCTCACCTAGCAAGCCGGACCTGGTCACAGCCCCGTGTGATGACGCGTGCTCGGCGACCGCCGCCCCTCGGCGCAAACGTCGTCGATAGCGTGCCTCTGCTGCCGACGCCCGCACCGGGCCTGCTGCGGTTGACGCAGAAGTAGGATGCCAGCATGGCGGCAGCAGCGGCGTGACCGGCGGCAGCAGCTGGCAAGCGCCGAAACTCCCTGGAACGCAGCGAGATGCGACAGGCCGCCGAACACCTGCAGGCACGCCTCCTGCCCAGGGGCCGGAATGTAGCCGTCGGGGAGGGCTAGCACGTTCGTGACCCAAGGTGGACCAGAGCGCCGAACGTTGAGTTTTTTTTCCCCCCTGGCTTCTCCTGCAGCCAAATAGCTGCGAAGATATGCGGATTTTAAAAAAATCGGGATGTCGCCTGCCCCGTGCGTCATCACGGAGCGTGCCCAGTTTGTGCCGTCGATGGGTGGGCCCCTGAACATGACGACCAACTGACAGCTTGGTCACCCGCCCACCGTCCGCCAGACCAGCGCACTGTGCGACCGCAGCGGGCTGGGAGGGCGCGGCGGCCTCGTCCAACAGGGCATCGCGGTCCGGCCGTCTGCGAGGAGTAGCGCTGCGGGAGCGGCGGGACATCGTTGTCGCGCGACTCGACACGATTCAACAAGGCGTGGCGGCCGTGCTTTTTACCGGACACAGGCGAACTGCCCGGCAGGTGTGTCGGTGAGACTGCAGATTCAAATAACAGACGACAGGTGAGACTCGGAAGGGGGAGCCAATGCTGGGCCCTAGCCTGGGAACGAAGAACAGCCTCACCAAGAGCTGAGAAAGGCCAGAGACTGAGCAAACGGGAGATGGCCGAAGGAGGCGGCCACGTGAGGGCCGCCGGCGCCGAGGTGGCGCCACACGTGAAGGCTGCCGGGATGGATCACACCGTCAGCGAGCGATCAACAGCGAGCCTGCCGCGCCCGAACCGCGCGTCGGCGAGCAGCAAGGCGGCCGCGGCTGCTGGAGCGAAAACGCTCACGAGCAGATGGCGGCGCCGGGGAGGACACAAAACGCCGCGCGGGGGCGCCACTCAAGAGCTGGGAAAGGGCGAGTCGCCAGCAGGACGCCGAGGAGGCGACACGGGGCTGGCGCGGCAGCGCCAGCGATCCGAGGTGGGGGAAGGCGAGTGGCTTGGGGAAACCGGCTGAGGGTCCCGTTGCGGAAAAAAAACGCGAGCTGGCCTTGGTAGCAGGCGTGCAAACGCGAAAGCCTCCAAGGCCACCAGTGGCGCGACCAGGACGCTGCTCTGAGCATCGCGCTGCGCCAACCTCGACGTCCCCCACGCAAAGGAACCCCCCATGCGCGTCGGTCCGAGCCAACAAAGAACAAGGGGCAGCCAAAAACAACAACCAAGAAGCTTTGTCAAAAACGCCTTGCGAGAGAGATGCAGTCGCACGTGCCAATCCAGCGCGCCGGGCTGCCCCTGATTTTTTTCTTTTCTTCACAGCGGGGCGACGCGTATAAACAAACTGCCCTGGAAGCTGACCGGGGTAAAACAGTTCTGAGACCTCTGTCTTGGAGGCCGGGCCGGACACTCTTGTCTTTGCGTGGTTCAAGCCATGGACAGGCCCTCTCCCACGCAGAGCTGCGTCGCAGGCCGACACTCACGCCGCTTTGTGGGCATTGTTGGCAACGTGTTTGCCAGCTTTGCAGACGGCACGACCCTCACCTGGCGCATGCGATTGTTGGGCAGTTGGAATCCAGCCCCACCACGTGCCGGGTTGTTGTTGCCTTCCAAACAGAACCAGGCTGTCTGCGGGAGTGGCAACAGGCTGCGGCGGCAGTCTGATGAACTTGACCTGTCCGCGATTGCCATGTTTTTGTCACGCGTGCGGCACAGGTCCACCATGGTTGCCCGCATCACCCAACGTGACCCTTCAACCGCCCAACTTCCATGTGATCTTGCGCTGGATTGTGGCTGCGCAGCATGCCCGATGAGAAGGTGTGCTCAGAGCCGCGGAGGACCGCTAGAGCCTGCTGCCGCACGCTCGTTGCCAACGCACTGCCTGCATGATAATACGCGTTTTTTCTTTCTTAAGAAAAACGTTCAATTTGAAACTGTCGGCTGCTCTTTGCTTCCTATGTCCTACAAGGAAAACAAGAACACATCTGAAGCAGAACGCGTGGCCTGGCTCAAGGCTTGGCCTTCGCTTGCCCTTCACTTTAGCCTTCCCTTAATCCAGCCCAGCGTTGCTTCCCCCACTTAGGCCCTTTCAGAGTGCTTGCCTGAGATGCACCTCCTTCTGCGTCGGGCAAGGCACGGCAAGTGTCGGGCGTGTGCTCAGTGTGTGGAGCATTACGGGTTTTTGCACAGGCTGGTGTCGTGCACCTTCGCCGGAAAGCGCTTAGATGCGGCCAGCCGTACCAGTATGTGGTGTCGGTCCGTGCACCTCACGCAAACCATGCCCACCATCACCATGTTGTCGGTCGATGTCACTGAGTCTGCGCTCGCTCCAGCCCTTGCCTGTGTGCACTCAGCCAGTTGCCGCCCGCAAGTATCCGCAGCGCGCGCAGAAGCACACAGGCCCAAGAGCGTCCATTGCGGAAGCCCGCTCAGAAGGTCCTTCAATGAAGTGGATGTGGGATGGTGACAGCTGCAGAAAAGGGCTCGGTTGCGTGGCTGGCGCTTCACAATGATGAAAACATTTTACGGGGCGCTAAGTCCACCACACCAAAGACTGGCGATCCGATCAGTCAAAAGAATTACATCACTGTGCGCCGTCAAGACTGTTGCGCTGCAAGCTGGCCGCTAGTGCGCGCTGGGCAACTGCGGAGAGCAAGGACGCCCAACGCCGGTATGATGTAGGCTGCAGTTAAGACGCGCGCGGCCCTGAACAGTTGAGCGTCAGAGCCTTTTTTTCTCACGCACCTTTTTGCGTCTGCCCAAGCGGTGAAAAGTCATTGCGCAGAGTCATCATCATCATGAGAGGCATTGGCAGTTATCATCATTGCACAGAGTCATCATCATCAGAGTCATTGCAAAGAGTCACAAGCATCAGAGTCATTGCAATAGCAATCATCATCCGAGTCATTGCAAGGAGTTATCATCATCAGAATCATTGCAAGAGTCATCATCATCAGGGTCATTGCACAGAGCCATCATCATCATGAGAGTCATTGCACAAAGTGGAAGCAGAGAGTCACTTGCGAGGAGCAATGCTTGTGAGAGTCACTGGCGAGGAGCATTGCTCATGAGAGTCACTTGCGAGGAGCAATGCTCGTGAGAGTCACCAGCGAGGAGCAATGCTCATGAGAGTTCTCACTCATGACGAGTTCTAAATTCCTTTCTCCTCTTCTTAGGGCGGCGGGGTAGGGCCGACAGCACTCTCCGAAAATCAGCCCTCTGCGGAGATTCGTGTGGCCGAGATCAAAAAACTGAGGACTTGTCATGATTTCTGATCTGTGCAAGCGACCCTCTGTCGAAGTCAAAAAAGTGACGATTTTTAACGATTTCTGATCTGCGCGAGCAACCCTCTGCGGAGATTCGTGCGGCCGAGGTCAAAAAAACTGCGGACTTTTTACGATTTCTGATCTGTGCGACCGACCCTCTGCGGAGATTCGTGTGGTCGAGGTCAAAAATCTGAATTTTGACACTCCAGGATGAACCCTCTGCGGGGATCGGCGTGGTGATGTGCAAAAACTGAGGGCGTTTTCGATTCTGAATACGCTCGCGCGACCCTCTGGGAGGATCGTGCGTGTCGAAGCGATCTCGCTGTGGCGCCGTGCGAATTTGTTGCTTGCGAAGCGGTCGGTCGATCCCCATCGCAACTTTTAAGTGCGAACGTAGTACGCGGAGGACACTCCCGCAGCTCCGGCTGGAAAATCGTTACTTTTCAATACAAATGTTGTACGCGGAGTACGGTCCTGCAGCTCCGGCTGCATAAGAGAACTTTTCAAGTAGAAACTAGTACGCGGAGTATTTCCGGAAAGCTCCGGCAGCACTTGCGCAGAGCAACTTGCACAGAGCGCTTACGCAGAGCAACCTGCGCAAAGCAACTTCCACAGAGCAGTTGCAAAGAGCAGCTAGCACAGGGCAACTTGGGCAGACCAAAAGTCAGGTTGTTCCGTTGGGAGAATTATTATCATGAGGGTCATTGCGCAGAGTCATCATGACAGCCATTGCACAGAGTCATCACACAAGAGTAGGGATCGCGTGTTTCACCCTGTTTCACCGCGGCTTGACGGAAAAAGGTCCGGGTGCAAAAAAAGAGAGTCATTGAACGGAGTCATCACGAGAGTCACTGCACAGAGTCATCATGAGAGTCATTGCAAAGAAACATCACGAGAGTCATTGCACAGAGCCATCATGAGAGTCATTGCGCATTGCGCAAAATCATCATGAGAATCATTTGCGTTGTAGTCACTGTTTTGCATGAGGGCGGTATATGTGACGTGCTTGGCAAACTCGTGCGAGGGGGGTCCGATATAGCAGGAACAAGGTTAGTTGCTGGGACTTATCGTTGTGTATTGCTCGTGACCAGGTCAGGTTTTGCGAATCTGTGGCAGCGCTATCTCAGCATTGGCTCAAGACCGGCGTGGCTCGTCATAGCCTGCCGTGGCTTGAAGGCGAGGAGGATATCACTGCGCTGGCGAGGAGCTGCAGGTGCGACAGTTTGCTGATGGCCGCAGACTCTCGAAGGATGAACTGGCTGCTGCTGTGTTGCAGAAGCTGACTCCGCAGGCCATGCTCAGACATCATACGGGTTTGTTCGTGTTTGGTTGTGCTGACATCAAACTGCAGACCAATGTGTTTGGGATCGCCTTTCAAGTTGTGAGCCGGTCGTGGGGTGTTGCACTGGCCCAGTTTGTTGGCCACGGTTTCCGCTCGTTTTGGCACTTTGGTTCGCAAGACACGGGGTTAGCTTTGTTTTCCCTTCATTGGAGCAGCAGGTCGCAAAACTTAATCAAGAGAAGGGCACGCAGGCGCTCTGCTTCAAAGGCCCCTTTGATGTTAGACTTGCTACGGCCCCTCACATGACTCAAGGACGGCAAGCGCGACAGGTCGGAGAGCCATCGGCGACGGCAACTCCAGTCGACGCAACGCAGGCTTTGATTGCGACCCAGCAGGAGCCAGGCTTGCCCGCGCAGGCTAAGCAGTTCCAAGTCCTCGCGCCAGCCTTTGGCATCGATTACAATGACTCGAGTCGACCAATGGTCAAGATCCGCATCGACAAGCAGCGCCCAGAAGGCGCTGTGCTCAGCGTGTTCGCCTCCTACATTGCAATGCTCGCCTAACGAGCCGGACATCAACGAGGTGCACATTCAAGAAGAGCAACTTGTCACTTGCCACCAAGAGGTGTTTCCGTATCCAGCCATTCAGAATGCTAAGCCTTTCGCGGTGGAGGCGTTTTGCCACTTCAAGAGCTGCCACCTCTTCAGCATGGCGGATGGCGCTCCGCGCGTGTTGGTCGGCCGCGTGCGGGACTGTGACACGGACATGATGACCTTGCGTGTGGAATGGATGGCTCGAGCGCCTGAAAATGTGGCTCGAACTTTCACGCAAGAGAAGGACATGGTCTGGAGCCTGCTCGACGCTCAGCCGGAGGTCGAGCAACAAGCGAGCGGCGGGTTTCTTGGTAGAGGAGACGCCTTCGAAAGTGAAGTGCTCCTCTTGGTGTAGCTAGTGGCTGTTTGAATCTGAGAGACTGCGCTGCCCGGACGGACGCTGTCGTGCCGAACTCCGGACGCCGCTGCGAGACTTCAGCGAAGATAGTTATAGGCACCCGAAAAACTGTGTTTGCCTGGCCTGTCTGTCTGTCTGTCTGTCTGTCTGCCTGCCTGTCTGTCTGTCTGTCTGCCTGTCTGTCTGTCTTGTCTGTCTGTCTCTTTCTCTGTCTGTCTGTTTGTTTGTCTGTCTGTCTGTCTGTTGTCTGTGTGTCTGTGTGTCTGTGTGTCTGTGTGTCTGTGTGTCTGTGTGTCTGCGTGTCTGTGTGTCTGTGTGTCTGTGTGTCTGTGTGTCTGTGTGTCTGTCTGTGTGTCTGTGTGTCTGTGTGTCTGTGTGTCTGTGTGTCTGTGTGTCTGTGTGTCTGTGTGTCTGTGTGTCTGTGTGTCTGTGTGTCTGTGTGTCTGTGTGTCTGTGTGTCTGTGTGTCTGTGTGTCTGTCTGTCTGTGTGTCTGTCTGTCTGTCTGTCTGTCTGTCTGTCTGTCTGTCTGTCTGTCTGTCTGTCTGTCTGTCTGTCTGTCTGTCTGTCTGTCTGTCTGTCTGTCTGTCTGTCTGTCTGTCTGTCTGTCTGTCTGTCTGTCTGTCTGTCTGTCTGTCTGTCTGTCTGTCTGTCTGTCTGTCTGTCTGTCTGTCTGTCTGTCTGTCTGTCTGTCTGTCTGTCTCTCTGTGTGTCTGTCTGTCTGTTTGCCGCCACGCCTTCGAAAGTGAAGTGGTTTTCTTGCTATAGCTGATGGGTGTTTGTAGCTGATAGATTGCGCATCGAGCAAAAAAAACTTGCGCAGGAATGATCACGGGGCTGTGATGCTTTCGGGCCAACTTATATTATCCACAAATGAATCTAGGAGGAGGTTAAGACTTTTTTAACCCCCTGTTTTTCTTAACCCCCTTGTTAGCTTCAGAAGTAAAGGCAAGGGATGGTTAAGAATTCTTAACCGGGATTAAATCACCTCCCTCAATCATCTGCGCATCCGTGGCCGAAGCAATTGGCAGCTGCGGGAGCATGCAAAGATTGTCAATCAAAATGCCTTGCTTAGGAACTCAGACAAGGGAAAGGGACGACGCAGGACACTGGCGCTGCTCCCTGAACGAGGCAAGGGAAGGCGATGTGTGGCACGCTTGGTGGAGTGGCTGTGGGTCGAAGATGACCGCCTGCGCTGCCCTTTTTGTCCCTGCGGTTGTCAGCGCGTTGCTTGTGCAAGTGTCACGAGGTAGCGCTCGCGCTTGGCGCGCGTTCAAGGCGAGTGACCCCTGTGTTTCTTAACCGTCAACAAGGCCTTGTGCGGCAGCAACACTGCCCTGCGCGCACGAACAACGGAGTTCTGATTCGTGTTTCGTTGACATTTCCAAGAATTCTCTCCCCCCCCCCCACATTGTGGGCATGGATACAGAGTTGAGCGGGGGCACTTGGGCGGGTGCACTTGCCATGGATGCAGAGTTGCGTGGGTGCACTTAGGCGGGCGCGCTTAGCATTTGGAGCAGGTGCTTGGATACAGAGCTTGTGTCAAGCGGGCGCTTACAGTTTGGCAGGCATGCATACAGAGTTGAGCGGGTGGCAGACATGGATACGAGTTGAGCGGTTGAGCGGGCGCATTTGAGCCGCTACCATTTTGCAGGCATGGAAGTTAAGCGGGCGCGCTTGAGCGGGTGTGCTTACAGGCATGGACACAGTGTCAAGCAGGACTCATGGACACAATGTTGACCGGGGGTTTGCCAGTGGCAGGCTTGGATACAGTGTTGAGCGGGGACTTGAAAGTGGCAGGCTTGGATACAGTGTTGAGAGGGCGCACTTCAGCGGGTGCGCTGACCACAGGCGTGGATACAGTCTACCAGTGGCAAGCTTTGAACGGATACAGTGTTGAGCGGATGCGCAAAAAGTAGTAAAACGTGAGGGGTCGCAAACACGCCGGTAGCAAAAAACAAGAAGGAGGGTCTTGCTGAAGCCCAGCAAGCGCTACAGGCCTGGCTAGTATACAACTTCTGGCAGTTTGAGTTTTCCGTAGCGCGCCAAATTCACACAGCCCGGTGAGAAGAATCTACGAAGAGACCCATACCAGAATTGAAACCTACCAAAAGTCCGTGGAGGCGGGTGTGTTCACATCAGCCTTGATCTGAGTCCTATGGCCACAATAAACACGAGGAGCTGAACAAGGATGTTCATGAGTGCTCCAGGTAAGCTCAACACGGAAATGTACGTGTTTGCCTTCTTGCTCCCTCCGCGCACGATGTCCCGCAGCGTAGTATGAAGGATGTCACCCCATTGGCCTCTGAACACGGAAAGGTTCTTGTCACCCAGCTAGGGCTTTTCATTCTTTCTTCAAGGTGCTCCGAACACTGGAGGTCTTGGAGGTTGTTTTTACGGAGGCCAGCTCCTCGCACGCAGGCCCGCCTTTCACCAGACGCGGATGCGTCCAGAAAGGCCCACAAACACCTGGCCAAATCCAGTAAGATGCTCATTGATGAATGCCAAGTCAGTTCATTGTCGATCAAACATTGGCCTTCCTGGCACACGCG
Source organism: Effrenium voratum (assembly GCA_963377175.1). Classification (NCBI taxonomy): domain Eukaryota; class Dinophyceae; order Suessiales; family Symbiodiniaceae; genus Effrenium; species Effrenium voratum. The sequence goes on along the minus strand of CAUJNA010000525.1, from coordinate 182,805 downwards.
GAATTACTGATATGCCATTGGATGCCTATGTCATGGTTTCGCGGCGCGCTGTTGCTTCAACGGAAACATTGCGAAGGGTTCTTCTTCTAAGAGCGGCTGCCAACTTCACCTGCCAACTTCTCATGCAAACTTTTAAAGTTACTTCGCCTGCCAACTTCTCACACCAACTGTTTGAGAGTTACTTCCTGCCAACTTGACCTGCCAACTTCTTTACTTCACCTGCCAACTTCACCTGCCAACTTCCCATACTTCACACGCCAACTTTTAGAGAACTACTTCACCTGCCAGCTTCTCATGCCAACTTTTTGGGTGTCACCAAAGCACAAGCTAACCTTTTGGGTGTTGCTTCACTACCCTAAAGCAAGCTAACTTTTCGGGCGTTACTTTAGTATCCAAAAAACACAAGCTAACTTTCTCTTTTGCGCCCTCTTGTCTCAAGTCTTATTTCTTTTCTTCTGGCGGGCACCATGCAGGGCTCGTGCGTGGTTGATCGCTCTCGGTGCGCCGCGCGCGAATGTGTCTTGACCTCGGCGAACCCTGCGCAGATCGCAGCTCGCGCTTGTGAAAGCAGGCGCGCAATCGCGGGCTGAATTCCCCCCTGGTCCGCGGGAGCTCCCGGCTCCGAATCGAACTTTTAAGTAGCACATCACGAAGCACATTCCTGCAGCTCCGGCTTGTTTTAAGCGCGCAAGCAGTACACGAAGAGCAGTCACGCAGGTCAGGATCGGACTCTTGAGTACGAAAGTTGTACGCAACGTGCGTTCCCACGGCTCTGCCTCAAGGATAAATAGTGCACGAAGGGGCTACAATATCATAACCTTTGAGTAGACAAGTAGTAGAAAATTGCAGTTCGCAAAGCTCCTTCTTCTACAAGCGGCTGTGTATTCCTCCAAGCTCTGGCTCGAGAATCGCAATTTCTATTTACGCAAGTAGTACGAAGAGCGCCTTCTTCTAAAAGCTGCAACTTTCCAAGAATTACTTCACCTGCCAACCTCTCATGCCAACTTTCGAGAGTTCCCTGGCCTGCCAACTTCTCATGCCAAATTGTCGAGAATTTCTTTGCCTGCCAACTTCTCCTGCCAACTTTTCGAGGCTTACTTCGCCTGCCAACTTCGCCTGCCAACCTTTCAACTCATGCCAACTTTTTGAGAGTTACTACCTCTGATTGCCAACTTCTCACGCCAACTTTTCGAGAGTCACTTCACCTGCCAACTTCTCGCGCCAACTTTTTGAGAACTATACTTCACCTGCCAACTTCCCATGCCAACTTTTCAAGAGTTACTGCACCTGCCAGCTTCTCATGCCAACTTTTTTGAGAGTTACTTCTCCTGCCAGCTTCTCCTGCCAACTTTTCGACTTCACCTGCCAACTTCTGTGGCCAAGCTGCCAACTTCTCCTGCCAACTTTTCGAGAATTACTTCGCCTGCCAACTCTTCAAGAGTTACTTCACCTGCCATGGTCGCCTGCCAACTTTTCGAGAGTCACTTGACCTGCCAGCGTGTCACGCGAACTCTGAGAGAATTACTTTACCTACCTTCTCACGCCAAACTTCTTGAGAGTTACCTCGCTTGCATCACTTGCTCTTTGCTTCCGGGCTACTCGTCGTCCAGTCTTGCTTTCCGCCGCGAGATCCCGACCACTGCAGGGCTTTGCGTTGGTGAGCTTGAGCAGCCTCTGGAGAAGCTGGGCTGAGGCAGCACTGTTGCTCACAAGGGCATTTCCCCAATAGCTTGTCGTAGGCAGCGTCGTGGCCCCATATAGCTTTTAGCTATCTGGTGATTTGTTCACAAGCCATTTCCTCGCAGTACTCTCGAACAAAGCGCAGAGATTGAGACGAAAGTGCGGCGAGCTTTTGGGAGTGACCAGACCAACACTGGCAGCATGCTGCTCAACTGCCGAGGGGCAAGCGTGCTGTGTGAGGGTGGCATGCTGCAGCCGCACAGAGCAAAGCGGACTCTGCCTCTGGCCCAAGCTCGAGAGCTGCAACGAGACCGGCGGGCAGAGCGGGCGCCGAGGCAAGCATGTTTTCAATACTACCACGGAAGGCTGCAATCTACGCAGGCACGCGACTTCTGACCAGTTGCAAAAGGACGTTTCTTACAGAGCATTTGCGTACTGGTAGAACGGAAGAGACACTCGAAGCACAACAACGCGGGCTTGCCCAAACTGCAGGATTGAAGAAGAACCTTTTGGTGACAACACCCCTTCTCTTCACACCGCGACTGCTGCTGGAATACTAGCGCGGCGCTTGTCAGCCTGGACTTGTCGAGGGCATTTGGCCGCGCGCGCCAGCCGCCGCGCCTGTTGTTGAGAGCTCGCCCGGGCACATCCGCCCACGCCCTGGCTGCGGCAGACTACTGCCTTTTTGCTCATTTTACGGGATCACTGGACGGCAACCACGGTTAAAAACGAACACAGTAGCTTGAAGACCCCTTGCAGCAAGCAAATGAAGCTTTCCACACGAACAAAGATGTGTTACTTGACAGGAAACCTTTGTCGCTCGCTTCGCTGCTGGGCGCCGCACATGTACAAAAGCAAGTCGGCGGCGCCGGGCGTTCCGTTTCAAGCGTCGTGTCTCTGCCCACAACACACCACGGCGCCCGAACACGCGTCGGGGTGGCGACTGGTGTCACGTCGATCGTGATTCAGAAGGCAAGGCTCGCGCCCCACGTTCATCGAAAATGCGACCGCGACAGTGAAACTGTGTTCACGCAGGACGCAGCGGCGTTCGGCTTGCATCACGGTCATGTGTTCCAACCACAAGGGACTCACAATCAAGGCTGCAAAGCCCTGAAGCGCTCGCGCCCTTTTTGCGACTGAAAAGCCCTGACTGCACCTGTTCCGTGGGGGCCTGACTTACAACTCTG
>CAUJNA010000525.1:144938-172438 GCA_963377175.1 Effrenium voratum | reverse complement strand
GTTTAGAGTACGTGCTTCATACAGTCTAAACAGGGTCCCCTGGTTTCCCTGAAATGAGGGTCTTTCTCGGAAACTAAAAAGGAGTACCAAATTAGCATCTCCTGTTCACGTATCAGGATATGCCTGCAGGCGTCCACAAACTCCCACGCTGCCCTGAAATGAAGCTCTGTCTTCAAGCCACAAGGGGATGCCAAATTAGCATCCCCTTTTCACGCATCAGAAAATGGCCCACAACCTCCCTTGCTTGCCTGAAATCAAGCTGCGCCTTGGGAACAAAATGATATAATAGTAAATGCTTGCAGCCGTGCGCAACCTCCCGCGCTTCCCTGAAATCACAGGCTTTGGCTTGGAAACAAAAAGGGGATACTTCCTTTTCACGTGTCAGAATGTGCTTACCTGCCACCTGCAACGAAGCTCTGTCTCGGAACCAAAAGGGGATACCAAATTAGTATCCCAGTCCACAGATGGCGTAGGCGGATCGCGTAGCGATTTCAAGCTTGGAATCGAAAGTCGAAATGTACAATAACAACAAGTAGTACACATAGTAATAACAACAAAAAGTAATATATATATATATATATTATATATATATATGCGAGATGTATAAATATTATATATATACATTAAACAACATAAACAAATAAACGATTCTGTAATTTACTAACGCTCGGTCGGAAACGCTTGGCTTCGTTAACCAGGACCCCTCCGAAGGGGGAGGATATGAACTCGGAGCCCGTATCAATTGTAGTTGTTGGTCACAGCAACTTAGGAGCAACTGCCGGAGCCAGCAGCTGCAAGAATAGAGCAGCCGGCTCCGCCGTTTCAGCGCTTACTCGGGTCAAGCGCAAGTTTCTGAGTGGCCCAGATGCCAGAGCTTACGTCTGGCTCTGAAGGACGACTCATCAGGCGAAAAATGTTCAGGCCCTGCGCCCTGTGCCCTGCACCAACACCCAGTCCAGGACTTGTTGGCTTCTCCAACCCGGACTTTTCCCAAAGGGGGTACCCATGGGCGTCTGGTATCTCACAAGGGTTTTTTACACATAGGGGCCGCCTTTTGGCTTTAGTTTGCGCGCCACACTCGCGCCGCATGTTCAAGGTTCTCGCCCCGCACAAACGAGGACCCTTCGGGGATGGGATGCCTCAAAACACATGCGGCAGCCAAGCTCGTGAGTCCTGGCAGCTCAGCATCTTGACTTTCTGCTCGCGCTAGCTTGAGGACGGCAATAGCCTAGCATCCAGCGTGCCAGGCCTAAGCCAGGATGCTGGGTGGCTCTTTATTGCTGGCAACACGTCTGGGATGCTGTTAGCACGCAATATACGCTGCAACGCGCTTGGGAGACTCATGGAGCTCCACCAGCGTCTGGAATGTCTTCAACATGCTATGGGTGCGGCGCACTCGCACGAGGCTTGCAAGGCACCTGGCAATGCCTCTGCCATTCCAAAACCAAAACGCATTCCACCAGCACGTGCCGAAGCATGAAGCATGAGGTGCGACGTTTGCGCACGCATTTCCGACGGGACTTGCGCCGCAGCATTGTTCTCAAAACGGCGCAATGTCCCAGTGACCTGTCCGAGGAAAGCTGCCTGCCAGGATGCTGAAGTCTATGCCTCCAGAAACACTCAACTCATCAAACCTACCAGACCTACCTGCACAAACTGGGGGCCCAATATGGAAGAAACAAATCCTGGCCAGCATGCGCATGGGCACAGAAGCTTCCACACTCAAGCAGCGACTAGATTGCCATTGTTTCTTCTGAATTTGAGTTTCTTCTGAATCTGGGGAACCCAAGGCCTAGGCAGGATCTGGACCGCCCACACTGAACAGTGCGCAATATTCGCGGTGACTCGGAAGCGACCGAAAGTCAGGCAGCGTCCAGTGAGCCGGGCTGAGTTCTGTGTTGAAATCTTGGCCTGGCATCTCCGTGGTTCAAAGCTGAAGCCCTGTGGCCTATTGGCGAACTGGCTGGCGCCGGCAAGCCAATCACTTGGACTTTGGCTTCTTTGCGAAGCTCCAACCAAGTTCTGCAGCCAAGAGCCCCCAGAGGATTAAGGATTGCCAGGCAGCTTGCCATGTGAAGCATCGGGACAATTCTTCCGCCAGCTTAAGCTCCAACAGCTGCTGGCGTTTGTCGTGCGCCGAAAATCCACGTGCCTAAGCAACTCAAGAAGGCGCATCATCTGCAAAGTTGCCACTCATAGCCGAAAGCTCCGCATCGCGGACTCTTGAAAGTGGTGCTCAGCTACTGCAACGCTCGTGCGCTCAAGTGTTCAAGCACCAAGGAAAGTCGAGACAAGCACTCGGACTCGCGGTCCGCATAGATCCAGAGATGATGCACCGCATCGCCGGCGCCAGAGTTGCAAGCGCAGTGTCAGTGGCCAACTCTCTACTTCCAACAGCCATGTGTTCAGTCCGCAACGACTCAGTGGTGGTGGAGCGACTCTGATTCACGAGGCTACCAGCAAGAAGCGCGGCCAACTTCCGCAGATGGCTGGCCCTTTTTGAAAAGAATGGGGCGTCAACCCCTACAAAGAGCAGCGTGCGTGCGCGTGTGCGCAAGCAATGACGTGCGCAAACTAAGCGAACCTATGGCGCCCCTCTGCACAACGTCGCTGCTCTTGCAGCGAGACTTCGAACATCTCCTGCCAGTTATGAACCTTGGCCAAACACGTGGGGCCTCCCTGCAAAACGTGACCGCACAGGAAAGCCAGAGGCAAAGTTGCGCCAGCACGCGGTTGCTTCTCGCTTTCCAGGTGCTGGAGTGGGTGGGTGGGTGGGTGTGTTGCCTTCCTTGTTCTAGAGCATCTTGCAGCGACTCTGGTGCCGGCAGGGCTGGACCGTATGCGCGCCATATTTTGCTGCGCGCCTCTCCCGAACCTAGGGCCAGGAAAGTAGTGGCAAGCACTTGGACTCGTGGTCCGCTGGATAGATCGGGAGACAATGCATCGCTGCATCGCCGGCGCCACAGTTGCAAGCACAGTGTCAGTGGCCAACTCTTGACTTCCAACAGCCATTTGTTGAATCGGAAACGACTCAGTGTTGCTGGAACGATAGCTGATATGGCGACTGCAACGACTCCCTCGAGCCATGCAGCATGGCTCAAGTATAGCATGAAATGCGACGCCGTGCGGCATATCCCAGGAGGCATGCGTTGTAGATTTGGCGAGTTGCGCCAGCACGGCGCGCTTGCTTCTCACTTGCTTACATTATCCTATATTAAGGGACCAGACCGTATGCTGTGTTTGGCTGCGCGGTTCTCCCGACCCTAAGACCAGGGTGCTCCCGCACCCAGCCAAAGCCTGCCAACGGAGACGGAAGTCTGGTACTTGGGACCCGGCGGCATGGCTCCCGACAAGGGAAACCTCTCTGCAAGGCCACAGAAGCCAACACATTGCAAGGCTGGCTCAAGTCCAGTGGCACCTGCCTTCTGACAACCTGCAAGCTATGATGGCCCCATCTGCAAGGACTGACACTCGAGCTGCAACCAGGCTCCTACAAGTTGCACCAAGTCGGACAGCGCTGTGTTTTTGAGAGCGCTGAAATGCGCATGTCTGTGGCAAGGAACAACCGCATGGCTCGCGCTAACATGAGCTTGAACCTGCAAACCAAACAAGCAAGCAAGCGCCAACAGAGACGGAAGGCTGGTACTTGGGACCCGGCATGGCTCCCGGCAAGGGAAACCTCTCTGCAAGGCCACAGAAGCCAACACATTGCATGGCTGGCTCAAGTCCAGTGGCACCTGCCTACTGACAACCTGCAAGCTATGATGGCCCCATCTGCAAGGACTGACACTCGAGCTGCAACCAGGCTCCTACAAGTTGCACCAAGTCGCGAACGCCCGTTCTGGGCGACAGCGCTGTGCTTTTGAGAGCTCTGAAATGCGCGTCTGTGGCAAGGAACAACCACATGGCTCAGGCTAACATGAGCTTGCACCTCAAAACCAAACAAGCAGGTGCGCCCCAACGGAGACGGACGGCTGGTACCGGCGAAACTCAGAAGCCAGCGAAATCAGTTGAATCAACTGACGCGTTGGCTGGGCAGGCAAGGCTGGAGTGCCTGGAAAGGCATCTGCGCCGGGGGCCCATGGATAAGGACGAGCTCAACACCAGCCTCACCGATGCTCGTGTGCATTGCAGATCTGCAGCCTTTCATAGCATCTGCAACGGCGTTCTGGACCGCCAACCAGATCGAAGACCCGGAGTCGAGTGTGGCTGCTCGCCTTAGAAGCCTTAGCGGAATGCCATCGCCTTTGCGCTAGCGCGCAGCCAGATTGTGAGCCTAGCAGTGCCTCCACGGCACCCAGATGTCTTTTCCCAGCTGACACGCGCCCTGAGAATGAGCACGTCCACGTCACAGGCTCAACTGCTGAAAGTGTTCGGCTTTCCCAACCCTGCAACCCGGTGAGCTGGCGCAGTAAAGCTTTTGTACAGACCTCACAGGAGACAATTGCCAAAGCAGCTTTTCGCAAACTGGCAAGGTCGGGAACGCAGGAGCTACAATGTTCAGCGCCGCTACACAACCTGATCGCAACCAAGGTCATCCTTCAATTGAATACACTGCTCTGCGTAGCGAAAAAGTGCCTGGCTCAAACGTGCTGCGAGTAAGCTCCTGGGCTCGGGGCCTTCTGTGTTTCGAATCTCATCACTTCAAGTTGGGGCAGTGGGATGGGGTGACAATGACTGAATAGGTGGATTCTGGGCGCATGGCATAGCAATGGCTACGCTGCCCGGTGCAGGGAATGTCCACCCCTGTGACCTTTAGAAGACCGCATAGACGTCCCCACACAGGAACTTCACGGTGCAACGGCGGCCCCCTCCAAATGTTGAAAGGGCCTGCAATCATTCAAACTACAGAGAAAGGCGCCGGGCAATAAGGACAGAAATGCGGCCGCTGCAACGACAAAAGTGGGCATGCGCAGATTTTGTACCTAAAGCATTCGAGTGCGCGAAAGCTGACAAGTCCCGGTCAGCCTCTGCCTCACTTCAGCATTGACGCATCGCCAAGTGCTACAGGGGCACTCCGAACTTGCAGATCCGGCACGATTGAAGCGCATGCCGCGGAGTGGAGCAAGTGACAAACCACATCCGAAATCCAGTAAGTTTCCAAAGGTTGGGCCATCTTCAAGCCTGGGCTGGCAGCAGTCAACATGCCTCTAAGGCTTAAGTCATCTTTGGGCTGGGGACATTCAGAAGGATAGCCACAGGCTCTGAAGTTCTTTTTTGTGTCCAGTCTCGGAGTCCGAATCCATTATACTTGTTGGTCACAGCAGGAACAACTGCAGGAGCCGGCAGCTGCAAGAATAGAGCGGCTGGCTCCGGTCGGCATGGACCACCTCTACCAACGCCAAGCAAAGTCCGTTTTGACCATGGCACGCTTGGGATTTGCGTTTTCGCCAACCTTCGGGTTGAAAGGAATGTCAAAAGGCCGGGAGCACCCATGGAGGCTCTAAACACGTCAAAGGGTGCTGGTCGGACCTGAAGCCTACATGGTATGGGGCTGGACGGGAAACTCGGAAACTTTGACGTCACTCGAAAGGCCATGCCGTTCTTTGAAAGGCAACCAGCCCATCATTTCACTTCTCGCAAGCTCCAGGCTTTGATGCAGGCCATGCCCGTCACTCCGGAAGCAAGCGGCAACACGATTCAAGGGACCATTGCTCAGCACCAAAGCCAGCCATAAGAGGAACATCGCCATGACCAAATCGCCATGAGGAGCTTGCAACTGAGGCTGGGGTGTTCGATCCCCTTGCTCCAATTTGACTCTGGGTTCTTATGCCGAAATCAATTTTGACCTCACTGTTCGTAACATCGGTCCATGTCGCTGCTTTGTTGAGAGTCCCGCGGCCATGCCTTGCATGGCAGAAGCTAGCAGCTGATTGCTATGGTCGGCGCCCAGAAACAGTGCACTTCCAATGCTCGCACTATTGTCAGTGCGAAGAGTCGCGAACAATCTCTCAGTCATTCACATGAGAGAAACATCCGCATGACCAAATCGCAAACCAGAGCGCGGACAATCACTTCGGGCAACGCACTGCAAAAAGCTTGCAACTGAGGCTAGGGTGTTGGATCCCCTGTTGCCATTTGACCCTGGGCTCTTATGCCAAAATCAATCGTGACCTCGTTGTTCCTAACATCGGTTCGTGATGTCGCAGCTTTGTTGAGGCTGCGTGCTACGCTCGGCGCTCGCCAGAAGGTCTACACCTTAAGTGCTCCCACATCCCCCGCTCTGCGCACTAGGGGCAATGGCAACAGTCGCGAACAGTCTCCCAGTCATCAAAGGTTCACTAGTCACATAAGAGAAACATCAGCATGACCAAATCGCAAACCAGAGCGCAGACAATCACTTTGGGCAACGCGCTGTAAGAAGCTTGCAACTGAGGCTAGGGTGTTGGATCCCCCTGTCGCAATTTGAATCTGGGTTCTTATGCCGAAGTCAATTGTGACCCCGTGGTTCAGTCCAAGGTGTCCCAGCTTTGTTGAGGCTGCGTGCTATGCTCGGAGGCCGCCAGCAGCAGTCACGTCATTTAAGGTTCACCAGTCACATGAGAAACATGGGCGTAACCAAATCGCAAGCCAAAGCGCGGAGAATCACTTTAGCAACGCACTGTAAGAAGCTTGCAACTGAGCTGCCTCAGGCAATGTTTCGAGACGCGATGGATGGTCATCTGGGCGGTATCTGTTAAGCACAGCAGGCGTCTTGCTTGGCAGCCAATTGCGCTCAGGTGTCGACTTGCCACTTTCCACTGCACTTGCAAGCTTCAATGTTTGTGGCTAGGCCACTGCCCGCAGCGAAGGTTTCGAGACGCGATGGTTGGTCTTCTGGTTGGTATTTGTCGAGAGCACCAACGATACAGCCAATGGCGCTTCGTGCAAGCCAAATTTGCGCGGCAGGGCCACTGCCTCCAGCGAAGGTTTCCGAGCCAGTAATGCTGCCACTGCTCGAGTGGTTGGTATATGTTGGTATCTGTTGAGAGCGCCGCAGGCGCAATGCATGGCAGCCAGTAGGTGGTCGACTTGCTGCTTTCCACTGCAATTGCAAGCTTCAATGTTGGTGGCTGGGCCACTGCCACTGCCCGCAGCGAAGGTTTCGAGACGCGATGGTTGGTCTTCTGGTTGGTATTTGTCGAGAGCACCAACGATACAGCCAATGGCGCTTCGTGCAAGCCAAATTTGCGCGGCAGGGCCACTGCCTCCAGCGAAGGTTTCCGAGCCAGTAATGCTGCCACTGCTCGAGTGGTTGGTATATGTTGGTATCTGTTGAGAGCGCCGCAGGCGCAATGCATGGCAGCCAGTAGGTGGCAGACTTGCTACTGTCCACTACAATTGCAAGCTTCAATGTTGGTGGCTGGGCTACCGCCTGCAGCGAAGGTTTCCAGACGTGGCCAGAAGCAGCACACGATAACTGCTCACACATCAGGGGCAATGGCGAACAGTCTCCCAGTCAGTTAAGGTTCACCAATCACATGAGAGAAACATCGGCATGACCAAATCGCAAACCAGAGCGCGGACAATCACTTTGGGCAACGCACTGTAAGAAGCTTGCAACTGAGGCTAGGGCGGTATTTGAACCTTTCTGGTGAAGCAGCTCATCCAATGAGTACGCAGCCTCCCAACTTTGATTTGGATCGCTACAACAAGTTGTTTGAAAACAGCTCACAAGCCTTGCCACACAAGGCCCGGGAATTTGATGCGCGAAGCGTGTGACCGGCTGACGCCTTGACTCACGGCTGACACCAAACCTGGAAAATGCCGATAGCTTCAAAGAATGGTTTTCAACACTTTGGCTTAAGACAGGTTCTCCCTCGCACATGGAAATATTGTCCACGGTTGGGTTCCATGTAGAGAGGCTAAGTGACAGGTCACTGCAAAGAGCAACAAGCCAGCTGAGGCAAGCGGCACTTGACTGCGAATGCCGGCTGCCGTGGGACGAGCAAGAGAGGCCACGAGGCTTTCTCTTTCTTGGTGGATCCCTTCTCAACGCATGCCCAAAACTTCTGCACAGAAAAACCTCACCAATCATTGACGAAGGGGCCTGGGGTCAGCACCAAACCAAGTGAAGAATTTAATGGTGATGGATCCCCCTGTTGCAATTTGCCTCTGGGTTCTTATGCCGAAATCAATCGTGACCTCGTTGTTCCTACATCGGTCCGCGATGTCCCAGCTTTGTTGAGGCTGCGTGCTATGCTCGGCGCTCGCCAAAGCACACACATCGCCCGCTCTGCGGACTAGGGGCAATGGCAATAGTCGCGAACAGTCTCCCAGTCGTTGAAGGTTCACCAGTCACATGAGAGAAACATGGGCAAAATCAGATCGCAAACCGAAGCGCGGAAAATCACTTTAGGCAACGCACTGTAAGAAGCTTGCAACTGAGCTGCCTCAGGCAATGTTTCGAGACGCGATGGATGGTCATCTGGGTCGTATCTGTTGAGCACAGCGGGCGTCTTGCTTGGCAGCCAATAGCGCTCAGGTGTCGACTTGCTACTTTCCACTGCACTTGCAAGCTTCAACACTGGGCCACTGCCTGCAGCGAAGACTTGGCGACGCATTGTTTGATCTTCTGGTTGGTATCAGCCAATGGCGGCTGGGTCCTTGCCTCCGGCGAAGGTTTCGAGACGCGATGGGTGGTCTTCTGGTTGGTACTTGTCGGAACCACCAACGGCACCTTGCACGGCAGCCAATGGCGCTTCGTGCAACCCAAATTTGGGTGGCTGGGCCACTGCTTCCAGCGAAGGTTTGCAAAGCGAAATGTTGGTGGCTGGGCCGCTGCCTCAAGTAATGTTTCGAGACGCGTTGGTTGGTCATCTGGTTCATATCTGTTGAGAGCACCGCAGACTCCTTGCATGGCAGCCAATAATAGCGCTCAGGATGTTGGTGGCTGGGCCACTGCTCGAGTGGTTGCAATATGTTGGCGCCATGCAGCCAATGGCGCTCAGGTGTCGACTTGCTACTTTCCACTGCACTTGCAAGCTTCAATACTGGGCCACTGCCTGCAGCGAAGATTTGGCGACGCGATGTTTGACCTTCTGGTTGGTATCAGCCCATGGTGGCTGGGTCACTGCCTCCAGCGAAGGTTGCGAGACGCGATGGGTGGTCTTCTGGCTGATAGCTGTCGAAAGCACCAACGGCACCTTGCACGGCAGCCAATGGCGCTTCGTGCAACCCAAATTTGGGTGGCTGGGCCACTGCTTCCAGCGAAGGTTTGCAAAGCGAAATGTTGGTGGCTGGGCCGCTGCCTCAAGTAATGTTTCGAGACGCGTTGGTTGGTCATCTGGTTCATATCTGTTGAGAGCACCGCAGACTCCTTGCATGGCAGCCAATAATAGCGCTCAGGATGTTGGTGGCTGGGCCACTGCTCGAGTGGTTGCAATATGTTGGCATTATGTTGGTATCTGTTGAGAGCGCCGCAGGCGCAATGCATGGCAGCCAATGGCGCTCAGGTGTCGACTTGCTACTTTCCACTGCACTTGCAAGCTTCAATACTGGGCCACTGCCTGCAGCGAAGATTTGGCGACGCGATGTTTGACCTTCTGGTTGGTATCAGCCCATGGTGGCTGGGTCACTGCCTCCAGCGAAGGTTGCGAGACGCGATGGGTGGTCTTCTGGCTGATAGCTGTCGAAAGCACCAACGGCACCTTGCACGGCAGCCAATGGCGCTTCGTGCAACCCAACTTTGGATGGCTGGGCCACTGCTTCCAGCGAAGGTTTGCAAAGCGAAGTGTTGGTGGCTGGGCCACTGCCTCAAGCAATGCTTCGAGACGCTGGTTGGTCATCCGGTTGGTATCAGCCAGTGGTGGCTGGGCCACTGCAATGTTTCAAGACGCGATGGGTGGTCATGTTGACAGCACCGCGGGCGCCCTGCATGGTAGCGAATAGGCATGGTGTGCAATAGCAATCGTGTGCTACTCCCCAAATCTTTCTTAAGAGGCAATCCGTACTCCGCTTAATCCTTGTTGTGGTTGGCAATCTTCTTAAACCGCAATCCGCACTTCAAACTTTCGGTCACAACCCCATGTTGGAGCATGGAAAATCCGTGCAACCCATAATCCACAATCCGCCGGCTGTATAATCTAATCCGCAAAACGCGCAATCCGTAATCTGCTAATCATTGGGGGATTAGGTTTTGAACAACTAGAATTGCCGGCTGGCTCTGTGGAAGGTTGGGCAAAAAAAAACGCAGTGCATTGATCCGTTTCTGCTTGTCAAACAGGAGGTGCAAAAGCAAGTTTCCCCTTTTTTGACAAGCACCTTCAAGTGAAAGCCAGAACAGTCTTCCCTGAAAGGAAGGATGAGAAACCATGAACGGCATCAGAAGCAAGGATAAGCTTCGAACGGCATTGGGCAAACCGCGAGATGTCTCACGACTGGCTGACTGTCCGCCACCATTCGAAGCCGGGTACACAAGGTAGCTGAGTCTCTCGAGTCGCTCGCACGTCGCTTGAGCACAAGGCAGCTCCACTCGTGCAGCTTCCTTGCGGTCGTCCACATCCCCACTTTCCACTGCACATATTCAGGAACAAGGGCAAGGACACACTCATAGGACCGTCTAGGTCCAGGTCATGTTGATAAGAACAAGAAAAAGAAACACAGCGCTGACCAAACCACTCTGTGCACAAAAACACTGAGGCCGCACAATAGCAGTCGGAAAATATTGTAAAGGTAATTCCTGGTGCACCGTTTGCTCTTAGGACGCAGGCTAGATTTCTGGTCTGTTGCGCGGCCGCTTCACTCAGCTTCACGTGTCCCTTTTGTTTGCCCCAAAATCGCGCCGTTCCAGGCTGTTGCATAGCCGTTTTCCCTTTGGCCATTTGCCCTTGCACAGCTGGGTTCTGGGCTTCGCCGTCGTTTGCCCGACATGAAGCACTCTTTCCATAGTCAGCTTCATGTTGGCTTCCTGCCCTTGCCAAAGCGGGTGACGCGACACCAGTTCGTACCTGAAGCTTGGAATTGCCGGTTGGGCTTGACTCCAAGAGAAACAATGGCTGTTTCCTGGCTCATGCTGATAGTCATTCTTCCCACGTAGCAGGCGGGAAATCTCGGGTTGCATTTGCGATCGCGCGTTTTACTTCGCTATGGGCCCTAAATGTCACTGGGCCCTTGCAGCAATGTTGAAAAGGCGTTGCCTGCACGTCCCAGTTCTTTGCAAAATCTGGCACAATGCAATGCGGCTGCTGTATGTCAACCCATTCATTCACTGTCAAGTGCTTAGATGAAAAAGTCGTCAAGGTCTCGGCTGCACGCGACCTCTTGAGCCTGTTGCTTCAAGTCCTGCGCAACAGTTTGTGCCAATGCTAGGCGGACAAGCAAAATCTCTGCTGCAAGCTGGCTCACTGCACCGCAAATCTGCCTCCGGATCTTGAGGCCGTACGGGAGGCTTGCGGGCACAGTTGCACGGCCGCCAGGCGCCATCTGCCTAGTGGATCTTGTGAGCCAAAACTCAGGCAAAACTAGAATATACGCAAAAATATGTATATCTGTATGTATGTATGTATGCGTCCCAGTGCACCCTGCCCAGCAACAGCCAGGCATAGCAAACGAATGGTATATCAAATTCATCCGAGTTAACACGCTATTATAATAGCTTGCTCAACGCAAGATGTCCAAAACGGTATTGCTTGCTGCTTTCCCGTGGTGCATCCAAGCTGGATTCACCTCATCAGGCGACTCAAAGTCGGAATGAAACCTTTTCACAGCTCTTCCCAACACAAAAAGACACTTACACAAAATGGTCAACACGTGAACCAATTCAAAATACGTGCAGATGCGGCAAACTGTGGGAGGCAGAATAGTGTGTAATTTGAGATTTTGCGTTGTACTGGCAGCAAGCAAGCACTGAAGTCAACATCACCAGCATCGCCATCACTCAAAACAAAAGCCTAAACTGGTCAACACTTCCGGCATCACATTTGCTTCAGCCAAGGAATGACTTTTCTGCTCACTTTCAGCGTCGCGGTCTCCAAACTCTGTTGTCAAAGTCACGAGACGGCAACAAAGTTCCTTACTGCGAAATTGCACTGTTCGAGCTCGACATGGCTCGCACTGCTTTTGACGGTTCTTATTGACTAAAGTGGTCGACACACGAGTGATTTGCTAAAAGTAGACGTCGCTTGCCCGCAGACTAAACTGGCCGACATCGACTAGTTCTGCTTTTGACAGTCTTTCTGGAACATTCTGATCCGTAGACTTTGGACGCCTCCAGCATCACCAGGGCTTCAGTCAAGGATTCTTGCACGCATGCCACAAGTAATGTCGCCTTGTCCGTAGACTAAATTGGTCAACACCCCCAGCATAACCAGCGCATTAGTAAAGAACATGTTGCTGTTCCGAAGACTAAAAGTAGATGTCGCGGTTTCCGAACTCGATCTTTGAAGGTCACTCACTGTGCCAAAGGACTTCACAGAACGAAGTGCAAAATTGCACTTGTTGATGCTCTTTTATCGACCTGCTTTTTTAGCAGTCTCTGTCAACTAAAGCGATCGACACCTCCAGCATCACCAGAGCGTTAGTGAAGAAATCGTTTTTCCGCTGACTATTCGTGAGCACTGCTAAGGACCTATGGTTGGCTATCCGGCTTCCTTGTGCTCTGGAAAAGGTTTTTGCTTTTTTATGGCTAAAAAATTGAACATTTGTTCTGCCGAGCTTCTAGGTTGGCAAGTTGATTTGGCACATCGCAGCCGAGCAAGCAAAGCCGAAGGACAGGGCTAGTGCAGTCAGAATTAACCAGCTAAAGCAGAGTAATAGTCGCGAACAGTCTCCCAGTCATTCAAGGTTCACCAGTCACATGAGAGAAACATCGGCACGACCACATCGCAAGCCGATGCGCGGCCGATCACTTTTTGCAACGCACAGAAGCTGGGAACTGGGGCTACGGCGTTGGATCCCCCTGTTGCAATTGACTCTGGGATTTTATGCAGGCCCGTGATGTCGCAGCTTTGTTGAGGCTACGTGCTAAGGTCGGCGCTCGCCAAACGCAGTACACGTCGCGAACAGTCTCCCAGTCACTTAAGGTTCACCAGTCACATGAGAGAAACATCGGCACGACCAAATTGCAAACCAATGCGCGGACACACACTTTGGGCAACACACTGTAAGAAGCTTGCAACTGAGCTGCCTCAAGCAATGTTTCAAGATGGGATGGATGGTCATCTGGTTGGTATATGTTGAGCACGCGCAGACACCTTGCATGGTAGCCAAAAGCAACAGTGCGCTGCTCCCCAAATCCTTCTTAAAAGGGTCAAAAGTGAAGGGTCGCTCGGCAAGGAGACTTCAACCGGGTGCATTCTGCACAATGGCCGGCTGGCTCTGTGGAAGACTGAGCAAAACAATACCGCAGCGCGTTGGTCCGTTTCTGCTTGTCAAACAGGAGGTGCAAAACCCAGTTTTCTCTTTTTGGCAAGCACCTTCCACGAATCTAAGTTCCTGAGTGTCGAAGTGCTGGTTGGGCTTGACTGCTCCAAAAGAAACGATGGCTGTTTCGTGGCTCATACTGGCAGTCATTCCGCCCACCTAACAGCAGGCGGTAAATCTTGGGTTGCATCTGTGATTGCACGTTTTACATCGCTATGGGCCTTAAATGCCACTGGGTCCTTGCTGCAATGTTGAAGAGGCGTTGTCTGCACGCCCGGTGCCTTGCAAAATCTGGCACAATGCAACTGCCCTTCCACATCGCCCTCTTGCATGAATGCAGGTATGTCAACCCATTCGTTCACTGTGGAGTGATTAAATGGAATAATTCGTCAAGTTCTCGGCTGCGCACGACCGCTTGAGCCTGTTGCTCCAAGTCCTGTGCAACAATTTGTGCGATCGACCGGCCAAGTAAAATCTCTGCTAAGTTCGCTACAGCCTGCATCTGCTTCCACATCTTGAGACCGTACGGGAGGCTTGCGGGCAGTCGGTTCACCGCCGCTAGGCGCAATCTGCCTGGTCTTGTGAACCAAAATTCAGGCGTCTCATGAACCTGAATACACGCATACACATGTATAGAGAGAGAGAGATCTACTAAGTGAACCCGCTCCAGCGCACCCTGCCCGAAAACCCGGGGCCCGGCAGCCGGATATAGCACACGAATGGTATATCAAATGCATCCATGCGAATCATTAACACGCAGCTTGCCCAATGTCACCGCTACTTTCACGTGGTTGGTTCGAATGTGACTCGCCTTTTAGCGCGAAGTTGAGCTTCAAAGCAGACACCTTGCCAAACAAACGGCACGGTGCAAACACAAGATGTCCAAAGCGGAATCTGAAGCACGGGCGTTCTGAAAGAGTAGCTTGGAACGGCAACAGGAATTTGGTACATAAGCAGCAACAGCTACATAATGTATATCCATGGAAGGAAGCAAGAACATGAACTGTACCGCTTGCTGCTTTCCCGTGGTGCGTCCAAACTGGATTCGCCTCATCAGGCTACTCAAAGTCGGAATGAAACCTTTTTCACAGGTCTTCCAACAAAAAGACGACACTTACACAAAATGGTCGACGCGTGGGACGATTCAAGATACGTGAACATGCGGTAAGCTGTGGGAGGCAGAATCATGTGTAATTTGGTATTTTGCGCTACGCTAGCAGCAAGTAAAACGGAAGTCAACACCGCCAGCATCGTCACCTTTGCGTCAGTCAAGGAAACGCTTTTCTGCTCACTTTCAGCGTCGCGGTTTCCAAGCTCGAGTTGTCAGTGTCACCCGACCGCAACAAAGTTCCTTACAAAACAAATTGCGAACTTGCAGCACTTTTTGTGTTCGAGTGGCTTGGCTGGTAAAAGTAGACGTCGCTCTGGTCCGAGGATTAAACAGGCTGACATCTCCGACTCGTTCTGTTTTTGACAGTATTTCTTGAACATTCTGGTCCGCGTCACTTGATTGTGATTCAAAAGGCAAGGCTGCATGCACTAATGATGCAACACGTTGCCTTCCTGGAATAACACATGCGCCCTATTGGCATAGAGCCAGCAAAGCCGGTGGTCGGACGTGTCAAAAGCATAACAACTACAGTTTGGGTCTTCTCTCTTTTCTTCTTTTGCTTTCCCTTATTCTTTCTTTCCTTCTTTCTGTTCATTGGCTCTGTTCCTTCCATCTTTCTTTGCCTTTTCGTTCTTTCTTTCTTTCTTTCCTTTCTTTCTTTCTTTCTTTCTTTCTTTCTTTCTTTCTTTCTTTCCTTCCTTCCTTCCTTCCTTCCTTTCTTTCTCTTCTTGTTTTCTGTATTTCTTTTCTTTGTCTTTCTGTCTTTCATTATTTATTCTTTCCTTGTTCGTTCCTTTGTTTCTTTCATTATTTATGTCTTTCTTTCTTGTGTTTCCTTATTTCTTTCTTTTCTTTCTCTCTTTGTCTCTATTTACATAGCGATCTCTCTATCTATCTATGTACCACATCTACATATGCACACATGAAAACACGAAAATGCCATGAAAACGCAAAAACACAAAACGTGAGGGGAAAAAAAAGAAAGAAAAAACAGAAACCGTGAAAACACGAAAACGCAAAAGCCGCGAAAACACGAAACTGTCAAAACTGTGAAAACACCCCAAAAAAAAAGGAAACGAGCAGAGCGAGAAAACGCAAGAACGTGGAAGCACGAAAGAGCGCGCGAATACACGAAACGGGGAAAACGCGAAAACGGCGAAAACGCGAAAACGCGAAAACGCGAAACCGGCAAAACTGTCTTCTCGTTTTCCCGTTTTTGTGATTTCGCGTTTTTTTCGCAAATTCCAGACCGGATTCGAGGGCGACCACCTTAGCGAAGAGGAAATCCGGTCGACCCCTAATTACCCAAATAAATATTGGTTGCCCCCGTGCCGATTCTTGTTGAGAGGGGGTATATTTATTATTAGGGAGGGTGGGGGGAGCGATTCTTGAATAAGTCTCATCATAGCAGCTCTTCATCATAGCAGCTTTTTGCTGCTAAGAAGCAAATGCCGTCAGGGCTTCAGCAGTCCAAGAATATATCTCAACTGCAAAAGCATGTGATTAGTGTACCGCTCTAAATGTCCATTTATTCGATGAGGGGAGCGTTGCAAGTTGCCTGGCGAACAGTTCACTGCCAATCCTACGCTGGGCCGCTGGGAGAGCTCTCTCATCCCACGGCGCTCGGCTTGCATCAGAGTCATATATGGGTGTGGCTCAAAATTAAACAGGAGGGGCTACGCAGGTTTTGATCCATGTTTCCACTTACCAGGGTTCTATTTTGGTACCGGTTTTTTGAGCCACAGCCATATATTCCATCCGCCTCTGTGCTACGCAAGGAACTCAACGATTCAAGATTATCAAGCCCTGAACTCCTCGCACCCTTTTCGCGCGAAGCGACTGGTGTGAAAAGGCAAGGGGCAACATGTTAAGCCCTGACTGCATTTGCTCCATGGGGGGGGGCCCGACTTCCAACTCTGAACCACCCTACCTTGCAAACAGATTGCCTCCTTGAACCAACCGTTTTGAGCGCTCGGAAACCGATGAAACACAACAAGAGGCGCCGGGGCCCCCCCTCTGGCCCGCGCCGGGCGGAGTCGATGCGGCTGCTTTTAAGCCACGGGCCACCCGAATGGGTGTCGGCTGTAGACTTGGGTCAAGCTTAAACCCGGAATTGGACCACAGGTTTTAGTCCTGGGTTCCATTTACCAGGGCAAGCCATTTTGGGGTTGCCAACTATCTTTGCCAAGCACTTGCCCAGGGGCCCCAAGGCGCACGACTGGGGGTTCCCAGAAATGGGGCAAAACACTCGGCTGACAAACAAAAGCCACTTCGCACCATTCCATTGGGCTCAGACAAATCGGCAAACCACTCAAAAAAGACGTCGGGCTGTTGGGATCAATGAAACTGTCAGGAACAAACCAATCCCAAGTGTCGACCCCGGGTGCCTCCCATCCAATTCCGCAGGCGCGGGCGTGTCGCTCACACGGCGTAGCCGTGCGCATGCACCAGCGGCGAGCCGCCCAGACCTGGCGACAAAGACTTGGGATTGGGTGAGACCCAATGGATGTCTGTTGGCTTCTCTCTTAAACCCAAAAACCGGGTGCCTCAAAACTGGCACGCCGACCACGACAAACAGGGCTGCTTGACATGCTAAAGTCGACCCTTTGAAAAAGGAAAAGGTGTCACTCTTCCCTGACTGATAGGTTTGACATGCTGAAGCCAATTGTGCAGTGAGGCATGCGACCCAAACATCACCCGTCAGACCTTCCGAAACCCGCCACAAACAGCACATGAGCCCCGGATAGCAGGGGCACGGGGAGGAAGGAGGGAATCTGAGGCCCGTCCCCACTTCTCCTCCCCCAAACCGTTTGAACCGCAGCGGTGTTCCGCCCGCCTGCGGACCGCGGCCCCGGGCCCTGCGCTGAGAGAAAATAACGAGACTCGGGCCGGACCTCGTCAATATGCAACTCTCAGAATTTCTCTGTTTTTTGTTGAGGCGAAGGGTATTTTGTAAAAGGGTACCGTGGAGATAATTTTCTGGCAGGGGCCCCACGTCAGGTGCCATGTTTGTGCGAGGGGGGACCCTGTTTGGTGGGTTGAACAACCCTGAAGTTTGCCACGGAAAAGGCAGGCTGAAACAATGACGCGCTCGTCTTTTGCTTTCCGCAGGGCAACGCAGATCTAAGCAGACGCCAGGCTGTCCGCGTTATGGCCCCATATCCACATCCGGGCCCATCGTATCGATCAGACTGCAAGAACTCAACAAAACAGCTCCCCCATGTCAATCCTCTTTCCAACAATCATGGAAGTGCGCAGGGTATCACTGCATGATGACGGTAGACTTCCAAAACGCATAACAATCATGTCATTATATGATGACATGGTGGACTTCCACAACCCTGCGCAGCGCATGATTGTTCGAAAGAGGGTCCTTTCCCTTGATAGGCTTCCCCTTAGGTTTGGCAGTGTCCAGGCGCGCCTCCGGATCGTCACCTGCCCGCTGGTTCTTTCCTCCCTCGGGGGGGAAAAAAATAAAAATTAAAAAAATATGCGCATCCGGCACTGGCTCAAAGGGGCAAACAAGATTCAGATGCGACAGCCGCTGGAAACTAAAAGATGTCTTGAAATGCATCTAGTCCTCAACACTCAGCGCAACATGCATACACCTGAGCAAAAGCATAAGCATGCCGCAAGTCTGGAAATTGTCTCTAAACACGGGCACTTCCCCGTGCCTTGGCAAGACCATCTCTCCTGCGGCAGTTGAGTATTTTTCCTGTTTTCCTGGGGCTGCTCCGTTACAAGGCCCACTTTGCTCAACCCATGCGAGCCACAGTCCGTCAGGTGCCCCCCCGCTGACATAAGAATTTGGCAAACCTCGTTTCCTAATAGACATCTGGTGGGTCCACGTCAGTTGGGTGCCATCGTTGCAACCAACAAACGCATCGCGTCTCATGCGTCGCCTTAAGGCCAAAAAAAATGGTGTGGGCCTATTTGGGACAACCTTTCAGGGATGCTCGGCTGCGCTCTTCCCACGGCTCGGCTCCTTGTGAAACTTATGGTCGCGAGCTGCACCTGCGGACGACAGAAAGCCCAAGTTTGCCTGGGAAAAAAATCCCAACGCCTGGTGCAGCCAAGCGGGGTGAGTCGAACAAAAACGCTTGCCTACAGCAAAATGGCGCAATGCCATCTTACGGCTGCGGGAGCTCGCCGCAGGTCCACCTCCAAATGTCCCATTCCTGTTCTCTTGGCCTCTGGGCTTTTTTTAAGCGGGAGCCTGGTTCCAATCGCCACCCTTTCACGTTAGCCCGCAACGCAACCCAAGTACAACAGACTGTGGAGACCGCCTGGGTCGCAAGCTCTTATACTTAGGGTCTTGGGCCTATGGCGGTATAGGGGATTCTGAAGATGGCGGGTGAAGGGTAAAAACCCGGCATGAGTTTCTGCAGCCACACCTCCGGCGTCCCGCATCTGGGACTGGAGCTCGGCCATCTCCGCACAGAGCAGATCCAACCTAAGAGGACTCCAAGCAAGGCCCTTTGGGCGGGTGCGTGGATGTGTGTGTGTGTGAACTGTCTAGTTCCCGAACTGTCGGGGGGGGAGGGTGCAGCACCAGCACAGTGCACGCAACAAAGCTACTGCCAGAGGTAGGAGGGCGTCCCTAAGTGGACGCCTGAACGTGCTCCTGGATGACGTGGTCATAGCTGGTGGCATCGTCTACAAAATACTTCTCCGCCTTCACGTTGTTTTTGGTAGCGCGTTCAGTGCCTGAGACTGCATTTCTATACCTGAATTTGCGGCCTTCCATCAACTGTGTCTGTCTGCGTCTCTCTGCGTCTCTCTCTGTCTCTGTGTCTCTGTCTCTGTGTCTCTGTGTCTCTGTGTCTCTGCGTCTCTTTGTCTCCGTGTCTCCGTGTCTCCGTGTCTCTGTGTCTCTGTGTCTCTGTGTCTCTGTCTCTGTGTCTCTGTGTCTCCGTGTCTCTGTCTCTCTGTGTCTCTGTGTCTCTGTGCCTCACTGCCTCTGCATCTTTGCGTCTCTGTGTCTCTTCGTCTCCGTGTCTCTGTGCCTCTGTGTCTCTGTTTCTCTCTGCCTCTGTGTCTCTATGTGCCTCTTTGTCTTTTTGCCTCTTTCTCCGTGTCTCTGTGTCTCTGTGTCTGTGTGTGTGTGTCTGTGTATCTGCGTGTCTGTGTGTGTGTGCATGCGTGTCTGCGTGTCTGTTTGCGTTTGTGTCTGTGCGTCTGTACGTCTCTCTGCGTGTCTCTGCGTGTCTCTGTACCTCTGTGCCCCTTTTGCTCAGTGTCTCTGTGTCTCCGTGTTGCTGTCTCTCTGTGTCTGTGTGTCTCGTGTGCGTGTGTGTCTTTGTGCGTGTGTGTGTGTAAATGTCATTTGTTTGTTTGTTTGTTTGTTTGTTTGTTTGTTTGTTTGTTTGTTTGTTTGTTTGTTTGTTTGTTTGTTTGTTTCTTTGCTTGTTTGTTTGTTTATTTGTTTGTTTGCGCATGCCGGAGGGGCGTTCAACTTGCTGGTGTGAGAAGTAGGGAATGACCGAGTCCGGGTTTTGGGAATGAACCGGAAGGGGCTTCCCTTAAAGGACAGGAATGGCTTGTTTCGAGTGTCATTCCAACTCATTCACCGCCTACCGAACCAGCAAGCCAACATGTCCCCAAAAATCTAGCCAAAAGATGGCCAAGCACAAAACAGCATGAACCTGTGCCAACTCACTGCTCGGAGAAAGCAAGAAAGCAAGAATGAAAGAATGAAAGAATGAAAGAATGAAACAATGAAAGAATGAAAGAATGAAAGAAATGAAAGAAATGACAGAAATGAAAGAAATGAAAGAAATGAAAGAAATGACAGAAATGACAGAAATGAAAGAAAGAAAGACCCCCCCACCCCACGCTCGCCAAGCGCAGCCAGAGCCACTTGCCCCGAGCTTTGGTCAACGGAGACACGCTGTGATCCGGGAAGGCGGCCACCTCGGCTTCCGAGGCGCGAGTCGCAAGAGGTGAAAGGCTGCGGGGGAACGGATGAACTTCACCCCACTGATATGGGTCTTCCATAAGAATTTGCCGGCATCCTCCACTCTTGGAAAACACCGAAAAATCCACCAGGCGGATGAACCTGGGGTCAACACTACCTCTAGAACGCAAGCATTTAGAAGATTTGACAACCACCAGTTGCTTGTTTTAGCAAGCCGAATGTGAGGCATTGCGAACAATCGGTCAGCATCAACGCATTCTGCTGTAGGAAGATTCGGCTTTTATGAAACGCAGTGCAAACTCCGTGTTGCTTGTTTTCTAAAAAACGCGATTACTTTAGATCCTGCTGAAATTCTTGGTCGCGAAAACTTCAATCGGATGGCGGACCTCAGGATGCATTTGGGAAGCTACCGGCTGGGTGTTTGATTCTGGCTTCTGTCATTTTAGCCTTGTCGCAATCTGGGTTGGTCTTTGACCCCAGACAAAAAGTCCACGGTCTGCTACTCAGTGGTGGGGAAAATTCAACGTCCAAAAAAGTCAAACGCCCTCTTCTCATGTCGGTCGACCCAAAGAGCCACCAACCAATCTTCAACACCACACACCGCAACTCCACACTAAAAAGACCAGCTTTCTTTCGGATGAATCACCCCAAGCTCATGTCGGTCGACCTCCACACTTAAAAGAAGAGCGTTCTTTCGGATGAATCACTCCCACGCTGCGTTCCCCGTGTGACCCCGGCCTTCCTCATCTCATCCACATCCGCCCGCAAGATCTCGACCGCCTGCGTGAGGTTCTGGGATTGCAGCTTCACGTTGGCGAGGTCCTGGCCACCCCAAAAGAATGAGAAGAGTCCGGCCGCGGACAAACAAAATTACACCAACCAACCCCCGGTTTGTAGGAAACAGAAAACCACCCACCAACGCCCAGTAGGAATTGCAACAGAATCTGCCTCTTGAGTGTCCCGCAGAGTTTTCTGGACATTCTCGTTGCTTCGACCGTCGACCGGCTTCGCACCTCTTCATGCGAGGAGACCTGACCAGCCAACAGCTTCAGCTCCTTCACCTCTGGGCGGGTCCCGGCTGACCGGCTCTGACGGGTAGCCCCAGAGCTCGTAGGCTGACCTCTTTGGGACCCGGTCTTACCAAGCCTCAAGAAACCATGGCGCATGATAGATACGATCAGCATGCTCACCGAGGATTCATTGCTTCCGAATGAAGAAAGAATCGATCAAATGTGAAGCATACAAATGACCGCCCAAATGCAACATGGACAGTGTCAACCACTTCTCCGTTGATTGTCGATCTACTGCCGTGTGCTTTGTCTTTCTTGAATTGTGGAATGGATATGTTCGATGAGGTGAGCGGGTCAGTGTTTCACTCAATACATCACCGATCACACCAAAAGGTCCTTCAAAGACAC
The DNA here is from genome assembly GCA_963377175.1 of Effrenium voratum. Classification (NCBI taxonomy): domain Eukaryota; class Dinophyceae; order Suessiales; family Symbiodiniaceae; genus Effrenium; species Effrenium voratum. The sequence goes on along the minus strand of CAUJNA010000525.1, from coordinate 150,651 downwards.
GCAAAAGCTACAGGAACTTTTAATGTGCAATATCAATGGCTACAGCACACAATTCGATGCTGAAAGCCAAAAGAAGAGTGTGTTTGTTGCTGTTCATGCAACCTGGTACACTACACTATTTGTGACATTTGGCTCCAGGCCCTTCTAGTACTGCACCAGAGATTAGGAAAAGGCCGCACGGGGTTCTCAAGCCCGTTTCCTCCACAGCACAAATGATCTGGGCAAATTCTCATTACCAACATGTGCAAGGGAACCCCCATTAAGAGCCCTTCATGGGTGACCTCGCGGTACGCCAATATCGATAAGCTCGGTATAGCTTGTTCGGAGCCGTCCAAGTGAATGCCCCTCAAAACTCCAAATCTCCGCAGCGGACAACACGCTGCCTTCCTGGGCACAAGTGATCTTTATGGGAAACCACCTCCAAAAGAAAAGAAGAATAAAAAAAGGTTGAAAAAAAAACACTCCATGGCTGTGTTTTGTGTGTGTGTGTGTGTGTGTTTTAGGTAAACGTCGCGTTAGGAACAAAGACAACGGCCAAACCCCTGGCCCGCCTGGGACGGCGCAGCTTTGGCGTCCGCTCTCTCCTCCTCACGCGGCTTTGGCGTCGGAGCGAGTGGGCGTTCGCCTGATTAACCTGTGGCTGACCCCCATGGAGGCCTTGCAACCGCCAAATCCTCTAGGCTTTCTGACATACAACCTAGAGGCAAGGAGCCTGCCTCTTGCTACGAGGTAAGCCGAGGCAAGCACCCGTACAGTAAGCAAACATCAAAAAACTCATGGAACCTGGGGGTCCAGGTTAAAGGGAAAATGGTCTTCCAGGAACCCAGGGATAACCCAAAAGCATGCGCCCACCAACTTGTTTAGACTAACCAGCCTTTGTGGGTTAACATCTCAAGCAGACTGAGCGATCATCTCCTCCAACTCGGTGAGCTCCAGCTTGTCAATCTGCAAGGGGAAAAGGGGCTTCTGATCAGAAGCCAGTGACCAACATACCCTCTCTCAATTGACATGGAACCTGGCGGAAGACCAAATTTTCCTGTCCAAGGGGCCGGGTCCCGAACGTCAGGTTCCATCTAAAGTGGGGGGCAGGGTACTAAAGACAGCAAGGCAGCTGCTGAGACGTGTCCCATGCAAGCACAACTCTCACAGAAACGAGTCAAGAGGGCAAGGCGTGAGCTTTCGCTGTCAGAAAGGGAGGGAAGAGCAACACGCGCAGCATGGTGCGCCAGATGCGCAAGTTTCCACCTTGCATCCCGGCCGATGAGCTAGCCAATTTCAGCTCACATGATAGCACAGGGCAGGATCCGCACTGGGAGTGAAGGAGAGGGCTGGTAGCTCTACGAGGGCTGGTAGCATTGCCCATTGGATCAGATTTGGTGGCAGTTGAGAGTTTGCTCAGGTTGGTTGGTTTAGGGTGAGTTTTAGGCTGCCTGAGATCTTCATGAGGGGTCTTTGGTTGGGTTGAAATTCGTTTGGGCTCGGCAAAGGGCTGAGATCCAGGCTGCTGTTGGGTGGGTGTTGGGTTGGTTTTGGGTAGGTTTGGGTTGCCGTGGCCCAAACCAATCCACTGCTAAAACAGCCGCACGCCTAGCACAAATCAGCTCCACGCCAACCCAAACCTACCCAAAACCCAAAACCCAGCCTGAATATCAGCCCTTTGCCGGGCCCAAAAAACGCCAAACCAACCCAAGACCCGCCCTCATCGACATCTCAGCCCGAACCAACCAACCCGACCCAACCAAACAGAACGAGACCAGCCCTAGCAAAAACATGGTGTCGCTTGAATCCCAAACGTCCAAGGCACCCTCTCCCAAGCCTTCGCAAGCAGCTCTTGCAGGCCGTTTGCCTAGGCAAGGGTGCGAATGTGCGTTTGTCGCTTCATTTTGGTGCTCCCTCTAATAGCCGATCAACGTCAACAGGGCCCGGTCAGTTTCGCCCTAGTTGGTGGTTTGGGTTGGTGGTTTGGTCTCCACAAGAACCCCGGGTTCAAATCCCAAACCACCAATCCAAACCACCAATTACGGGTTGTCTGATCAGGGAGTTCCCAAAAAAACACCCCTGCCTTTCTTCTCAAGCACGAACATCGGTCGATCAATCGCACTAAGTTGCGCGTGGCCCGACCAGGCCCAGCCGCGAATAAACATGTTAACAGCTACTCCTCACTGTGTTGGATAGAGGCAGTTGAGTTGCTGGTGTTTGCAGGCCTAACTACCCCGGGCTTTGCACCCAGCCCCGGCCCCGGATTTGCAATCTGCACTCCTGGCATGACGCTTGAATCCACGTCTGGTCTCTGGGACATGGCCTGCAGCAGAGGCAGACTTTGCGGGAGCGCTAAGCGTATTCATCCACCAAAAATATTTACGTTGCTATCCCATTTCTCAGAGTCGGCTGTCGAAAGTACCTTTTGCCCTCATCGAGGAACTTGGCAGAAACACATTCCAGGCACATCACGGATCCGCTCCGTACAACATCTCTCCCGAATCTTCCGCGTCGCCCAAAAAATCTGCGGCGGCGCCTCGCAAGAGGGCGGCAGCAGCTTCTCAGGGCCTCAGCGCTGCTGAGTGGATTTTCACCTATATAGAACTATTAAATTGGGAGCAACTGTAAGCCTGTTTGCCTGAGTGGTTGAATGGAATAATTCGTCATGTTCTCGGCTGCGCGCGACCTCTTGAGTCTGTTGCTCCAAGTCCTGCGCAACAGTTTGTTCCACCACTGATCTGTCGATTAGTAGGCGGACAATTAACATCTCTGCTGCAAGCTGGTTCACTGCAGCGTACAGCAGCTTCCGGATCTTGGGGCCGGCATACGGGAGGCTTGCGGGGTCGTACCTGAGATCGACCTAGTGTGTCTTGTGAGCCAAAATCTAGGCGTCCCATGCAAAACCTGAATATACATATACCGTGTGAACCATGGTTACCTTGACCATGGCTACCAACCAAATTGGTGATCCAAAAAACGCTGATCCGTCGAGTCCAATCAACGGGCCCGTCCAGGATGTGTCGGGCACATGTGTCGGAAATGCAGTGTCATTTACAAAGACGATTTCGGGATGGCGAACCACCGAACCACCCCCAAACCCTCTCTTTTTGCATTTTGGGATGTGTTTTTGTTATTCGATTGCTTGAGTCTGGTGATATATTGATGCTTCCTGGCACTCCCCAAAATCAGTGAGACGCCACCTACCCCGCCACCTACCACCTACCCCGCCCGGATCGGCCGCATCGGCGTCCCGGCTCAGCGCGGCCAGGCGCTCCGCCAGCTGCCGAAAGGCGTCCTCCAGCGGCGCGAGGCGCTCCGACAGCTCCAGGCCTCGGCTCGCGACCCCCGCGCTCGAATTGGAGACGGGCTCGTCACGAGCGCGCGAGGCAAGGAGAAAACCGTTCCAGATGCAAAAGCTGCGCTGATTAAAGAGACATGCAGAAAAAAGCTGTCTACAAGCAAAGCTCTTTCAAGACCCGGTTGTGAAAATTGAACAGAAAAACATACGTGCCCCCCCCTTTTGCTCCCCCACTACTCAGATTGTTTGGAAAGTCTTTGTGTAGCCTGCGACAATGGTTTTGCGCAAGACGTGAAATATCATGTGCTCCTGCTAAATAAGGCCAGAACTTGCAGGGATTGCAGCGCTAAGATGTGTTTGCACGCGCTAGCACATCCTGGACTGAAGATTGAAGATTAAAGATTCTCGGAACGTGTCTGGATTTCTTCACTCTTCAACACGTGCCAGCGCGCGCCGGCACTCACCACCACAATCGAACATCTACATTCAAAATTAAACTCGGGGATTGAGGTGAAAAGGACGGCATTTTGCCAGCAGCAAAGGGCTGGGACAAGTTGATCAGGCCCCTGCGAAGCATTTCTGCCCTCGCGGTCTTGGGGCCCGTGATCAGACGAGGGGCGGTTCGGAGGCACAACCATTCCGAACTTGCAATGGCAAACATGCCAAGAACCCAAAGGCCTTAGGAGAGTTTGAAGATCAAACACGTGAAGCTGCATTCAAGCTCAAGAGGCCACCCTTCATGCGTCTGAAAGCGCACCAATCATTGATTCGCACCTGTCGCACTGTCAGCAAGCATGCCAGCAGTGAGGGCAGTCTTCAATTCTGAGCCCAGCCTAACTCTCAAGCACATCCTAAGCACGGCCCCACTCTCTGACTCGGACCTACCGCACTGTCAGCAAGTAACTTCCAAGCACAGCCTAAATCCTAAGCACGGCCTGACTGTCTGGCACAGCCTGGAAAAGAACGTTTGCAACACTGTGCTCAAATTTCACAGCGTGGCCCCACTCTCTGACTCGGACCTACCTCACTGTCAGCAGTGCGCGCACTGAGCAGTCTAACCTCAGACCACATCCTTAAATCCGGTCATTCGACACACCGACAGACAGACAGACAGACGGACGGACGGGCAGGCAGGCAGGCAGGCAGGGAGGGAGGCAGGCAGGCAGGCAGACAAACAGACCCACGCAAACGTGACTTGTCATTGGGAAGTAAAACAAGCAAGCCCCTTTTCCCCAGCCGCTAGTTGAGGCGCAAGCCAACGGTCGCTGCAATGCTTGCAGGTCTTGAAACTTGGGTCGGCAATATCAGACCACCCGCTGAGGTAGTATCGTTCCAATGCCCAAGAGTGAGGAGGACCAGCATCCTCGCAAAAACTGTTCAACAAAACCGGAATACATATATATATATATATATAGCAAAATGTCAACTGACCATCCCCGGTGCCCCAGTTGACGGTCCCTCCGGCCCTCAGCAGCGGGCAGGCATCATCCTGGGCAATTTTGGGGGACCCTTCGTTGGAAACCATGAGCTTGTGGGGGCGGGGAGGGGAGCCCAAATAAGCCCTAAATAAGGCCTCATAAGAGCTAAGTAAAGGGTGTTTTTGGGTTCCCCTCCCTCCCCCCCAGCCCCCATGATGAGCTTGTGGTCAAAGAGTCTTGCGGTACATCTCGGTTTTCCAGAGGGGTTGAATCCAACCCCTCGACGTGGGTCACAGTCTACTTGCGAGTCACACGTCAACACCTGGTGTGGAGGTGAATCCACATAAGGAATCCGAAGGCGGGTCTCACCTGTTTGTGGTTGGCGCTGTCTCTTGCGTGCCTTTTGCACGGGTTGCCGAAATGTCGGCGCTGCATAACTCTCCCCCCCTCCCCCGAAACCGACCGAACCGCAAGCGCCTCACTTGCCGGCGCGAGGGCCTGCTCCAGTTCGCGGACCTAAGGAACGCTTCCCGTTGGACAACATCGCGCCGTTGATTGAAGCGGCAAACAAAAGACGATCTCCAAAATCAGCCCCGAAGCCAAACAAATCCATGAGTTGGTTTCAAAACACTTGGCTGCGAGATGCCCAGCATTTGTCGTCATATTGGCAACGTGGCACAAGCCCATGGCGAAGCTGGGTCCCATCTGAGAAAATGCAAAAACGCCTCACCTGCAGCGGCCCAGTTTGAGCGGACATCCGGCTGACCCCTCCAAAGCCTTGAGGGTCCCAGAATTCTCGTTTGCGTTCAGGGAAACTTCCGAAATCAACAACAGCCGCACACCACACACGCCCTCACAAACAAACAGAAAGAAAGAAACAAAGAAACAAACAAAAAAAACAAAGGGGGTTGGGGGGGGGGGGGCGGCAGCTTCCCCATGATGCTCGAAAAAAAAGGGGATGAAAAAAATCTCTGTCAAAAAACTGAAAAGTAACGGGGGGTTGGAGGAGGACGGCAGC
>CAUJNA010000525.1:137438-142438 GCA_963377175.1 Effrenium voratum | reverse complement strand
GGCAATCCACTGAGCGCACACTTCCTATGCACTTGCTTGGCACACATTCTGCACTGGTGCCACTGCTGTATGGATTGCATCCACTCACATACCCCCGCGCCACCGCTGCATGGATGGCATATGAATGACTCAGGGCGGGCTGGGCGGGACAAAATGGCGCACCGAATGAACGGAGACACCCACCCACCTCAGCCCATGCTGCGGTATGATACAAGTTCACAGGCTGGCTGAAAAACCATTGTTTTTTCACTTTGGTTGGCTCACAAATAAAGTGGTGACCGCTTACTTATTTCTTGAGCCAAACCAAAGACGCCAGCCTATAGTGTAGCATTATGTGACACAGGGGTTCATCGACGAATAAGGCAGTATGCGTACATATCACACTCCCATAGTTCAAAAAAGCTCGCACTCCTTTTTCTTGTGGTGACAATGGGATATCTCAAGTTCACAATGCGGACATGGCAATCCACTGAGCGCACACTTCCTATGCACTTGCTTGGCACACATTCTGCACTGGTGCCACTGCTGTGTGGATTGCATCCACTCACATACCCCTTTTTAACCGTCCAGTAATTTTCCTTTTAGTAGAATGTCAAGTAATGGGCTTGGCACTCTGCCACATCACCTCTTGAGGGCCCATCACTCACATGCCCGACTTGGCCCGCTTGCCGAATGGAACGGTAAGCTGCTGTGTGTTTGGTGACATTTGCCAAGGTGTCATGTTGCTTTCTGTGAGCCACCCCTGAGCCGCCCGATGCGCCTCATTCGCGGTGAGGTGCGAAGATCCGTGGTCTTGGTGACCATACGTTGATCAGCGCCCTCATGTGGGATTTCTTCGCCTGTTCTCGGACGCCACCTCGGTTCCTAGTCTTGTTGACAAGGCCTTCTCCGGGCCTCTGGGCAGAGATGAAAGAGCCTTTTTTGGAGGCATACCAACAGTTTAAACTTTAAACCTTACATGTGAAAAAGATTCATGACTCTACAAAAACATATGCCAATTCGTGGCCGCGCTGCTGGCGGAGGCGACCTTCCCTGCCCGCGCTGCAAGAAGCCGCCACAGCCGTCCGACCGGCGCCTCTTCTTCCCTCCTTCCACTCAAGTGACGTGGCGCGCCCCAGGGAGGGTGGCCCAAGCAAGGTTATGTGGAGGGCACGCCTTGCCACGTGTGCGGCTGTCTAAACGCAAATTTGGGAGGTCCCCATCGCTTCACACATGTTTCCACGTTTGGTTGTTCCAGGGCATCGCTCTTACGTATGCTCAATTACGGGTCTGGAAGACAGGGCGCAGAGCTGGTTAAAGGCAGCCTACAACAGCACTCAACATTCGTAAGAGTAGCAACAAGGGATGAGAGTAGGCCTGCAACAACTTTCTTTGATTTGCGGTAAGGACGGCAAGGAGCGAGCACTGCACACGCACTTTCACGCATCGGAGGCGGAAATGTCGGAGCTACTGCTTTCAGAGCTTGTTTCAGAACCTTGTAGCCGTTGCCTTTTTCTGTGGAGCACTGCCTTCTTCTTCGCTGCTGCTTTCTGCGCCCTCTGTATTCTTTGATACTTGCGGACAGCTTCTTCCATGTCTGGCAACTAAATGGGCAACTGTTCAACTTGGTGACCTTTGGGCATCGCTGAGGGCATCGTTTGGGCATCGCTTTGGGCATCGCTTTGGCGCCCATCTTCTTTGAAAAATGGTTTTGCTTCAAGCATGGCCACCCGGAGCTTCAAACAGCGGCAACCGACAATGGTTTCTCTTCAGCCAGAAGCTGCCAAGTCCTGATGTAATAGGTGTCCGTTGTTTGGAGGGTCTCCATTCCGGCTTGAACCTCCACGGTCAAGCGAAGCAAGCAACTTCACTCTGCAAAAGTTAATGTATGCAAAACAAGGGCATCGTTTTTGGGGGGCCCCCATCGTTTCCCACAGGAATCTGCACTTTTGGGAAAACCGATGTCCACCGAATACATATCTCCATTGACGCGAGTTTTGACGGTTGCTCACATAGTGCCTTGCAGCCACCCCGCCGGGGTCACCTCGGGCACGGCATCGAAGTCCAGGCAGAGGAAAAGTTCTCCGTCCAAGGCGGCCTGTCCAGGCTTTGGCCTCGGTGCCTTCGCGCAGCTCTTGGGTCTGCACGGCGGCTACGTCGACTCTTGGAAACACGAGCAAACTGCGGGGCGCCTCGTTGTTGAATACGGTGTGGCGCTTGGTCGCAGTCTACGTGTGGACTCTTACGCTCTTCAGCAGTGACTCTCGTGCCTTTTGGCCCCGAACACGGCTTGGGCTCGGGGGTGTGGGGGTGATGATTCTTTTAGGGTTGTGTTTTAGTCTCTGCAAAAGTTCTAAATCCGCCATGATGGTCGAAAAAGCGATGATTCAAATAGGGGTGCATCTCAATCTCTGAAAAAAATAAACAGTAAAGAGAAAGAGAAAGAGAAAGCGAAAGAGAAAGAGAAAGAGAAAGAGAAAGAAAAAGAGAACGAGAAAGAGAAAGAGAAAGAGAAAGAGAAAGAGAAAGAGAAAGAGAAAGAGGGAGAGAGAAAGAGAAAGAGAAAGAGGGGGAGAGAGAGAGCGAGAGAGAGAGAGAGAAAGAGACAGAGAAAGAGCAAAAGAGAAAGAGAAAGAGAAAGAGAAAGAGAAAAAAAGAGAAAGAGAAAGAGAAAGAGACAGAGAAAAACAAAAAGAAAAAGAAAGAGCAAAAGAAAAAGAAAAAGAAAGAGCAACATATTCTAGACAAAACGTGCCAGGCCTCCAACGTGCACTCAGTTCTTGTCTGGGTTTTGCTATTGAAGTTACCCAGTCGGCGTGCGCTGTGTGTTTGGCTTGCTAGCCCCGAGCAGCTAGCGTTGTTTTAGTCCGCGACTATAGAGCCGCCTGATTCTCGGAATTACGAGTGTCGCCTGCCAAAACTTTGTCACTCGCCCCTCGGGCGCGCCCCAGCGAGGGTAGCGCAAGGGTGTGTGGGCCTTGCCATGCCTTGGAGGGGGACCCCCCAGTGATGGTCAAAAAAGTGCTGCTTCAGGCCTGCATTTCAATCTCAGCCCCATGATGCTGGAAGAAGCGCACACGTACAGGCATACGGACATACATACCTACCTACATACCTACATAGCTAAATAGCTACATACCTAGACATACATACATACATAAACATAGATATCAACAACAGCCCCCCCCATGATGGCCGAAAAAGTCAGGATTCAAATAGGGGTGCAATTCCATCTCTCTGCCGCCGGGGGGCGGGATATAAAGAGTGCGTGGAGGGTGGACAGTCAAGTGGACAGGGGTCAGATAAAAGCGAGGGGGAGTCAAAAAACAAGAAGGGGGGTTCCAGAAGAGGGGTGAAACTCAAGTAATGCAGAGTCAAAAAAAGAGAGCGGTCAAAAAAAAAAGTTGGGGGGTCAAAGAAGAAGGGAGCCCAACAAACAAAGAACATATAAATAAAATAAGTAAGAGCAACTGCACCCCCTCTTTTCTTCCCAGCCTCTCCTCACAGCCGTGCTCCCTGCGCTGGCGCTCAGGCTCCCACCTCCTCCTCCAGCTCCGCAATCTCCCGCTCGCAGGAGAAGTCCACGTGGCCTCCGAAGCGAAGCGAAGCGCAGCATCCCATCCTGGCTCTGTGGCTCAAATAAACGTACCCAAATGGCAGCTTGGTAAATGGAGCCCAGCAAGACTGAAACCAGGACCAAAACACCTGCGAAACCCTAGCTGTTTGATTCTGATTCTGGCAGAAAATGGCCATGGGTCAAAATCCCGTGCCCCAGTGAACCTCCCAATCCCCACTCAAACAGAACCAAAATGGGCGGTACACCTACCCCAAAATGGGATCCCATTGGTTTTGACCCACGGCCAGTTTTCCAAAACCTGTGCTCTTTCCCACATTTCTACTGATACCTTCCCATTCTTTTCAGGGTTTCACCTACGTCACCCCCGCGGATTCATAAGCCACGCGCCCAAGTCACTCAGGCCCCCGGGCCGTGAAAGCCGTCCGCGCTGGCCTCGCTGGCCTTTCTGGATGCCAAGGAGTGGGGCAACTGGGACCCTTGGGTGGAGATCACCTTTTGAAGAGGTTCTCAGTTGTTGCATATTTTTTGTGCGTGTTTGTGTTTCTTTCATTTTTTTTTAAGAACAATCATCGCCAGCACAAAACTTGAGAGGATCCGAATCTTCCCATCGTTTTGGGGTGCATGCATAGCTTTACCACGTCATGTATGGGTTTGCCGCTCGAACGCGGCAGATCCAAGAGGGTGACTCGCAAAACGGCGCCGGTTGCGTCAGCTTTCCTTTGACACAACCGCCCGAATTCCGAAAGGTTGGCTTGGCCCTTCCAAACTCGGCATTGAACGGTATGCCAAGTTCGAACCTGTCTGCCAAATCAAATCTGACGTGCCACTAATCCTTCATCTAGGTAAACAAGCAAACCCAGGCCATGCGAAATCAGCAAAGACACCTCAAGCAGCACCGCAACCCGATCGATTCGCCTCGCCTGCAGCCGGATGTCCAACAGCCTCGCCTGTGCAGAAGCAGCCCCTTGCCCCTCCAAGAATCCCGTGGGTCTGCGCCCGCAAACAATCACGCGTCGAGATTTGGGCGCGAAACCAACAAGATCGGTTTGAGAAGGGCACACTCATCAAGAGACGTCCTCTTTGCCGCCAATTTCCACAGACACTTCACTCGCTGATATTTCATGGGGTTTGCAGGATGAAACAGGCAGACGACCGCGGAAAACTCTTCACGCAAACGGATTCCCAAACTTGCGGGCCCCTTTGGGAACCCTCGGGCAACACCTAATGAGGGCCTTCGACGCCTACTCTTCACCCGCCAACAACAAAAAACACACCAAAAACCCCTCAAAAAAAAGAAGAAAAAAAGGATAGAAGCCTACCCCCCGCGCAGCAAAACCACGCACAACCTCGCACAAGCTACGACTGGGCGCAGGCGCAACGAAAGCAACATATTGCAAGTCATACACTTCGGGCGTTCTAAGCCTTTGCCAACGGCAACGGCCAC
>CAUJNA010000525.1:109938-132438 GCA_963377175.1 Effrenium voratum | reverse complement strand
TGAGCCAATTGTACAACAGGGCCAACGAAAACCACATTCGAGGAAACGCTTGCACGCGCATTCCAAGCAGAACACCTCAAAACGACCACCCCTGAAACGCAAATCCCAATGGCACGGCAACGAGAACACACAGCCTTCCAAAACACCGCGCCTGCGCAGCGAAATGACGTCTCACATGCTAAGAGCTACAATTCCCCCACAGGGGCACGAAAAATGACACGCTTCAAGTCATCTAAATGGCACGCTTTTCGCTTTCCCCACTGGCACGGCGAGCACGACACTCGCGAACACATACGAACGCTTGCGAACGCTTGAGGACGTAAATCAACGACTTCAGGTCACCTCTTAACCCCCAGACCCCCGACCTCTAAACTCTAAACGGGAACCCTTCTGCTACGCATTCGGGAAAAATCCCAGGGAGAAAGCGACTTCCATGTAAACGTGGCCAGGAGGGTACCCTCACCATACCTCCATCATATTTAGGGAATCTATTATATTTACTAACCTGAAATAAGATGAACTACGAAACCTCCGTAAAAGGAGCCTGGATTGTCAAGTGAAGCGGATCTGACGCCTTCGCCGCCTGAGGCAGTGGTACCGCTTCCAAGAGAACGCCGTTGCTTCTCTCGGAGAACCTGCGGTTGCTCATGTGGCGGATCGAATCAGCCTCCATTGTCAGAGCCAGCCTCGAACAGCTGGAAGTCCACAGCATCCAACTTCCGCTCGAGCGTGAGAACTTCTTGCTTGAACTCGCGCTTGACCTCGCGCACACACAACGAATCAAGCCTCGATTGACAACCATAACTTTCAATGCACATTTACGTGTGAATATGAGGGTTGATCTAAATTCTTTCATCCAGTGCGGAATGTGCGAATACCGGCTTATAATGGCGCAGCCAACTTACAAATACGCACAAGTGCTGTAAGCACGTTGATTTGCACCCTTATGAACAAATAACCTGAAGACACAAGTTTTGGGGCTAACTAATAAACACCACATCGTCCTGGCGCCCTTGGCAACGCCTTTGTGTTTGGCCACGCTTGGCTATGCCGGCCAGTGATTGAAATCAACGTGTTTGGAGACGTTTCTTCAGATTTTGCTTCTGAAGAGGCATGCGTGCAAGTGGGAACCCGAGGGACGCCCAAAAGCAAAGTCAACTTGTGTGACTTTTCGTTAAGCACGATGGCCCTGCTCATTTGCGCGCGCATGAGTAGCAGGGCGCGCACAAGCGCGCGCAAGTACACGCAAGTACGCGCAAGCACACGCAAGGGCAGCGTAATCCAGCCGGAACACGCAAACGCACGCAAGTACACGCAAAAGCGCGCGCTCGCAAAGCGCTCAAAATGCAAGCTGCCGCACAAGTGCCCAACCTGTCATTGTCTGCTATTTCCCAAACAGAAGCGCCGCTGAGCGACAGAAACAAGCTTCAAGTACAGTCCAGTACAGCCAAGCACAGCCCCGATTAGCCGAGTACACTCCAAGTACACTCCAAGTACAGCCCAGTACAGCCAAGTCCAGCCCAGTACAGCCCAGTACAGCCAAGTACAGCCAAATACAGCCAAATACACCCAGCACAGCCAAGCACAGCCCAGTACAGCAAAGTACACTCCAAGTAAAACCGAATACAGCCAGGCACACACCTGTACAGCCAAGTACAGCCCGTACAGCCCAATACATTCCGAGTACACTCCAAATACAACCCCATACACTCCAAGTACAGACCAATACAGCCAAGCACAGCCAAGTCGAGCCCAGTACAACCAAGTACAGCCCAATACAGCCCAGCACAGGCAAGTACAGCCAATGCACTCCAAGTACAGCCCAATAAAGTCAAGCACAGCCCAGCACAGCCAAGCACGCTCCAAGTACACCCCAGCGTGCTGGCGGGAAAAGCGGTGAGCGCAGAGGACCACCGGCTGGCCGTCAACACCGCCTATCTCATGGGGTGGGAGACCTTCCGCGAGTTCCACGACTGCTACCTCCACACCGACGTCCTGGCCCTGGCGGACGTGATGGAGGGGTGGGTGGGTTTGGTGTGGGTGGGTTGGGTTTGGTGTGGGTGGGTGGGTTTGGTGGGTGGGTGGGTGGGTGGGTGGGTGGGTTTGGTGGGTGGGTGGGTGGGTTTGGTGGGGGTGGGTGGGTGGGTGGGTGGTGGGTGGGGGTGGGTGGGTGGGTGGAGGGTGGGGGTGGGTGGGTGGGGTGGTGGGTGGTGGGTGGGTGGGTGGGGTGGGTGGTGGGTGGGGTGGGTTGGTGGGTGGGTGGGTGGGTGGTGGGTGGGTGGTGTGGTGGGGGTGGGGTGGGTGGGGTGGGTGTGGGTGGGTGGGTGGGTGGGTGGGGTGGGTGGGTGGGTGTGGGTGGGTGGGATGGGGCGGGTGGGGTGGGTGGGGTGGGTGGGGTGGGTTGGGTGGGGTGGGTGGGGCGGGTGGGGGTGGGTGGGGCGGGTGGGTGGGGTGGGTGGGTGGGTGGGGTGGCTTCATCGCCGCCGCGGCCTGTTGGGCGCGGAACCACGGCGGGGCGGCGGTGTCTGTGGGCCCTTCTTCGCTTGAGCTTGAGCTAACGGAGGAGGTCAGCTCGTCCGCTTCTTCGAGGAGCTTGGCCTGACGCGCGCTCACTCTGCGCTCCTCCTCAAACCGGCGCCGTGCTTTTTCTGCGCGCGCGGACTTGGTGCGGCCGTCTACTTGGCCTGGGCGAGCGCGCTTGGGGCCAGGCGAGCGTGCTTGGGGCCGCGCCCCGGCGACGGCTCGCCTGCGCGCCGGGCTGCGCGGCGCTTCTTTTGCGCCTCGTTGCGCCGGCCTTGTGCCACAGCCAGCAGCTCGGCGTAGCCTGGGTCCTTTGCCGCCTTCTCACGGGCTGTGGCCCGGGCGGTTTTCCGGGACGCCGCCCTCTTCTTGTTCTTTGCCGCCTTGCGGGCCTTCCCCTTGCGGGCCGCTTCCTCCGCCGCGGCCGCCTCCTTCGCGGCTCTTTTCTTGGGCCTTCGCCTCTGCGGCAGCCGCCGCCTCTTTGGCCGCGGGGGGTGGGGTGGGGTGGGGTGGGGTGGGGCGGGTGGGGTGGGTGGGGTGGGGGTGGGCTGGGGTGGGGTGGGGTGGGGTGGGGTGGGGTGGGGTGGGGTGGGGTGGGGTGGGGTGGGGTGGGGTGGGGTGGGGTGGGGGGTGGGGTGGGGTGGGGTGGGGTGGGGTGGGGTGGGGTGGGGTGGGGTGGGGTGGGGTGGGGTGGGGTGGGGTGGGGTGGGGTGGGGTGGGGTGGTGCGTGCGTGCGTGCGCACGGGGTGGGGTGGGGTGGGGTGGGGTGGGGTGGGGTGGGGTGGGGTGGGGTGGGGTGGGGTGGGGTGGGGTGGGGTGGGGTGGGGTGGGGTGGGGTGGTGGGTGCGTGCGTGCGTGCGTGCGCATGGGTGCAATTCTGCGTCTGTGTGAGTCTGTATGCGTGTCTCTGCCTGTCTCGTCTGTGTCTGCTTCTCTGTGTCTGCGTCTCCGTGTCTCTGTGTCTCTGTGTCTGTTTGTCTGTGCGTCTGTGTGTGTGTGTGTGTGTGTGTGTGTGTGTGTGTGTGTGTGTGTGTGTGTGTGTGTGTGTGTGTGTGTGTGTGTGTGTGTGTGTGTGTGTGTGTGTGTGTGTGTGTGTGTGTGTGTGTGTGTGTGTGTGTGTGTGTGTGTGTGTGTGTGTGTGTGTGTGTGTGTGTGTGTGTGTGTGTGTGTGTGTGTGTGTGTGTGTGTGTGTGTGTGTGTGTGTGTGTGTGTGTGTGTGTGTGTGTGTGTGTGTGTGTGTGTGTGTGTGTGTGTGTGTGTGTGTGTGTGTGTGTGTGTGTGTGTGTGTGTGTGTGTGTGTGTGTGTGTGTGTGTGTGTGTGTGTGTGTGTGTGTGTGTGTGTGTGTGTGTGTGTGTGTGTGTGTGTGTGTGTGTGTGTGTGTGTGTGTGTGTGTGTGTGTGTGTGTGTGTGTGTGTGTGTGTGTGTGTGTGTGTGTGTGTGTGTGTGTGTCTGTGTCTGTGTGTCTGTGTGTATGTCTGTCTGTATGTGTCTGTGTGCGTCTGTGTCTGTCTGTCTGCGTGTCTGTCTGCAGGTCTGTTGTTTGCGTGTTTATGCGTCTGCGTCTGTGTATCTGTGTGTCTGCGTGTTGTGTGTTGTGTGTCTCCCTCTGTCTCTCTCTCTCTCTCTCTCTCTCTCTCTCTGTTTTGAGGGAACCTTGATCCGCAGTCCAAAAAACAGAAAAGGACCTAATCAAATGAGTCACAATCAACAAAAACAAAGGAGAATCTCCCAATTGGTATCCCCAACAGCAATCCCATGTGGTATCCCACAGGTGGCAATCCCCACCCTTAAAAGGATCGAGCCTGCCTCAGGCCATCGAAGGACTGCTCTTCGGAAGTGCCGTCCTGAGAAGGGTCCCTTGGGACTTTCAAGGTGAACCTTTGAGAAATGGGGGGGGGGTGGATCAAAATGCTCCCTGCGGCCAAATCTCAGTTTGACCATGGGTAAGCGGGTAAGCAAACATATGCTTCATGGTTTTCTAACCAATGGTTTTTTTCCCATGTATCACGGACCTGTTGATCAACCCCCAAATCTTTGGATCCGCTTTGCGCGATGAAACCCCAATGGCATACAAGCCCCAACGAACAAACACAGTATGTCAGTGGTGGTTCCCTCAGAGGAGACCTACAGGGGGGTTGATCAAAAGGTTCGCGATACATGGGCTGCCCTTTCGGGACACCACCAGGAATGACGAAATCCACCACGAAGCAGGGAAAGTTACCCATGGTTAAAACTGGGGACCAGGAATCGTGAGCAACCCCCAGCTTTCTCACGTCATTGTGTTTGCTTTTCCTGCTGTTCCTGTTCCTCCGAAGCTTTGTTTTCATTCGAGTTTCATTGCTGCTTTGATCCACTTGGTTTCTCCAAGTGACAGGTCTAGCTTTCCTGATTTCCCAAGAACTGGCCCACAAGATGACACAAGACTCCGACAGCGCTCAGTCCTCCGACTCTGGCCCTGCAGCCTGCCTGGCCAGGTCTTTTGCTTTGGTCAAGGGAATCCAAATCTGGCGTGTGCGTCTTGTCTGCTATGCGGATACCATTACCCTTTGGTAAGGGAAACCTGGGTTCCAACATCTCGAGTCCAAAAGGCTTGGAGCCGAGACCATTCGCTGGTTCGCCGTGGGTGGCGTGGTTTCGGTTCGAAGCCCCATCTACCAAATCTAAAAGAGCGCCAGGGCAAATCCGAATTTCTCCGAATCCCCCGGGCTCCAACGCAAACGCCTGAAAGCTCCGCCGAGATCCGCAGGAGGCTGCGGCTCCGACTCCGAGCTGGAGCTCGGCACCTCCTCCTGTGGCTTGGGGGTGGTTTGGGGGGGGGGTGGGAGTTCAGGGGGATGGGGGGAGTTGAGGGGGGTAGGGGGGGGGTTGAGGGGGGGGTGGGGAGAGGGAAGCCCTATTTTAAAAAAAGTTGCGGTTTTTGGCTTTCCTTATGAATGCCATCCCTTGTCCTGGCGGGGGAAGTGGGCAAAAAGGCGCTCCGAAAGGGAGCCTGGAGGGAAAAAAACATCTTCCTTTTGCCGGTCTTTTGCCGGTCTTTTTTGTGGTAGCCCGGATGCTGGCATGCTTTGACCGCATCTCAAGTGAATGCTGTGATCAAGTCGGCATGTGGCAGTGGTGAGTGAGATTCCAAGTACCTTGCCAAAAGCAACATGCCTTCAAAGCCTGAAGCCTTTTTTCAAAGGCAGCCCTCTCAAATACCCTCGCCTCGTACCGCGTGCTGGGCCTTGCACTTGGCTCGGGCAAACGCGGAAAGTGGAGCACGCGGCTGGCATCAGGAAAAATGGAGGGAGAATGGCTCACTGTCCACTTGTCAAAGATAGAGAGAGAGAGAGAGAGAGAGAACTGCTTGGTTCTACGCAGGGGAAATGTGAATGACTCTTTTTCCGACTGGTTTTGTTCGTTTGGCTCGGTGGGGAATGCCAAGAAGAAACTCATGCAACAAGATGAGCATCGTTTTGGGGGGTAGTTCACCAGACAGAAACATGGCATCCAAGTTGGTAGCCATGAAATGTCTGATGGTGACAACTGAACCCTTGCCCCCACCGGTACGAGCCATACCAGGTTCTTCTGAAAAAACAAGCCACCGCCATCGGTATTTCGAAGAGTGGTCAGGAGGCTTGAGTCCCCAATCTTGCCCAGGTGAGAGCCAAACTGGCTGGAATTTTCTGAAGGCCTCCTCGAACAGCTCAGCTTCCACATTGGGGCGAGGGGGGGGGAGGGGCGGAATTTGCATCAACCTTGTTTTTAGATACCTATTGTCTTTTTAAGGAAGAACCCGGTAAGAGAAACAAAAGCAACCAACTGTTGGGCAATGCACATGCTCGACTCCCCGCCGGCGCGAGAGAGAGAGAGAGAGAGAGGCGCAGCTGCGCTTTGGAACCCCCCCCCGACATGGGCCCTTCATGCAGCTTCCCTTTCAAGGCCCCACAGCTTCGTATCCACTTGTTCGGTTCTTCAAAGACACCCTGGCGGAGGTGTTTTTTTTTCTTTTTCTGGCCCTGACCCTGGCTGTGATTGGTGGGTCGGTTGGTTGGTTGTTTGGCTGGCTGGCCGCATCCCCGGCCAGCCAGCCAAACAACCGACCGACCAACCAACCAGCCAACCAACCAACCAACCAACCAGGGCTAAGGGGGGACCAGGGCTAAAAAAAAAAAAAACATCTCCAAGACACCCTTGGATACCAAAAACCAGTCCCGAAACCCCCGGCAGGTTTGGGATGCCCGAAAATCCTCACTTCGAATATGGGAATTCATTCGCAACCAAGCGCCTGGATTTGTCTCCAAATGGGGATCTCCCAAAAAGGTTCTGCCCTATCCTTCATCCACAACCAGAACAGATTTCTCCCAATTGCCTCAAATGCTCTGCCTCAAACCACCTAACCCGCTGATACAAACCAGTGAATGTCGGAGCGCAAAGCCCATCGGGCCCGAGAGATTGCTAAGCGCAAGACTCGGTCAGACCTAGGACAGAAACCCTTCCCGGTTGGAACGCCCCCCCCTCTTTTAAGGCACCGAAGGGAGATCAAAAGGAAACCACCCTTTTGGGGAGGGTATCACAGTTGGAGACGCCGTGGCGACCATCTGTCTCCAAAAAAAGGGGGGGCTTTTTGGGTGATCCCTAAACAAACATGGGGTCCAATTCTATGCTTCAAGCATGTTCTTGCCGGTGCTCAGCAGGGAATGACTCAGGGTGTTCCAAAGGAAACCACAAGGGATGCTCATTCCCTCGTTCCCTGCTGAGAACCAGCAAGTGTTCCAAGGAAGTGGCACAGGCAAAGCGCAGTGCCAAGATAAGTTTGATGACTTGCACAAGTTCTCGGGACCTTGGCCAAAAATGGGCCAACAAGGGACCAAGGGTGCAACTGAGAATGCCCGGAACTCGGGTGCGTTTGTTTGCCCATCTTGCCACGAAACCAAGAGAATTCCGGCTACTTGAATGGATCTACGGTTTGACACAGAAGGCTCCTGAGGTCCTTGTACATCCTTTCAACATCGCCATTTCAAGAATCCCCCCAAAGGTGACCAACATGGGTGTATCGGTTTTCGGGGCACCCCTTTTGGATGCTGTTTGGAAGTGAACATCGAGGGGCAACGATTGTCAGATGTGTCCAAATTTGGAGACACACCCAACTGGGTTGAATACCCCAAAAGGCAGAAGTAGAAGCGAAACACACCCAAATGGGCTTAAACAACCAAGGGGACCAGCCAACAACATGGATTTCAGGGCACCCCCACAGGCAAAAGAACATGCAATACATGGACAAATATATATATATATATATACACATATATATATATATATATATCATGCAAATACATAGTATACCCAAACCAAGGATTTCAGGCAACCCCTGACCTTTCTAACCCCAATCCAAGGGCTTTTTTCCAAGGCCGAGGCCCAGCTGGAGCCCGTGCCTGAGCATGGGCTGCCGATGCTTCAGACGTCTGAGGCGTCAGCTTTCGACTTCAGCTTGTTAGCCTTTGACTCTTTCTTTCACCTCCGGTCAGCTTCAAGGGAAAGAAAAATGTGTCTCTCAATCTCGGCCCAACCAAACTTCGTCACGCCACATGTCGTCGAAATGGAGAAAAGCAGGCGTGACTGTACCTGATGGAAGGAATCAAACATCTTGCACCTGATGAAACTTGGAGGTATGGACATTTGCAAACGCTCATTTCAACATCCTAAACCCAATAACTCAGTGAAAGATTCCATGGGGCATTTAGTGAACCTTATTTGGAAAGTCGAAAGGTGACCCAGTGCTACTTGGAGCATGCTCAGTTGGTAGGCGGACACCCTCAGTCCGACTAAGAGCAAGCACGCGAAAAGAAACTCCAGCCAAACGAATTGAAAAAGCGGAGGTTGAATCAACACAGCGGTGCTTGAAGCACGAGGAATTCCTTCAACCTCTACGACCACATGAAAGGAGTCTACTCATTCTGATCCGGAAGGCTTTTCGGAACCGGCTGTCCGCCGCATGAACAAACCTGCAGGAGCCGCGAAAGTCAGTTTCCCTGCGGTTTGCCTTTGAAACAACCCAGGAATTCTCAAAACGAACCACCCAGAATGCAAAGAACTGGAATATTGCAACTGGCAACCTTGTTCTTTCACATCAAAAGATTGCCCCTCCTCAAGCAAGATCTGCTTTGCGATAGATGTACTCCACATCCTAGACGGTGGCCTTACGGGTGTGGGTCAAAATCGTGAGTCCCATGGTTTCCTTTTGGCGCCCCTTGGGTCCCCGGGCGCCTCCCTTCGCCGATTCCCGAGTTGAAACCTGGGCCCCACGCATGCCATTCCGCGGCAACACCTGGCAGGGCTTCCTCGAAAGCGACCCCCGAACAAAAGCTTTCCTGGTGGTTTCGTCTTTGGCCCTAGGGCACGCTTCCCAGATTGAGAAGCCAGCTTCCAGCTGGCTCGGTGGCACGCTGCTTACCCACCCGAAATTCGAATCAAACCCATCCAAACTTGTGGGTACCCTATGTAGGGTCTCCCGAAATGGGTTGCCTTGTGACCCCTCCCCAAGTGATTGAAGGCCAAGCAAACAAAACCGAGACCCATCAGCCTGGAAAACCAACATATAAAATGGCACCCAAGAAATGATCCCTCTCATATTGCCCGTTGCTCACGTATGAAAGCAGGCGGGGGCAAGATGATAGCACTATGCGGGGCTACATAAATTATCAAGTTGTTCTCTTATAACTTATGATCATGACTACATATAGTTTGACTGACTATGACTGAACACGTTTTGGCTTAAGATGGTTTGACTTGATATGGTAGTATGGTTTTTGTCCCATTATTTTGACCATTGATGTTCCTCCAGGGGCCTTTTTTCGGGTTCCATTGCTTCCTGGGAGGGTCCTTGGAATTCCCAAAGTGGTGTTTTGCTCCGATGCCACGCTCCGCGCACGGTTTCGCCTGCGCTTGCGCGATGGCACCAAGCTCCGCCTGGCGGAAAACGTTTAGAAGGATCGATGGGTTACCTACCCACCAACCAACCAACCAACCAACCAACCAACCAACCAACCAACCAACCAACCAACCAACCAACCAACCAACCAACCAACCAACCAACCAACCAACCAACCAACCAACCAACCAACCAACCAACCAACCGTGGACCAGCCCGAGAAAAATAAAATAAACAAGGAGAAGAACAAAAAAGGAAGAAAACAAAGAGGGGAAACAAAAAAGATCCTGAGTAGAACCACATTGCAAAAATGATGGGCTCCAATGCAAGACACAGCCAGTGAAACCATTCCTAGATCATGAGTTCCGCTGGCAGAAGCAGCCAACCTAAATCCTGTGAAAAGACAGAATAAAGGGTTGCCAGTTTTCTGTAGAAACAGTCAGGGTCGGGTGGTGGGGGGCGGGGGGGGGGGGGGTGGGGTGGGGGGTGGGGTTGGTTTGGGGGGGGGTGGGGTTGGGGGGGGGTGGGGCGGGGAGGGGGGGGCGGGGCGGGGTTGGGGTGGGGTGGGGTGGGGTGGGTGGGGTGGGGTGGGGTGGGGTGGGGTGGGGTGGGGTGGGGCTGGGTGTGGGGGGGTCTCTTGCCAGATCATTGGAAGTTGAAGGCAGGGGGCACGACTGAGAGGGCGAAGCCATGGGCGACTTGGTTGCGAACTCCCTGGCTGCGCGGTTCCTCCTTTGCTGCATGGCGCAAAAAGTTAGCGCTGAAGTCACCTGGGTCCCTTTTCTGGAGATCTACCCTAGGGAGGATCCACATTTGCGAGCTGTTTTGAAGCCCTTCGAAGTGTGCTGGAGTGAGGGCGTGGATTATGTGAGGGACGGTGAAGCCAGTGTCGAAAGCAAAGCCGGGAAGGACATCAAGAGTTCATTGCAGCGCAATGTTGTTGGCGGGTGGTCCCGGGCTTGGTTCCTCCCTAGCGCGCGCTTTGCGCTGGGGTGTGGGGTGTGGGGCGCGGGGTGTGGGGTGTGGGGTCCGGGGTGGGGTGGGGTGGGGCGGGGCGGGGTGGGGTGGGGTGGGGTGGGGTGGTGGTGGTGGTGGTGGTGGTGGTGTGAGGATGTCAAGATCAAAGATTTGAAAGAGCTGAGCGTTGACTTGAAAGGTCTCTTGCCAGATTATTTGAAGTTGAAGGCAGGGGGCACGACTGAGAGGGCGAAGCCATGGGGCGACTTGGTTGCGAACTCCCTGGCTGCGCGGTTCCGCCTTTACTGCATGGCGCAAAAAGTGAGCGCTGAAGTCACCTGGGTCCCTTTTCTGGAGATCTACCCTAGGGAGGATCCACATTTGCGAGCTGTTTTGAAGCCTTTCGAAGTGTGCTGGAGTGCGTATGTGAGGGGCAGTGAAGCCACTGTCGAAAGCAAAGCCGGGAAGGCCATCAAGTCCAACCGGAATTTTGAAACGGCTCACCACGATCTTTTGATCCCTGTGAAACGCAAGGCTACTGGTAATCTCGAGTTCATTGCAGCGCAATGTTGTTGGCGGGTGGTCCCGGGCTCGGTTCCCCCCTGGCGCGCCGGCGCGCGTTCTGAGTTTTCTTTTCAGTTTTCTTTCCCGCGAGCTTCTACATCTGTTTTGCTGCTGGGGGCTTTCTTAACACTTTCTTTTTAGTTCTGCACGTGTCCCGCGAGTTTCTGAATTTGTTTTGTTGTTCAAACCCAAGTTTGGGGCAAAAATCGTAAAATTTTGCACCCGCTACGGTGGGGTGGGCTGGGCTGGGCTGGGCTGGGCTGGGCTGGGCTGGGCTGGGGTGGGGTGGGGTGGGGTGGGGTGGGGTGGGGTGGGGTGGGGTGGGGTGGGGTGGGATGAGGTGGGGTTCATCGGTCGCTCGGTCGCTCGGTCGCTCGGTCGCTCGGTCGGTCGGTCGGTCTCTCGGAGGAGCGGGCAGTGGGTGGGTCAGTCCGTGTCGGTCGGTCAGTCAGTTTGTCGGTTGGTTGGCTGGTTGTCTGGTCGGTCGGTCAGTCCGTCAGTCCGTCCGTCGTTCGGTCGGTTGGTCGATTTGCTGGAAATCCCTAATTGGATTCTTCTGCGAAAGGTTGCTGGGAGCATTCCTGCAATTCAGAAATCAGTGGGCAGATCGGTTTTGCGCTGTCAATGATGCCAGAGGCAGTAGCACGGCTCAACCACAACCCGGGCTCAACCACAACCCAAAAAGTACCCCAAAAGCCAATGCTAGATTGGCTCTGAGCATGGCACAACTCAGCTCCAAACCCACCCAGCAGGATATCAGGCATGAGCCGAGCCTGAAAGAACTTCGAAACCCAAGACTCGCCCCAAAGCTCCTTGAAAGAGTCAGTCTCATAGCGAACCTGCATCCCTTCCAGCTGCAACGGCAGCTCCCGCAGCGATGCCAGCCTGGGTTGAAAGCCGAAAGCCAAATCATCGCATGCTTTTGGCATTCCTGCCACCCAGTCCACCTCTTGTGAAGGCTGGATTCTTAAGACCTAAAGTTGACAACAGCTTTACGACCTGGGAACCCTGACTGGGCACCTCGTTGACCACAGCTCTGGCCACATCCCTCCACCCGAAACCTTGCAGCTGGGTGTGAGGCTCTGTGCTGGTCTTGCGCACCGCCTAGCCGCAAAAAAAAGAAGCCCGCTCGGCACCTTCCCCGGCCCGCTTCGCGGCGCTTTGCACGGCGCGTTTTGTGCAACCCGCTGCACCGCGCGTCAAAGCGCCACTCCCCGAACCTCACCTGAAGCCAAGCAAGTGAGGCACGGACCCAGCACACCTTCGTGGCCATGCCGGAAAAAAGTCACATTATGCACAATGGCGCCAGAGTCTGGCGTCCAATCGGGCTCTGGCTCCATTTCGTGGATCTGTCTTGGGAAGCTTTGGGTCGAGTCTTAAGGGAACTTCAGAGCCCGCTCGGCCGCCTGGCGCAGGTTTGGTCTGTGAAACGCTCAGCCCACTCGGGATCTCAACCCGACAGCCGCACCACGGCCAGCTGCAGGAGCATATGCTGCATGAGGTGCGGGAAGCGCTGCATCTCTGGACTCTTGGAGACTTCCAGCAGCTGGCCACTGAAGAGTAGGAGGTTGAAAGCATGGTTGTACAGATCCATAAGGTCGAATTCCACCGCAATGGCCAAGCGCTCCAAGACATTCTCTCTGGTAATGTCCAGCGCCAGAGTCTCAGCCTCGGCCAAAAAAGACTCTAAACGAAACAAACATGGGGACAGTCCGATCAAAATTCCTGGGTCCTCCATCCCGCAATTCGTGAACACCCTGGGAGATTCTGCCGAACTTTTTGCATCCTCCCAAGCTGCTGGTGGGTGAGCCGGGCTCTCAACTTTCAGCACCCAGCTGAGGCATGGACTACATGCTGCACGAGCTGAGGGAGCCCGAATGATCTCCCCAAACGGATCACATCTCGCAAGATCTCACTGCTCAGCTGGAAGGTGCCACCTGGGTGTGGGTCAAAATTAAGCCACCAGGAATTGGACCGCAGGTGTTCGTCTTTGGTTCCATTTACCAGGGTTCCATTTTGGGTACGCATTTTTGACCCACAGCCACCTCACAGTCTCACAGGCAAGCAAAAGCAGACGGCTGTTGTTGGCTCGGGATTCAAGCAGAACCTGGCGCGAAGTACTTGGGGGGCTTCCCCAAAAGTGAGGGCTCCGGTGGATGCCCTAAATATTGCAAGTGGGGAGCAAGGGAAACCCTGTAAATTCCCATGGCTTGTGTTTTGTTTACTTGCAATATTTAGGGCATCCACCGTCCCGCCCTCTTCATGCAACATTCTCCACTAGTTCACTGCAACCAGCAACCAAAGTGTCTCCAGCATTGACACCTATGCTGAGGGCACGTGCCCTGAATGTCTCAAGGTGGCTATTTGCATTGAAGTATTTGTCTGGGTGTTTGTTCTGCTGTGAGAAAAGCCGAAGCTGTGACTTGTTTGGGGCCCCATACCCTCCCACCAATTAACAGAACGTCAGGTTCCACGTTCGCTGGTGAGAGGCTACCCTTTTTGGGGGCTTCGGGAAGCCGAACTTTCGGCGCCAAGTTCGCCACTGGGAACCCCGCCCAGGTGATACGCAAAGTCCAGCAGCACCAGGGCGGCTTCCGGATGCTCCGCTGCCAAGCGCAGCTCGCCGCCAGGGCGCCTCCGATTCGGTAGGACTTGGGAACGGAGCAGGGTGAGGGTCGAGATTAAGCCACCAGGAATTGGACCGCAGGTTTTAGTCTTTGGTTCCATTTACCAGGGTTCCATTTTGGGTACCTATTTTGCCCCACAGCCAGGTGATACTGCCCATGGAAAAGATTGAGCTAGGTTTCGGGTTGAACATCAACTAAAGTCTTGGGCTTCCGTTAGAACCCGACTGATCCTGATTTGTTGGTTCCATTCGTATACACGCATGGGAATGAGAAAGCTAGCCGGAATCACTCACCAGTTCTTGCAGAAGGTAACATCGGGGTTTCACCATTAGGACTCATAGCATACCACGAACAAAACAAATATACCTATCAACATTAAAATAGTTGGCACGGCACCTATAAATCAAACGGCACCTATAAATCAAACAAGACCAAAAAATAAAAGAAAAGTGGCCTAAACCCTTTTCAACCTGCCCACCCCAAACACTAAAACTCAGAGCCGAGGTTGCATCCATCATCCCTCCCTCCCACGGCCGAAACCCTTTCGACCCCGCCCAAAAAAACTCCGACCCGAGCTTGCATCCACCCTTTCCAACCCGCCCCTTTCCAACCCGCCCCTTTCCAACCCACCCACCCCAAACCCTAAAACTCAGAGCCGAGGTTGCATCCATCATCCCCTCCTCCCATGGCCTAACCCCTTTCGACCCCGCCCAAAAAAACTCCGACCCGAGCTTGCATCCACCCTTTCCAACCCGCCCCTTTCCAACCCGCCCACCCCAAACCCTAAAACTCAGAGCCGAGGTTGCATCTATCATCCCCTCCTCCCGTGGCCTAACCCCTTTCGACCCCGCCCTAAAAAACTCCGACCCGAGCTTGCATCCACCCTTTCCAACCCGCCCCTTTCCAAAACCCGCCCAAAAAAACTCCGACCCGAGCTTGCATCCACCCTTTCCCTTTCCAACCCGCCCCCAAAAAACTCCGACCCGAGCTTGCATCCACCCTTTCCAACCCGCCCCTTTCCAACCCGCCCACCCCAAACCCTAAAACTCAGAGCCGAGGTTGCATCCATCATCCCCTCCTCCCCGCCCAAAAAAACTCCGACCCGAGCTTGCATCCACCCTTTCCAACCCGCCCCTTTCCAACCCGCTGAAACCCTTTCCAACCCGCTGAAACCCTTTCCAACCCGCCCCCAAAAAACTCCGACCCGAGCTTGCATCCACCCTTTCCAACCCGCCCCTTTCCAACCCGCCCACCCCAAACCCTAAAACTCAGAGCCGAGGTTGCATCCATCATCCCCCCCTCCCATCTAAAAACTCTGACCCGAGCTTGCATCCACCCTTTCCAACCCGCCCCTTTCCAACCCGCCCACCCCCAAACCCTAAAACTCAGAGCCGAGGTTGCATCCATCATCCACGGCCCCTTTCCAGCCCCAACTAAAAACTCAAACCCGAGCTTGCATCCACCCTGACCTTTCCAACCCGCCCACCCCAAACCTAAAACTCGGAGCTTTCCACCCCGCCGTAAAAACTCAGACCCGAGCTTGCATCCACTCTTTCCAACCCGCACCTTTCCAACCCGCCCACCCCAAAACCTAAAACTCGGAGCTTTCCATCCCGCCGTAAAAACTCAGACCCGAGCTTGCATCCACTCTTTCCAACCCGCACCTTTCCAACCCGCCCACCCCCAAACCCTAAAACTCAGAGCCGAGGTTGCATCCATCATCCATGGCCCCTTTCCAGCCCCAACTGAAACTCAAACCGAGCTTGCATCCACCCTGACCTTTCCAACCCGCCCACCCCAAACCTAAAACTCCGAGCTTTCCACGCCGTAAAAACTCAGACTCCGCACCTTTCCAACCCGCCCACCCCAAACCCTAAAACTCGGAGCTTTCCCAGCCCGCCGTACATCCACCGTGTCCAACCCGCCCCTTTCCAACCCGCCCACCCCAAACTCTAAAACTCGGAGCCGAGGTTGCATCCATCATCCTCTCAAACCCCGCCTAAGACTCTGCTGCAGACCACCGCCCAAAGAGGCCAGCACCGCCCGGTGCGCCGGGAAGCGCTGGTCCCCCACCACCAGGCACCTTTCAAAAACCGCACAGACCCGGCCCTAGCCTCTCAGATCAATCACTTCGCATGCATCAGAAGCACGGAAAATCCACCCTTGAAAGCGATCTACAAAAAACACGCTCATCAAACAAAATAGGAGTTCATCAAAACCTTCCGTGCGGCCAAATCCCAATTTTGACCATGGGTAACTTTTATCAAGTTGATCTTTTTAGTGGTCTTCCTGGAGGATCGTATATCCTTTTCCGGGTTGGTAAGAGAAAAGGGGAATCTACTGTGGCACATGCTCATCGTTGCCAAAGCTCATGTGGGCCAATGGTTCTCTTGAAAATCCTTATGGTCTAAATTGCAAAGGCGTCCATGACCTTGCCAACCCAAAGTAAAGCAGTGGTTTGACCACGGCACGGTTGGGCATGACTCTTTCTGAGCTGCCAACCTTCCCACCCAATTCTTTGAAACTTCAACGAATCCTTCGGGCAAAAGAACGCCCCGTCCGTGCGCCAAAAGCCTCGTTTCACAAGCTCCGCCAAGGAGCACGTCGAAGAGCTGGCAGGTCTGAAAGAAGCCCCGTATGCCGTCCCCCAGCTCGATTCGGGCCAACTTGGGCTCGCTGGGGACCTGCCTGGTGCCCAAAAGGCGTCGCTTTCACTCCGGCTTTTTAACCGCTTGCCACTTGGTGGCTTGGAGCCTGGGGTTCCCCATTTACCCTCTGCTCAGAAGGGGTTCAGACCCCCGGTTCCTCCGGACGTACCACCAGAGCACCTGGCTTCAGAAGAAGCCCTTTTCATGGGGTGCCCTGCACAGAAGGAAGATCAGCCGGAATCCCGAGGGCCGCAAGTGTCGCAACTGGCTGGGATTGAAAACCCCAAAAAAAATGAGGGGCTTCCACTAAAAATGAACAGGACCTCTACAACTGGGCGTTTTCCATGACTAAACGTGCTGTTTCCCCTGCAATTTGGCTGCTTCGAATCCCCCCAAAAAACAAAAACGACCACGCCGAGCCGCAGAGCCAGGTGGCCCGCAAACACGGACCGGGGGCGCTCCGGCATCTTCAAGTTCGCGGAACGAGCCAGCCCGCCGGAAGAGCTCGAGCAACAAAAAGTCAGCTGAGGTGGCATGAGCAGCAAACCCCCAAAAACCCCCATCGCCTTCAGCTGTTGGGAAAAATCGAGAGAAAGGGGGGGGCCCTGAACCTTCCCCAGGCGGAAGGGGGTTCCTTTCGCTCTGAAACGGGCAATGTTTGAACCCAAGTTGTGCCGCGCAAAACGCAAACAACCTCGGGGTACCTGGGGCTCTTGGCACCAGACCGGAGCTGTTTGTCCGTTCGGGCACCAAACGCCACCAGCCTCGCGGAGCTCCGCGGTGGTGTCGTCGCAGCCTGCTGAAGGAAGGTTCCAAAGCGGATCGAAGGGGTGAGGTCTGGCTGGAAGGTCTAGAAGGCTGGATGGCAGGAGGGTTGCCAATGGGGCTTGCTTGAAGTAAGCCAAAAGGAACAGGCTCTGCTATGTTTTGACATCAAAACATTCTGTTGCACCATCTGTTGACCCGATGGGTGCCCTTTCTCTCTGTCTCTCTGCATTTCGAGCGCTGGACCGTCAGCAAGCTCCTGACGCGGGCCAGGATGGCTCAAATGTACAAGGATGAATCCATTGCTTTTAACAAAATGGTGGCGGGACAAACACTTGAGGCCTCGCAAATGCGTATCCCAACAAACACCTTCCAACAAAGGGATATGCTGTCACGTGCCGGTAAGCTTTCTACGATGAGCGCGGCTTTGCTTCCCGCGCCAGATCTGCTCACAAACCAAATGGCTGTGGGTCGAAACCACCAATGGTACAATTTTGGGGGCAGGTGCACCACCCATTTTAGAACCTATTTTAGTGGGGATTGGGATGTTCACTGGGGGACGGGATTTGACCCATGGCCAAATCTGCTCTTCGCTTCTGCGCCAGCCCATCCTGCAGTCTCTCTCGCAAGGCCGCCAGCTCCGCCTCACACCGCTGCTGGTCCTTGCGTGAGCCCTGAGCTCCGAGCTCTGAGCTCTTTGCTGGTTTTCTGGGCTGCCCGTTTTCGGATCCCCCACGAAAAGTTTGACTAACTTTTAGTGGGTTAAATGGAAACTACCACTAAATACTAACAGGCTAAAAAGCTCAGGGATGGCTGGAAGCCATGAAGTTTTGCAACGCCGTTGCCGTGGTCGCTTCTGTTTTGGTCAGCGATGCTGATAAACAGCTGTCTTTGTGGTCTCCTTGCTGAGGCTGTCTGAAAGGCGAAGCAATGTAGCGTCTCCCTCTGAAGCCACCACAAAAAGCCTGAGCCCCTTAAAGCTTTGAGTACATCCCAAATGAGTGCCGTCATCTGGGTGCTTGACAATAAACTTCTGCAAATCAGCTGGGCAGCCAGACTGGGATCTGCCTGTTCCCTGATCGTCTCATAGCTCTCTTGTCCAACCCTTCAAGACATGGCTCTCAATGTCTCGCGGTCTCGCGGCAAGGGATCACATCAACTAGCACAGCACTCACACAGTTCGACGCCACGCCCGGGAAGTCAACATGGCAGCTACAATCAGGCCTGGCAAAAGCAATGTCTTGTTCGCATTTGCTTCCTCGCTTTCCGAGGATGGCAAACAAATGGCATGGAATGCTGACACTTCCGCTTTGCTCATGCATCGTGTTGGGTTCTGTGGCTGAGGCTCCATTGAAACCCACCCATCCGGGGAAAAATGCCAAACCTCGGGCCGAGGGGATCTCGCCAAACGGAAATGCCTCCAGCCTCCCAAAAGTACAACCCCCACACTATCCGAACCAAGGAATATTTAAGGACCGACATTTTTCCTCGGGCTCTCTCTTTCTCTTTTTTTTTCTCTCTCTCTCTCTCACACTCTCTCTCTCTCTCTCACCGCATGCCCGTCCGAAAGCTGATCGAAATTCCGTTAATGTAACCTTTCCGATGTGAGACGTATCAAAGCTTTTGTCCAACCAATGCTCATCCCATATTTTCTCAGCTTCCCTCTTGGTGGTTTGGAGCCCGCTGGGTTGGTGAAATGGAGGGGTTTCCCGTTGAAAACCCAGCGGTTCAAATCCCCAAACCACCAATTGAGGGTTCTAGGGGTACCTTCTCCATTTCCAGGGACAGAGTTGCCTGAGGCCTATTCCCTGCTGAGCACCAGCATCCATTTTGTAGCCAACCTTGAAAAAACAAAACACAAGATGGTGTTCCTTTGGTGTTCCTTTCAGCCCAAAAGTGAGGGTATTCTGACAAAAAAGAGAAAGAAAGGCCACCCCCCAAGAATGGCCTCGGGTTTCTTTTGGACTAAACCAACCAAACAGACCAGGTGTTTTCCTTTTTGGCTCAACCATCTCCCATTCTCTTAAAGGAAACCGCCAGGACTGTTCGTCATTCCATTTCTCCAGGCTACCAGTTTCTGACTTCTCAAACTGGAGCCTTCAAATCCAAACCCACATCCACCAATCCAAACCAAAGGGTTACCTTTCTCCACACCCCAAAAGCAATCCCCGAAAATAAACAGACACACCCAAATGCCATCCGTCATTCTTTAGGGGACCTCAAAAGGCCACCCCGGCAAAAAAAATGCCAGGAAATGGTGGGCTCTCCTTTCCTTCAAAACCCCTCAAAAACCATACTGTTCCTTGGGTTTCTCTTTATTTGTCCAGGGGGCTTGCCTTTTTTTGGCTCAAAAAAAAGGGGGGGGTCCTTTTTTGGGGCTCCAACCACCCGCCGAAAGGCAAGCGCCGAGTGAACCGCTCCTGGGCCCGGCTCGCGGACAGCTCCACCCGCATCTGCGCCAGGCCGGGGGCCGCCTCCAGGCGCTCCGCCAGGCCGGCCATGCGCTGGAGCCTCGGATCTATCTGGATCGATCCCAAGTCTGGGCCTTGGAAGTGGGGCGGCGTCGCTCGACTATTGCAATCTTTTTTGTTTTTTTGAGCGGCTGCCAGGAGCTCCTGTGCCAAGATTACTATCTATTCTCTGATTCCCCAGCAGAAAGCTGGGTCTCAGGGATAGGCTCCGGGGTCCGGGGTCCAAAGTCCGGGGTCACACGAGGGTCCACCAGGGTTCCACCAGGGATCCACCAGGGTCCACGAGGTTCTGTGAGGGATATCACCTGAGCTGGGCGGGGGGGCAAAAAAGGTAGTGTGTGTTTTTTGGTGGGACCAGAGAAATGGTCGAGTTTTTAGGTTTTAGGGGGTACCAAAAGGGTGGTCGTTCTTTCTTGGGGTACCAAAAAGGTGCAGATTTTGTGGGTGCCAAGGAAGTAAGACGATGTGTTCTTTTGGGCAATGGAGATCTTGGGTGCTGAAGTGGGGTAGGGAGCACTGAGGAGGGGTTATGAGGGGTTGTTGAAGGGGTTTTACTGGGGCCTTGCTCTTTCGAGACCACTGCGTGAAGAAAAGGATCGCCTCCTCCCTTTTGCAAAAAGGCACCCTTACGAATCTTGGCTCTACATCTCAAAATGTTGAAAGCGCTTGTAATTGTAGGTATGGACTGATGCCCGCCACACACCACACCACAAACCCGAGAGCTGCCGTTTGCTGGGGCTCTGTTCTTTCTTCTATGCTGCTGTGCTGCTGGTGGCCAGTCAAAAGCACCAGGACATTGACCGCTGGGCCCCTCGAAGAAGGGTCCTCCAAATGAGTCACAATCAAAACCCGACCATGTAAAGAATTAAGAAGGCGGCCGCAACTATTTCTGGCTGGGACTGCCCCTTACTAACCTTCATCTACCCAGGTTTTGATTGTGGCTCAAATGACTTTCTTGCTGGTGCTCAGAAGGGAATCACCCAGTTGGGAATGAACCTGGGGGTTCCCTTAAATTATAGTCGAAGGGTTGTGGGGGGTCATTCCCTCACGAAGAACCAGCAGGTTTTCTTTTTTGGGGGGGTCCTTGAACCAGCATTTGAAGTATTTTGCGGAGATGTCACATGGACCTTGGGCCCGCGGCTGAGCATCGACTCGAACCCGAAGGGTGGCAAGCGACGCGGAGAGATCCTTCGCTGTCCACGCGCATGTGTGCAACTCCCCAACAGCGCTCTGTCCAGCGTCTTTGCAAGGGCAACATTCCCAATCCATCCCAGGCCCCCCCTGTTCTGTGCACAGTTCAGCTGATCACCTTGGGCAGATGAATGCTTGTCCAACCCAGCGAAAGAAAAGCGGCAACATCCCCAGTCTCTCTCCTTTGGAGATCCCGTGGTGGACATTTTGAAAACATAGGGGAATGAAGGATGGGCCATTTTCAGGGCGCCAACCCCTTGTTAAGCATTTTGCTCTAACCACTGTTTTGAACAACATCCTCTTGGTTCCCTTACATTGAACCGAAGCGGGGCTGATTCTCTACACGTGCTTGCGGACCCCTTGGCCCAGAAAGGAAGGAAGCTCCCTCCTGTTGTTGTTGATTTTGATTTTGAAGGAACAACAAAATAACATAAAACTTTGAGAAAAACAAATAAGAATAAAAACGGGATGCCACACTCAACTGGGATGACCACTTCGGTACCCCAAGCCAGCCATGACTCCTGGATCTGCCCCGACGTCTTCCTCTCCAGGACCATCAGCCCCCGCTCGGAAGCCCGGGACTGGCGCGCCCAAGAAGAATCTGTGAACCCCTCTGGCACTCCAAAAGACGGGCCAAAGATGAGGGGAAAAAGTGGATGGTGTCCAAAAGTTGTCCAAAATGTTGTCCAAAAAGGCTGTCCAAAAATGTTGTCCAAAATGGATGTCCAGAGCTTGACTTCGTTGATGAGGGTTCACTCTTCTGTGCTCAAGGGTTCCTGGATCGCCTCCGTGTCGTCCCCACCCAAAATGGTGAATCCTGACCGCTCCCAAGAAACCGGTCGGCGGTTTCCCTTCTTCCAACAATCGCAGAAGTGTACAGGGCCAATCAAGTGGCTTGCTAACCCCGAACCCAACGTAAGAGTCCCCAAAAAGGCCGAGAGCAACCCAGGCTACAGTTGCATCACCATCCACTCCGAAGTCGAATTGCTACAATTCAGGGCCAATGGGCAGCACGCGTAGAATTGTTTCTTTGGCCTGGGGCTGGTTTTCCCCAACGGAAAGCTTGGGGTCTCGGTTTTTTTCCGGGGCGGTTGCGGACCCTCAGCAAGATCTAAACCAGCCTAACGCCCCCCGAATTCAACCAGCGAGCAACCCCCAACTGCCAAGCCAATGGGTCCAAGTGAGGCTGGTGACGCTGGGGATGTGAAAGCGCTAAATATGCCCAGGTGGCGTGTCTTGGGTTGGCTTGGGGTTCATGTAGGCTCAGCAAAGGCCTAAATTTCAGGCTGCTGTTGGGCGGGTTTAGGGCTGAATTCAGGTGGGTTTGCGGTTCGCTTGGAGCTGAGTTGTGCTAGGTGTGCTGCTGGTTTAGCGGTGGCCACGCGAGTTTTGGGCTAGTTTTCCAAAACCAAGCCTAACCAGCCCAAAACTCAGTCCCGAGCAACTCCCAACTGCCACCCGATCACGAGGCCCTACGTCCAAGTGCAGCTGGTGATGATGGGGACGTGGCCAACCAACTGGCCAACCAACCAACCAACCCACCAACCAACCAACCAACCAACCAACCGACCAACCAGCCATCCAGCCAGCCAGCCAGCCAGGAAACCAGACCGAAAAAACAGCCCTAGGAAGCACAAAAAAAAACTCATCCGCACAGAAGGAGTAGCCCAAAAACGAATCCATATAAACATGTGCTTAGCTGACTCGGGACATGAGGCTTGCTGTTTGTTGCATGAGAGTTGTGTCAGTGACAGGTCAGGCAAAGTGAGCAAGAAAAGCCAGCAAACTGCTAATCAAATAGGAACAACTAGGAAATACACAAAATAGGGAAATGGCCATGGGTCAA
>CAUJNA010000525.1:99938-104938 GCA_963377175.1 Effrenium voratum | reverse complement strand
AAACCGCAAATGGAAACCGCAAATGGAAACCGCAAATGGAAGCCGCAAATGGAAACCGCAAATGGAAACCGCAAATGGAAACCACAAGAGGAAACCACAAGTGGAAACCACAAGTGGAAGCATTGCCTCCGGCCTGAAGCATTACCACAAATGGCTTGCCCTGGTAAGCGGAAAGAAGGACTAAAACCTGCGGCATACCCCATTCTCGTCGCACATGGTCCGGCGGAACTCTGCGCGGGTTTGAAACCCCGCGGCGGTTTTGGGCGGTATTCACATCCCCCGCTTTCTCGCTCGGTGGCTGAAACATCGCGATTTGGAGTGCTGGAAGGGGACCAAGAATGAAATCCCGATATGACTTTAGCCACACAACACGGGTTCGGGACGTAGGCTACGTGCCACATCTAAGCCAGCAAACAAACCGAGTTCTTGCCGCCACACCCACGGCCTGGCTGCCATCCGACTGTGCGCCATTTCTCCGGCTGCCTCGGCGCCGAAAAAAAACACTCCATTTCACATGGATAAATCCCATTGCTTCAGCCTTGAAGTAGGGTTGCGGGAATAAGGTTGGTTGATTCCTACTGATGTGTGATACCAGCGAGCATCCCCTTTAAATTAAAATTTGCAATTTGGACGGCCTTCTTTGGAACCACAGAAGCGGTTGCAATTCCCAAAACCCCAGTTGCTCTTGTCAACAAACGCTTCAATTCCACACAATGCACTTGGCGGGGTTCCACTGGAGGGCAGCCACTTTGACAAATTGACAAATTGTGTGGCACAAAACTGCGGTTGCTCGCCAGCTGCGCGCAAACCTGGTGAGCGAAGCCGTATCTTGTTTAGCAAGACGTCCACCTGAAGCCGACCTTTGAGACCGTCGCCACCTTCCCGTGTAGCTCCTGACTCGCTGGTTCGAAGATCATGAGAAAGGTGCCAGCCGGCCAGCCATACGTCGATCTGCAGCTTGCGTGGTGTTGGATGGCTTTCGGGACTACGCAACTGACCGGAGCCCTTTGCAAGCCCTTGATCCAGGTTCAAGTTTTATGTTACTGAAGTTCGCAGCCCGAGTGTTGGTGTCCTCCAAGCGCCCAAAGAAAAAAGCACAACCAGCGCAACATGCAACCCATCCACAGCCGACACCAGCATCGCCCCCACCAAGAGAGAACTCCTTTTCAGGTCGCAACCATGCTTACAACGAGCAAGAGGGGCAAGGGCAATATGGCCAATTGGGAACCCTTGGCTGAACTTCATCAAAGCTCGGTTAGATTCATGTACCCACCATCCGTCGTGGAGGGTGTTCCAACAATCAAAATTATGAGCGATTCTTGATGGCATCCGACAATTAGAAACAAACCCATGTTTAAGGAGGTTTACTAACTTGTGCCTGATGTAGATTTTGTCCATCCAGTCGCGGCATCTGCCTGCTCGTCAGAAAGTTCAATTATAGCCCTGCCATCAGCAGCATTGATCTCAGAAGACAGTATTCGGGGTCCCAGAAGCTTCCCTAGTGCCTCCTCGAAGAAGTCAACAACCTGCATGTTTACTAAATGTAACCCGAATTGGATCAGATGCATGCAGGAGCAGAATCTTCAGCTAGGTTATCAGTCTTGGAACTCAACAAGGACGAATCAAGGGGCGTTCCATGTTGTCTTGTGTACTCATGTTCCTGTTCAAGGCAGGGACTGAAAGGGCGGGTGTCAAATGCGTTTGCTGGTACCCTTTTCCTCTTGGTGAAAAGGGAAAAATGCACACTGTGTCTTGGGTCTACATGGGGGTTGATCAAAAAGGTCCTTTACATATGGGGGAGAACCACCAAAAAGATGACAAGGGCCTTTAAGGGTCAACCCCCACATCGCCAAATGGCAAAACCAAAAGGAAAACCACAATTTTGGAGGGTCCCCCGCCAAAAAAAACACCAATTTTGATACATCGACAAAAGGCAAAACCTTGAAATTGGAGGTTTGGGGGAAGAGCTTCCTTCAACTCAACCGCTCCTCGAGACTCTGCTCCCAACGCCGCTGTCGTGCGACCTGAAGATGGAGCCAGCCCCCTCCCCCTGCCTGCGACCACGAAAGGGCCACTGAGTGAGCTGATTCTGCCAATGTTTGGCTGTGGCTCAAAAACACGTACAAAATGGCACTTTGCCAAATGGAACCAAAGACCAAAACCTGCACATCCTAGCTCTTTAATTTTGACCCACCCATACCTATATTTGTACAAGCCATTGGTCCCGAGTCCTCTTGCGTAACCAATGTGCAGGTCTGGCCACCTGTGCTACCAATAGTGGTTCCTGTTGCGCCTTGCTGGCTTGAGTGATTGCTTGCGGACCCACAGGGCAACTCGCAGAACCCACCCAGACACCAACATAAAAGAGAGAGAGAGAGAGACAGAGACAGAGAGAGAGAGAGAGACCAACGAAAAGAGGAACGACTCCCATATCCTCGACCAGCTAAAGTCAACCAAGAAAAAAGGATGCGTAATTAGCGCGCGAAGCACAAAATTTGTACTAGTGTCTATTAGATTACTATGTTTGCTAGTAATAGTAGTAGTAGTAGTAGTAGTAGTAGTACTAGTCGTACTAGTAGTAGTAGCAGCAGCAGAAGTAGCAGCAGAAGAGGCAGTAGTAGTAGTAGTAGTAGTAGTAGTAGTAGCAGGATCGTCATCGTCATCATCGTCTCGTCATCATCATCATCATCATCATCATCATCAGCATCATCATCATCATCATCATCATCATCATCATCATCATCATCATCATCATCATCATCAGCAGCAGCAGCAGCACCACCACCACCACCACCACCACCACCATCACCATCACCATCACCATCACCATCACCATCACCATCACCATCATCATTTTCATAAATGCCATAGAAACCCAGAACGAAGGCCGAAAGCAAAAGCAACAAACATGGAAAGCCCAATTTGTCAAACAGAAGCCAAAAACCAACAGGGCACGATGAAGCCAAACACCAAAACCCAAAACAACAAAACAGGGCACCCCCCCAGCAACCGGCCTGCCGCCTTTGATGCTCCTCAAAGGCTGTGTGGGACATGCGACTCTGGTGCTCCAGGGCCTGACGTCGCTTGCGTGTGGGTCAAAAATAGGGTAACCCCAAAACGGCTTGCCCTGGTCAATGGAAACAAGGACTAAAACCAGCGGTCCAATTCCTGGTGGTAAAGGTGGGTGTCTTTTGGTTGGGTTTTAAAGGGAACACAAAAGAAACTTTCAACCGAAAAGGGCTATTCATCCAACTTGCTTTTTAAGGGGAACCCAACATCTAACTAATGCGAGATGCGCACGGAACTCGCGACCCAGCACGATCAGGTACAGAACCACATCAAACCAGCTATTTTGGGCAGAACATGGATAGGCGATTCAACCCCCTTGGTTTGAACCATGTTTGAACCACTGTTTAAAAAACCTCCAAAGAGATCCCTAATCCAATATGTCCCTTTTGACATTCAAACAAGAAAGCATGGAAAAGGATCGAAAAGTAAGACTGGGTTTTCCAACCCTTGTTCAAGGAGCTGAGGACCCAAAAGGGGAGCGTCAAAAAACACACACAACTTGAATTCATTTGGAATCCCTTGGTGGAATTCACTACCATTGGGATGTATGTCCAACAAACATGTTGGTGGCATTTTGGTCGGCGCGATGCTCTTTTCGAATGATGGTAGTTTCTGAGTTGCACTCGAGTCACTCTTTACAAGAAGCTGACAGACAGAAACAAAAAACAACAAAAGTTGTAAAGAAACACAAACTACTGAAACTTTGTTCAAAGCCCGGCTTGCCCTATCAGGGAGCTCACTCACTCCACTCTGTCTGCCGGATTGGGGGATCCGCTCGTGTGTTCGCCCAAATATTCGGGTCACATCGCTCTGGTCACAGACTAGTCGGAAGGGTCCGCGCAGGGGTATGCATCAAAAAGGAGGACCCCAAACTTCGTGCTGTTCCTCTTGGTTCCCGTTTAAACCGACCACCAGCAGTCCCCAATCGGCCGGCCTGCACCTGCGCTGCAATCTCGGCAATGCGCTTCTCCCCCTCGCCCTGGCAGCGAGAGGTCTGAGGCAGGTGGGCAAAAATGCTGCGCGAGTTCGGTTCCCTCCATCAGAAGCGCGAATCAAACCCCGAGATCAACGGCATGGCTGTTACCTCTGCAACTAATTGTTTGCTCCTTCTAGAATCGTACAAGTCTCCAAACAGTACAGTGAGGAACGCCGCATTGCAGGCCCCAGATCTGGCGTCCCTAAAACAATGCCCCCTTGTGCAAAACCGCAATTTCCACATGAGAAGACTAACTTTGTGAGCCAAATCAACCGCAAACTACTGGATGCGTGGACCAAACCTTATATGCCCCCTTGCTCCTCGTCAACCCTAGGCGCATTCTTCAAGCTGCAAGCTGAGCTCTTGGGAGGCCGGTTCCCCAAGCCCCGGAAATACTCTCCCAGTCAACATGGATGACGTTCGGGGAAATGGGGAAATGGTCCATTCGGTTTGGACCATTCGCCGGCCGTGGATTGCTGGGAGGGTATATAAGCCATACATGTGGCCTTTGCGTGTTTTTTTCAGGGACCGCCTTGTGCTCTGAGGCGCGGCGGTTGTCCAGGGAGTCCAGGCGCTGCCTGAGATCGGCAATTTGGTCTGGGGGGTTGGAACGTGAAAACCCTCACAGGGCACTCACGCGTAGAAAGACCCCAAGTCCTATGAGGGTGTGTGTTCTCGGATCATACGTTTTTCAGGCGCGAAACCAGTGCCGGAGAGTACGTGCATACTTTCCTTCCTTAACAACATGCTCACGTGCATACCCGTACAATATGATGTGTGTGTGTGTGTGAACCAGTCCCGGAGAGCACGTGCATACTTTCCTTCCTTAACAACATGCTCACGTGCATACACGTACAATATGATGT
The DNA here is from genome assembly GCA_963377175.1 of Effrenium voratum. Lineage (NCBI taxonomy): Eukaryota > Dinophyceae > Suessiales > Symbiodiniaceae > Effrenium > Effrenium voratum. The sequence continues at coordinate 100,027 of CAUJNA010000525.1, read as the reverse complement.
GTGTGTGTGTGTGTGTGTGTGTGTGTGTGTGTGTGTGTGTGTGTGTGTGTGTGTGTGTGTGTGTGTGTGTGTGTGTGTGTGTGTGTGTG
>CAUJNA010000525.1:90000-99838 GCA_963377175.1 Effrenium voratum | reverse complement strand
GCTTCTTGTTCTTTCGGGTAACGTGTTCGCTGCTAGAGGGAAGCCGAGTGCATCGCGAGCAGAACCCAGTCGAGACTCATCAGTTGTGCTCGAGACTCATCAGTTGTACTCGAAAGATTAGCACCCTCCATCTGGAGTTTAAGTGTGTACACCCCATTCATGGGGAATCCTCGGGTGTACCCATTGTGTGACCCCGGGCCGGCTTTGTCGGAAAATTTGACCTCAACGTACTTATCTTAGAACAGCGGAATTTCACATTTAACCAGGAACGAGGTTTCACTAAAGGGAAGACAGCCGTCAGATCATGGAGACGTCTCACCATTGCTGCTGATGGCTGCTGACTTGAACTTGCATTGACTTGCATTTTGTCGGATTCGTTTCTCTCAAGATTGAGGTGTTGCGGTTGTGAGTTGGTTGCGCCACCATGTCTCGACGTGATGATCGTGACAGATCCAGGACTCGGCGCAGACGTGATCGGAGTCCTTCCCCTCAAGCTCGTAAAGCACGCCGACGTGAACACAATGACAACCAGGTCTCGGAGGGCATGGATTGGAACAACCTGGTATCCTGGCAACACAATTCCGGCTACAACTCCGGCAACAATTTCCCGGTGATGCCGAGCAATTATCAATCGATTCCAAACCCCACGCAGCAGTTCCATCATTCACCGGTCAACTACATGATGCCGGTTCCTCCAGAGCCCACGCCAGCGAAGTTCATGACGCCCGTGATGCCACCACCGGTCACTCCCTCGCAAGCTACACCATCACCTGGATACCCTGCAGCCCTGCCAGTTCGACCTCAGAAAGCCTGGCTTACACCATCGGTTGACTGGACACCTGGAGATGGCATGCTAGACATCAACCAGCTCTACAACTTCAGCCTGCCCATGACGGTCGCCAACACCCCGCACAACAACCTACGTGACATGTCCGACATGGACATTCGTGACGTTCGCCTGGTTCAGGTCATTCACGGGGGCGTCACCAACTGGCTACTCCGACCGTTCGCTCACGGCAGATTCGTGACGTGGGAAGGCTTTCGCACTCGCACCGAGGCCTTACTTTGGAGTACCTGTTCCAAACTACTACGACGATCACAGTCGATCAACCTGCTTACCTTGGAAAAGGACCTTGCCAGCTCACTGGGGCTCAACCTGGACGACTTCAATCAGCGGATCAAGGTTCACGACCATTTGGCCAACTTGGTACTTCAGTTTCTTCAGCAACACCACGCAACTCTCACGCCCTCTACCCAAACGGATGACATGGTCAAGAAGTTCAATGATCTAAATCGTGCTCATGAGTTGCTCCAGGCTCAGTATTCAGCATCGTTACGCGCTTCGACTTCCCCCACGGTGCCAAACCAGAAGGATGATGCAGAGTTGGTTACACCACCACCGGTCAACCACACACAATCTTCGTCACCTCCCAGCTCCCTCCCTACGGTCAGCGCAGCGGCCCTTGATGGCAAGTCGTATGATGGCGCGGTGCAACCCCGGATCATTCAGTCTCTTCACGGACTTTCTTCACCGCCTTCCAAGCCGGCGGCGTCACAATTGCTCACCATGCACAGCACGCCGGATGACGTCATCAAGTACTACACGTGGACTAGTGATCAGCCACGCTTGTATCTCAAGCAATCGCCCACAACCACCACTTTGGCGTCATTGATCAAATGGGCCAATCACCCGTCCCATCTCAACGGCAACAAGTCCTTGGATTCCACGGCGATGCAACTCCTTCAGGCGCGTCAACGCATGCCAAAAGGAGACGCGCCCACGTTTGCGGCGATGGTGGCTGTGGGGGCTGGAGCCTGGCTACCTTACCAAGCTCACTGACAAGGCGCTGTGTCACCTCATCGTGACCGCCCGCTTACTCAGTGGGTGAGCTGTTCCCTTCGTTCACTTATGAGCCCGGAGCGGCAGCTGTGTCACGATTGAGGAAAGGTGCAAACTCGTCCGTCCTCTTCTTGTTTTGCACTTGTTTGATGATGCGCTTGTCTGTGCTTGCGTTGTCATTTGCTTGGTATTAATTGCCGCTTGCATTCATGTCGCCGCCACACTGTAGATTTCATTGGTTGCATGTTCACCATGTTGGCTGAGCTTCGCCGCTGTGGAATCTATGATGATGTTGCACAATGGCATTCCTTAGACGCCTTTCTGCGCTCGTTGACAATGTTCTCTACGTGCTGGCAATACTGCTTTCCTAGACTTCCACCACCGTCGATATGAATGGATGAATATGAGTCAGTTGTACAACTACCTTGGTTGGGCCTTATTCTGGAAGTACTAGTTGTGGTCCGGATTGCACTTCAGATTCCGATTCATGCCATGTCACAGTCTTACCACACTGTGGCCAACAGGTATGAACTTCACAGGTGCCGGTGCACGGCCTATTTATTGATCAGTTTCTTGCAGCGTCTCATTTCTCAAGATTATGGAGATGTCCCGCCGTTCTTCGAGGTTCTTCACTTCTACAGGACGTCTCTGTTGTGTGAAATTATGCACAAGACATCTTCGCTCATTACGGACACGTTTCCCGGACCTCTATGACCTCATTCACGATCCAGGTCACCATCAACAACCATGCGTCTACATCCGACTTTCTCCATGGCACACTCCATACTACGTTGGTGCAACTGATCAGGATGTTCTACGACGAGAACACTCACGCAGTCGCAAATTTCTACAACTACTTCGGGGACGTCATGCCTTCTTCGAACCTGCACTTCACTACTGGAAGCGCACCAACACTTACTGGCTTTTCTGTGCCATTCCGGTTGAAATCAAACTTCCCATTTCCTCGGTTTGGGTCCAGGAAAGCAAGTGGCAATACTTGCTGCGTCCGCATTTGAATGCACCCTGGGTACATAGACTTCTTCGAAAGGTGGGCTTCCGGGAGCATCTAGTTGACTTTCGACGTCATTCGTTGTCATCTCCCACCTCGCTCGGGCTACACAAACGTTTTCGACGACGACTACATCCAGATCTTCAACGGCAATTACGACCTGAAATGTTGGATGACATTCAAGCGCATTACTCCACTCTTTATCAGCTGGGATCCAACACAGGCGCGTCGTTCCAGGCCATGCGAGACTTACTGTCGGCGGCTTTTCCTCCCACTCAGCTCTACTACTTCCTGCGACTCTCCGTCTTCGTCAACGAGCCCTTTCGTTCAAAGGCACAGAAGCTCCTCGCCCAGGTGATGCGCAAACGACAGCTCCAATCACCAAGCACTTTGACACAACTACTTCTACCGCCTCTACATGTACGGAATTGGAAAGCTCAGCTTGGCACGTGGTTACAACGTTGGGTCGCTTCACATCCCCTCCCTATTTCTTCCAAAGATCCGGGCGGTGGAAACTCGCAGTGCCACTTTGGGAGACAGGATCTACAACTACCGCACATGGCAACGCAGATGGACTCCTGACATATCTTTTCCGTGTCGCTGTTCGGACATTGATGATCACCACCTACACCGTGCACATGAACATGCAGTAATGGTAGATGAGTTCTCACGCATCAATGCGGACATCGACATGGACATCATGGCCGCGTCCATGAAGGATCAGTATTTCGGCGATGTTGACTTGCTGCCCAGCGTTTTACCACACAGCTTCGCAAACTAGCTCGTCGGTGGCATGTACATGGCTCCAGTCTTCTTACTGATCTACGGCCTGTTTTGACTCAGATGATTGATACCCATCGATCCAACCTTCAAGATCGTGCTTATTGGACATCCACATCACTACAACGCACCGTTGCTTCTCTGTCCTCGTGGGTTGTAATTCCAGCGGATCATTTTCCCTCTCGTGCACATGTGATTTGTCCTTCGTTGTTTGCCACACTGATGCACAAGACCTTTTGCTCGGGAGAAGTCTTTTCGCTGTGTCGGGAATCTGCAGCATCCTTTCGCTCCGAAGTGGTCACTACGATACCTTCCCTCCTACATCAGCGCTACGCATGGGGACTTCGACTTCAAGCACCGTTGCCTACAGCTCGCATCCTTCCAAAGCCGACCAAGGACTGGCAGAAAGCAAGACCCATCATTTCTTTCTTTCGCACGTGGGCAGCACCCTTCCTCACAGTCTTCGGCGCCCTCATTTTTGAACTTACCAAAGTTACCTTTCCTGACATACCAGGTCAGCTTTCGGTCCAAGAACTTGTCCAACAGCTCTGGGACGCGCTGTCAAAGGCAGATCCCGCCGAATACATCCACCTGGTGTCTCAGGACCTGTCCGGCTTCTTCACGTCCATTCCCACGGAGCGTTTCCATCAGGCACTACAGGTGCTTCTTCATCGTTATGACCAAGTAGTTGGCCTCCGCCGATCCTGCCGTATGTTCAAAGGAAAATGGCGCCGTCAAACTAAGGTCCCTCGAACCTTTCGTGAACAAGACCTTCGTTACCTCCTTGACTTTGTCATTGACAACAGTCACTTCGAGATCAATGGCTACTTGTTCCGGCAAGAACGTGGAGTCGCTATGGGATCACCTGCAGCACCACCTCTCTGCAATCTGGTTGCCACGGTGGAGGACTTCTTCTGGCACCAAACAATGTGTTCTTTACGTTTTCGCATGCCCGATGTCGGGGTGATCTGGCACGAGCGTTATGTCGATAATCGTTTCATCCTGCTACGTGATTCTGCCCCACAATCACCGGTGCTCAGGAATTTTCTTTCCCTGGAATTTTATCGTCCACCTGTGATGCTTGAGTTTCAGCATGATGACAAAGTGATGGGTTACGTGTGTGATTCTTCGTCCAGGACTATTACACCACAACTACCTGATCATCCCTCTCAAATCAAAGGGATTCGGAGTGCCAATGATCAGATGTTTACTTACTCTTCTTGGTCTTCTCGCTCGTGGCTCATTATACGTGGTGCACAACCTGCGGTTCAGCAACAACATGGACTTAACGCTCTCAAACGCCTTTATGAGGCCAAAGGTTTCGATCCCCACCTCCTTCGTGATGTCCGGCGACGACTCGAGACAAAATCTGCATGCTGTCTTGTTGCTGTGTTACTTGTGGTGTACGCTTGTGATTGCTTGTCGGAGCGTCGTGTTGTGTCTGCACGCAGTCGGCTCGGAGGTGTTGACCCTTGCATGGCGGCGCCCCTTGTTAGAACATGGCGGAGTACGTTGTCACCAGTCTATTACGCCCAGACGGCACGGTCCAGACCACGAGCCAAGTGACGCTGGATCACCTTCCAAACTTCATCAATGGCAATGAGATGCAACTCTTCGTCCAGACACACGGCCTGGTACATCAGCACAATGTGCAGGCGCACAGCTCTTCCCGTGATGTTCCAGCACTTGGATCATCGACCAACATCAGAGCGGTGCGCAATCATGCAATCGGGAGGCGCTCTCGCTCTCCTAGATCCCGGCGCTCCCGGGTCAAGCTCACACCGGGACCACAAGGGATGTCGGAAGATGAAGAGGACTGGGGAGAATGGAAAGGTGATGGTCGTCGCGCTCATGATGATCAGAGGAGACCTCGATCGCCTACACTGCCGCCTACTCACTTCAGGGCACCTGTGAACCAGATTGAGCTGCTTCATCTCCCTGTTCGCCAGCATGTACCTGACTTGGGCAGTCACCGTTTCACGCTCCGCACTGGCTGCCGGATCAAGGAAATTGCCATCCTGGTTGACGGTGTTCTTTACTACACGTTGCCCTGCATTGCCACCTTAGTGTTTCCGCCGCAACATCATCGAGGATGAGCAGCGGGTGAAGTCCGTCTCAGAACTCCCATTTTCTCCGTTGCCCAATGGTATCCCAGGCCCCTGGACGGCTCATGTTGTCAAGGAGATTTCCAGCCATTTCCAGATCTCCCCGAAATCCCTGCCGCCACAACTCATTGTTCAGCTTGGCATCTGCGAAGAGGGCTGGCCATATATTCGCAAGACTACACGGACGTATCACCAGTTCTCGCCTGACAAGAAGAACGCCCAGAAGAACCTCTTCGGGATCCTCTTCTCGTTCGTGCCTCGCCGATTGCTACCTGATAAGCATCGCACACAGTCACATTCGACGTTTTTCTGGGCCCATAATACCAATATGCAGGCTGCCATCAGCATTCTGCGAGATGAGGAGCTGATCAGACCCTCGAAACCCAATCGCGACTGCACAAACTGGAATGAAGTGTGGTTGCCTCCGATGGGCTTCTACTGCAGAGGCAGCCTTTAATCTCATGAAGCGGCGGTCAAGGCGGCAGCCCAGTTCGCGGGAGTACACACTGATCGCCCCATGTGCATCGGTGGATCTGCAAGACTCCGGCAACCTCATTGCACTATTCCCCGAGGCGGCACGTACGCCGACATTGCTGCCTCCCACTACAATGATTGCATTCACGCCAAAGATGGCAGGTGGAAACTCCGCTCATCGATTGCGGTTCCCAGCTACGTGGTTGTCCTTGCAGTGATTTCATTTGCCATGCAGTTGTCAGTGGAGTTCGTAAACAACCTGGTGGCGGTACTCAATGTCCTCGCATCACAAGTAGCGACTGCTCTGGACACCCTGAACTTTGCCCTGGCGACCGAGCGAAACCAGCAGTCCGACACCCGAGTGTCCCTCAGGGCCCCACGGAATTCCAGGCACGGACTGCGCCCTCGCATCATCACAGAGCGCATCTCGTCTGATCGATCTCGCTCTCCTACTTGAATCCGAACCCGGCCTCTGGATACTTCCTCCACCTGGTATACACCGGCCTTATCCCCGCCTCGTGCGGCACATCGGGATACCACTGACAGCACTTCTGGTCGCCGTCCAGAGTCAATGTTGGATCGGTTGCCACCGCCAAGACCTCTTGCTCCCCTACCCCCTCGCAGTGGACGCGAACCAGGACAGACATCGCCAACCACACCTGATTCGGATTCGGATGGTTCAGTTCGTCCACATCCAGGTGCTTCATCGTTCCGTCCATCTCCCACAGTGGTTCATGGACCTCAGGAACTTCTACAAGAATTCACTATTGCCCTTCGCAATGCGCATCTTGAACCTTTTACGGCGTGGACACAAGGTGAGCTGGATGAGATGGTCAGACGGAAAAAGGACAAGGATTCCAGGCCCACCTACAAAACCATTGCCCGTTTCCTTCAGAAGCCCATAGAGGAAGTCAAGCAGGCCTGGAAGGTCTACCAGCAACTTGAGGCTCGCGCTTAGGGCACTGTGCATCGAAAGAACCAGCGACTACCGGAGGACTAGTCCGTAGGACGTGGCAGTGCATTCTGTGAGCGTTGCATGTTGTCGAGATGGTTTGGATTGCAGACATGGCAGATCGCATGATTCTTTTCTCGCTTGCTTGCATGACATGGCTGGCATACTTTGCAGTAATGACTTGAAGGACCTACATGACATTTCTGCCAGTGAGGGCATTGTTGGTTGTCATGGAAGTTGTTGATGACTTGGATTTCATGCATGGCTGAGCTGCTCAAATCATGTTGGAGCAAGATGTGCAGACATACATCACTTGGACCCATGGAGCGCAGCCGACGTGGTTACAGTTTCACGGGCCTGGTACATTGCTTGACAGACCAGTTCGATGGACTGCTTCACCTCCACCCCCGCCAAGGTTTCCAATACTTCTTCCACCTCCACCTCCTCCACCGCCACCACCACCGGTGATTCTACACCCACAGTTTATGCCCTCATTGCGTGCCTCCTCGAGCCCTTCCCCTCGAGGACAGTCCTGCCCTGCCACAGTGAAATCGCAGCGCACACGCCGCTCGATATGCAGCGCTGACCAGTCTCCGAAACGCTCTCGAACAGCATCCGCTGCTGCCCTGCGGAGATCTCGGCGACCCTTCACCGTGTTCCCTTCAAAACGAGCCACCCGTCCATCGCTGTCCCCATTGACAAGTTGCAAGCATTACTGTCATGCCTTTCTACATCATGGACGGAAGTGTCTTTCTCCCTGTGCTCGTCGCCGACCAGGACATTACCATTGCAGGTGTGTGCGGCATCAGCGGCGGTGAAGCATAGGTGTCGTCTACTATAGACCTTGTGGATTCGTCCCGCCTTCAGTTTGAAAAGTTGCCTTGCATTGCGTTGTTCAACACATTCTCATTGCGTCAGGGTTGTCATGGCATGAGTGTTTCGCCGCAGATTCAGTGGCTTTGCGATTTCTTTCAGCGGCCCTGTGACGACCCATTTTGCTGTTATGTACCCGCACTATTTTGAGTACCACATCGAGAGAGGAGTGGAATGGATTCGAATTTACACACCGGGTCCGTGGCAACCCGTAGCCACAGCCACTCTGGGACGTGCCCCAGACTACGCTTCCACGTATCGGGAGTGGCGCAAGTCATATCACTTTGACGTGTACTTGCCCGCAGACAGCACCGGAGGAACAGCTGCGGACCCCAATGTCATGCCCATTTCGTGTGTGTCATACCACGTGTGGGAGTACCGAGACTGGGAAACACGAGGTTATCAACGCCTTGGCGTTCGCCTACCAGACATTGGATCGGCGGCGCTCGTGAATGAAGCAGTTACTTCCTCGTCGGAGTCTTCAGTTCCGGATGGGGCGTGGCGGGAGCCTTCTCCCCCACCATTCTATGATCCTTGGAACGAATCGGATTGATACTTGAGCAACATGTCGGTTAAAATGATGCGACTGTGCCTGATTTGATTGCCGCATCAACTTGGGTTGTCTTGACTTGTGTTGTGCTTTCCGTCTCCATGTTTTCGCCGCTCCCTTGTGCCCCAAAAGCGGCTTCCCGGGTTGATATGTTCAATTCTACAAGAAATGGCACTGCAAGATGGACCCTACCACGCTACTTTGAGTACGACATCGTCAATGGCCCTGCGAGCACAAGCGTTGAATGGATTCGGGTCTATGTACCTGGTCCGTGGCAACCAGTCGCCGAAAACACCTTGGGACCGGCCCTGGAGGACACAACCACCTATCGGGAGTGGCGCAAATTCTACCACTTCGACGTGTACTGGCCTAGTGACAGCACGGGCAGCACCAATATGGGCTCTGTTTCCCAGCCGGTCTCATATACGTCCTTTTATACATGGCAGTATCGTGACTGGGTTACCGGAGGATATCAACGGCTCGGTCATCTGCACCCCAACATTGCATGTCCAGTTTTCGCTTCGGGATCACCAGACCTCATGTATGCTGGACTGTCCTCTTCGTCGGCATCCTCGAACTCAGATGGTGGCTGATGTTCGTCCTCGTCTTTCCTGGATATTCAATTCAATTTGATTTGGGCGAGTGACTTTGACACCTGAGCCGCGCCTTGCTACAAAAGTGTTTGCTTGCATGTTTGCTGTTGTGTCACATGTAGTACTAGTAGTCTGCAGCCGTACACCTCTCAATTTGTCATCAAGGGTTTGAGTTGTCATGCCGTGGCTGGAGCGGTGTCCGGATCCTCAACAGCCAGATGCCCAGTGGGTCAAGATCTTTCACCCGGGATCATGGACTCCACAGGACGAACATGATGCTCCGCCTCCGCCTCATACATACAGAGGGTGGAAGGAGTTCTATGTCCCAAATCCTGATCAAGAAGGTGCGCAGCCCAACAACAGCATTTGGTACAAAAGGGACTGGGCCACAGAGGGCTATCGGCGAGTCGCTGCCCCTCAAGCTGGTCACGACTTCGATGTCTTTTCCTGATCAACATAGCGTGGTACGTCACCGCAAATGTTGGATGCGATTCTTAGATCATCGGATGCGGCGGCTTTCTCCACTGAGGATCTCACTCGTCTTCAAGATGGGATCTCTCAACAACTGTCGGATCGCGCGCGACATGCATCCCAACAACACCAACCAGTACGTGCATCTCGTGGAGTTGCACCACCAGAGTCTATTGGGGTCTCTGATCCAT
>CAUJNA010000525.1:0-85000 GCA_963377175.1 Effrenium voratum | reverse complement strand
GTGACAAGGCGCAGCAGGATCTGAAGGCTCACGGCGCAGTAGGGCGCCCAGCGAGGCATCACGAAACTGCCGGGGCCCTGCGTAAAGACCTGCCAGACCTGCGCTCGGAGTTCGGACTGGCTGCTCAGCCCTGGATTTAACAGATTTGTTGACCCCATGTTAGTCAATCAACCAGTTTATTCATAGGGGGTGGTCCGATCCACAAGTGATGAGTCCCAACTAAATCCAGGGACACCCCCTGCTAATAAACTGGTTGGTTGATTGATATGGGGTCAACATTAGATGTTCAGGAAGAGGTGATCATTCCCACCACAACATAAACCCATAAACCAATCTGGTCGACAAGCTCTGGCGTCAATCGCGGGTTGAAGCGTCGCAAGTTCATGAACGCTGATGCACGCTGGAAAGAGAGTCGGTATGCCTCTACGCCGATGCAAAACCCAGCAGCTTTTGCAAGGTTCCGCGACTTGAATCGGGCCCGTCTGTACAAATGGACCGTCGGCAGAGGTGTCGAACTGGGTCTCTTTGAAAGGAAACCAGCATAGAGGGCTGTAAACAACAGGGGTCATTCCCTCATTCCCTAAGAACCAGCAAGTTGAGTAGGGCAATGAGCAAGTTGTTTTCCCAGAGCCGCGAAGTCTTGCTCGGACCGACATCCTGCTTTTGCTAGGAGTGTGGGACGCGACCAGTGAGAAACTCAATCAACGGTTGTGAACTTTTTCGCAAGGGGACTTGATATATGCCAAATCACAGCCAGTCATACTCATGTTGCTACACGTGCACCGGCAGCATCTCACAGAAGTCGCATGCCTGCTGCAAAACGATGATGCTCCAGTAAGCAAAGTAGAGGCGGCTGATTGTGTAGCAGATCACCTAGCAGGGCGGAATGAGTCAACCACCTCCATTGAGGTCTAAGTGGGTGTGGCTCAAAATTAAAGAGCGAGGGTTACGCATGTTTTAGTCTTTTGTTCCATCTACCAAGATGCCATGTTTGGCACATTTTTTGAGCCACAGCCAAGTGACAATGCATTCACGCACAACTGGCAATGCTGGGGTCCTCGGTCCTTCTCGCAAGCTCCCGGATTAGCTTCCCGCCCGCTTTTCAGCTGCAAAACCGCCAATGCAACCCAAGCACAAAGGCCGCGTATGAGCTGTCACTCCTTTTGATCAGGTAGGCTGAGTACATCAAGGAGCCCACCTAGCACACACACACCCGCCGAGCACTTTTTGGGACAGGAGATCCAACGACAGCCCCAAAACCGAAGGCGAAGCATCCGGCCAGTGGAACTCCCAGGCGCCTAAGGAGTGGAAAACATGGTGAGCCTCGGGTGAGCGTTTCCTGGCACCCGTCATGATTTAACGCGTGCCTGTGTGTAGGAAGGTCGGCTCAGGCTTGCACGCTCTTCAAACATGAAGACTCATGCCGAAAGCGCGAAGCCCACAAGAGACAGAGTCCTTTGCTCAGGGGCTGTCTCTCCGAGCCAAACTTGTGCGGAAAAGTTGAAGCAAGGTTCTGAAAGCTTGTGATTTTGGACAGTGTAGACTTCCCTAAGTGGACTTCAGGTGCTACACACGTTTGAAGCTTAAGCTGCTCAGCTGCCAAAAGTTGACGCATGCCACGCAGACTCACAAGTTCCAACTTGTTGAACCTGAATCAGAAGTGCAAAACATATTGCACAAGCAGCTGCAACAACACAATACCCACCATCACAAAAGGTTTCTACGCCGTCTGTTGTCGCTGTGTGCTAGCAAAGTGGACAAAACGAGCTCACATTCTCTTGCTCAATAGGCTATGACTCTTAATTGGGTCGGTGAGTCTAAATCCCGGTGAAGATGATGTTCACCAAAGGGTCCAGGTCCAAGATGATGTACACCAAAGCGTCTGCATGCATAAATATCTTTAGAGGTGTGCACCGACACGTTTTCTTCAGCTGGATGTTGCCGCTACGTGTGGTTCCTTATGTTTTGGAGGTTTTCTTTGCCCTTATGTTTGCCAAATACTTAGCCCTTGCGAATACTTAGCTCTTATGTTCTGGATACTTAGCTCTTATTCTCGAGCTTCGTATCCCTTGGCTTGCCCCAGATAATGGATGTGTTGGCCTCAAAACAAGGAATAAGCCATTTCTGGTGCGGAAATCCATCCCTGATTCTTAAGGGAAAACTAATCAGGGAAATACGCAATACGTATCCAGAAAATCATAGCCAAGTATCCCCCATATAAGAGCTAAATAAACCGGCTAAGGTCCAAAACGTGCTAGAGCACCTGCATAAGAAATATCTGGCTGCTCGCTGAGCAAGCCGATCTGAAGAATTGACCCAATAACTGACGGCTTGTCTAACAAGAAAGGAATCCCTCAAGAAGCATGGTGAACATCACGTTTGTGTTCATCCATCTTTTGTAAGGACCAAGCCTCGCTTAATGCTGGGCAGGCTCGCTCGAACTTGTGGCCCGCCCTGCCCGCCTCTGTAATCCAGGTGTTCACCGCATTGGCGAGGCCAAAGACATGGGCGATCTCGCTGGTGGCGTAGCCAGAGATGGCAACGATGTGGTGCTCCACAAATTTTTGGTCCCACACCGAGACGTGCACTATGTCATACAGGAAGTAGCCTTAACCGGACTCGCGCAAAAACGACTTCCACTGGAAAGGCGGTTAGCCCCCCAAATGCCCCGTGGTCGATATCCTTTAAATGGGGGTTGATGTTCGCCAACAACTTTGAGCGTGTGCTACCATGTCTGAGACACTAACTGAGGATCCAGCCTAAATTGAAGTGCTGCAAGAGCACGGCGACCGGAAACCTTGAGCACCGGTGCAGAAACAGCTCAAAAAGTTTGGGTTTGTCTCAAAATAGGGGAACCCAACAAACATGTTGGATTTTCCTCCCGGCTCCCATGCAAGGTCAACTACCCTCTATTTGCCTTCACACATTGTGGAATTCGAGCTGCTAGCACGTTGGCCCAATGCCAAACTCGGCAAAGCCAGGCATCTGACGTTTTTCGAGGTACATCACAAGCCATCCGAGGCGCAGCGTAAAAAGCGAAACCAATGTACTTTGAACCAGTTCATTTTTCACCCTTTGCCACACTACCCCGCAAATGGGCCGGCTTACAAGGCTCGAGTTGACCAAATCCAGGCGTGCGTGGGTTTGCAGGAGAAAAACACACGAGACCCAGGCTACCGATGCGGAGTTAAACCCCTTTCAAGGCCAAACAAACTGAGCGATTCACTGCAAAAGCTCGGCCTCATGACTGAAACACACATCCAGAAACTCGCCAAACTTGGAATGAGTCACCACCCTTTGCCCCCCCCCTTGCCAGCTTCAGGCCGAACTCGTGCGTTCGTTTCCAGGCCAACCAACTCCCCTCTCGCGCCGCCTGTCGTTGGCTCCGAAGGCTGCCTCGTGCAAATGATCCTGGTACGCCCAGTGGGCCCAGAGCCCCAGCACCGCCGCGACCTGAGCGAGGTCCGTTCGCTACGCGCTCGGCAAACCGAGGAAAACCGGGTTTGTTTGTTTTTTTTTTTTGGGGGGGGGTTGTTTGTGTTTTCTTATTTTTCGCGGGGGGCCACCAAAAGTGCGGGGGGGGGGGGGGGGGATCAATGTTTTGGTTTCCCTAGGCCCCCAGTGTTGACCATGGGCAACTTGTCCCGGGTTGCAGGAATGGTCATCCCATGCTTACCGGACCTTTTGAACAATGATGTATCCACCATCGAAAAGGGGTCAAATTGCACGCGAGCTGAAGTCCGCCGACCCCTCGCTAAAGAGGGGAGGCGCACGGTAACCGAAGATTCATCCTCATCAGCATTATGAATACTTATCATGACAGTCGTCATCCTTATCATTATTATCGGTATGATCATCCTGATCTCTGATTCTGCAGCATTGGTAATGCAGAGAGGGCTACGATGATAGTTATCATGACAGTCATCCGTAGCTTTGGTAATGCAGGGGATGCTGCGACGATAGTTATCATGATTGTCATCATAGTCATCATCTTCTTCATCGTTATCATGATTCTCATCTTCATATCATCTCTTTCTTCTATATATTTCAAATGTGGCGTTAGGCACCCTTGGTAATGCAGAGGATGCTACGATGATAGTTGTCATGACAGTCATCCGCAGCTTTGGTAATGCAACGGATGCTGCGATGATAGTTATCCCGTCATCATCGTCATCATGATTGTTATCATCATCTCTTTCTTCTATTCTATATTCTACTTCTGCATTTCAAAACTGGCGTTAGGCACCCTTGGTAATGCAGAGGGTGCTACGATGATAGTTATCATAACAGTCATCCGCAGCTTTGGTAATGCAGAGGATGCTACGATGATAGTTATCATAAGATCATAGTCATCACCTTCATCATCGTCATCATGATTGTCATGATCATCTCTTTCTTCTATACGTTTCAGATGTGGATTGGGCGATGCTGGTGACGCCAGACACGTTTTCTTGCCACACGATGCCCTTCTATCTTGTCAAGAAAAAGCACCTCTCAGCCCCGCTCTCTACCCCCCCATCAGCCGCAGCATCCTGTGCTGTTTTCTTGCCACACGACACCCTTCTATCTCGTCAAGAAAAAGCAGCTCTCAGCCCCGCTCTCCACCCCCCCATGAGCCGCAGCATCCTCTGCATTACCAATAGACACGCCCGGGCGATGCTGGTGATGCCAGACACGTTTTCTTGCCACACGATGCCCTTCTATCTTGTCAAGAAAAAGCAGCTCTCAGCCCCGCTCTCCACTCCCCCATGAGCCGCAGTCGCGCCTGGCGCAGTACGCAAGCAAGCATAGGCTAGGGAGCATCAGACGCAGCATCCTGTGCATTACCAATAGACACGTCGTCATCATGATGATCATTATCATCTCTTTCTTGCTCTTTTATGCATTTCAAAAGTAACGTTAGACACCATTGGCAATGCAGAGGATGCTACGATGATAGTTATCATCACAGTCCTCCTCCTTATCCTCACTATCATCATGGTCATCATCATCTCTTACTCACGGTCATCATCGTCTCTTATTAGCCGGCACTGGTCATGCCGAGGATGCTACGATGATAGTTATCATCACAGTCCTCATCCTTGTCATCATTATCATCACGGTCATCATCATCGCTTATTAGGCAGCACTGGTGATGCAAAGGGTGCTACGATGATAGTTATCATCACAATCATCATCATGATCATCCATATTATGACGTCATCGCTCTTCTCATCATCATCATGATGATCATCATCTTCTTATTCTTGTTCTTATATGCATTTCAAAAGTAACGTTAGACAACATTGGCAATGCAGAGGGTGCTACGATGATAGTTATCATCACAGTCCTCATCCTTATCATCACTATCATCATGGTTATCATCATCTCTTATTAGCCGGCACTGGTGACGCCGAGGGTGCGATGATATTTATCATCACAGCCCTCATCCTTGTCATCATTATCATCATGGTCATCATCGTCTCGTATTAGCCGGCACTGGTGATGCCGAGGATGCTACGATGATAGATATCATCACAGTCCTCCTTGTAATCATTCTCATCACGGTCATCATCATCTCTTCTTAGGCAGCACTGGTGATGCAAAGGGTGCTACGATGATAGTTATTATCAAAGTCATCATTATGATGACGGTCGTCATCATCACCATCATCGCTCTTCTCGTCATAACCATGATGATCATCATCATCTCTTTCTTGTTCTTATATGCATTTCAAAAGTAACGTTACACACCATTGGCAACGCAGAGGATGCTACGACGATAGTTATCATCACAGTCCTCATCCTTATCATCACTATCATCACGGTCATCATCATCTCTTGTTAGCCGGCACTGGTGATGCCGAGGATGCTACGATGATATTTATCATCACAGTCCTCATCCTTGTCATCGTAATCATCACGGTCATCATCCTCTCTTATTAGCCGGGGATGCTACGATGATAGTTATCATCACAGTCCTCATCCTTGTCATCATTCTCATCACGGTCATCATCATCTCTTATTAGGCAGCACTGGTGACGCAAAGGGTGCTACGATGATAGTTATCATCACAGTCATCATCATGATCATCCTTACCATTATCATGATGTCATCGCTCTTCTCATCATCATCATGATGATCATCATCATCTCATTCTTGTTCTTATATGCACTTCAAAAGTAACGTTAGACACCATTGGCAACGCAGAGGATGCTACGATGATAGTTATCATCACAGTCCTCATCCTTATCATCACTATCATCATGGTCATCATCATCTCTCATTAGCCGGTACTGGTGATGCCGAGGGTGCTACGATGATATTTAGCATCACAGTCCTCATCCTTGTCATCATTATCATCACGGTCATCATCATCGCTTATTAGGCAGCACTGGTGATGCAAAGAGTGCTCCGATGATAGTCTTCATGACAATCATCATCATGATCATCCTTACCATCATCATGATGACGGTCGTCATCATCACCATCATCGCTCTTCTCATCATCATGATGATCATCATCATCTCTTTCTTGTTCTTATATGCATTTCAAAAGTAACGTTAGACACCATTGGCAATGCAGAGGATGCTAGGACGATAGTGATCATCACCCTTATCATCACTATCATCATGCGGCAGTTGCACTTTTTTTTTGCTCGAAAACCACAAGTAAATCCAGGGGTCGGCGGCACTGGGCGGTAGCCCTTAAATCCGGCCACCGGACGTGATCGGGCCGCAGGCCAAAGCCCGTTAGGGCTTACCCGCGCGCCCCATGCGCAGAACATGCGCAGAACATGCGCAGAACATGCGCAGAACATGCGCATACGTTTTATGCTGGGCCCTCCCTTATAATGGGCGAAGGATTTGCGGATTGGTTTAGGCGATTTCCGAGGATTTTGTAGCATCTCCCCGCAGCATCCAAAAACGAGTCCAAAAACGAGCGTTTTTGAGGGGTGCCTAATACTGGACAACACCCCCTGCAATGCCAGCATCATCCCGGATGATGCGGATGATGCTATGCATGCTGGCGATGCGAAACAATGAAGGGGAAATGCAAGGAAACAGGAGTGACTGGAAGTGAACGAAATGCAAGTCAAAGGAATTGCACGAAAATGAAGAGGGGCCTTCAAGGAAATGAAGGGAGCTGAAACGGCAGTGAAGTGGAAGGAAGTGAAGGGACATGCCAGGAAACTGTCAGGGAAGACATGCAAAGGAAGTAAAGTTCGAATCATCCCGAGAACTAGCAGAACTTAGAGGGAAAGGAGATGAAAGAAAGAAGGGGTGCCCGGTGGCCGGCTGTGTCGCGTCACGGCCACCCTGACCCCGTGGTCCGTGACATCGCCGAAGGCCTACGCCCGCAGGGCCTACCTTCAGGTATAAGGCCGTCCGCCCCATGCCGCCGACCCACCGCCGACCACGTGCCGAACTTTTGCGCTGCGCCAAGCTGGGCCCGCCCTTATAAGGGGCGAAGGATTTGCGGATTTGTTCAGGCGATTTTTGGCGGCTTTTTGAGCATCTCCCCGCGGAGTCAAAAAACGACTGGGGTGCCCATAGTGGACAACATCCCCGGCATCACCTGCATCATCCGCATCCTTGGCGGACATTGATGCGGATGATGCCGGTGATGCGGGGGATGCTGGGGATGTTGTCCCCGAAGTCGGGCCAACTTTGCCGAACACGTGCAACCTGAAAATCTTAAAATCTTAAAGTGGGTGGAAAATGGATGGAAAATGGCCTGGATTGAAATCTCAAAATCCTAATTTCTTAGATTCTTAAAATCTGAAATTAAATTCTAACAATCAATCTTAGAATCTCGAGATCTTAAAATCTTCGAACTTAGAATCTTAAAATCTGAAGGTATAAAAACATCCTAAAGTCTCGGGGGATGCTGGGGATGTTGTCCCCTAAGTCGGGCCAACTTTGCCGAAAACGTGCAACCTGAAAATCTTAAAATCTTAAAGTGGATGGAAAATGGATGGAAAATGGCCTGGATTGAAATCTCAAAATCCTAAAGCTTAAAATCTGAAAATATAAAAACATCCAAAAGTCTCGGGGGATGCTGGGGATGTTGTCCCCTAAGTCGGGCCAACTTTGCCGAAAACGTGCAACCTGAAAATCTTAAAATCTTAAAGTGGATGGAAAATGGATGGAAAATGGCCTGGATTGAAATCTCAAAATCCTAAAGTCTTAGATTCTTAAAATCTTAAATTAAAATCTAACAATCAATCTTAGAATCTCGAGATCTTAAAATCTTCGAACTTAGAATCTTAAAATCTGAAAATATAAAAACATCCTAAAGTCTTCGAATCTTGAAATCTTAAAACCCTTATGTCTTAGAATCTTGCGATCTTAAACTCTTAAAATATGAAATTCCTACAGTCTTAAACTCTTACTCTTGAAATTTGGAAATCTTGAAACCTCAAGATCTTAAACTTACAACCTTAGAAGATCGAATCTTACAATCTGAAAATATAAACATCCTAAAGTCTTCGAATCTTGACTTCTTAAAACCCGAATATCTTTGAATCTTCAGATGTTAAAATCTAAAAATATGAACTTCCTAAATTCTCAAAGTCTTATAATCTCAGAATCTGAAAAGCTTTCAAAACTTAAATTCTTTAAATCTCGAACTATTGCAATCTGAAAATCTTAACTTCATAAACAAGAAAAATATAATAACATTCCTTCAATCCGGGCTATATTTTGAATTCCTTAAACTCTTAATCTTGAAACTTTGAAGCCTTGAAATCTTGAGATCTTAAAATCTTAAATTCCGAAAGTCGCCAACTCTGAAAATCTCCGAAAAATAAAATCTTAAAGCCTTCGAAATCTGATAATAGATGGAAAATGGCTGGGCAATGGCCTGGCTGTTATAACCTTCAAACACTTTAAATCTTTGAATCTTAAACCCTTAATTCTTAAACCATTGAAACCTTAAATTCCGACAGTCTTCAAATCTGAGACCCTTAGAATCTCAAAGTTTTTAGAATCTGAAAATCTTAACATCTACTAATCGGACTTACAGGAAAGGGAAGTGACAGAACGAGCAGTTGTTCAGGCGATTTTTGACGACTTGTTGAGCATATCACCTGCATCGTCCGCATCCATGGCGGACATTGATGCGGATAAGGCCGGTGATGCGGGGGATGCTGGGGATGTTGTCACCTTGAGTCGGGCCAATTTTGCCGAGAACGTGCAAAAACACAGTGTTTTTGAAGGTTTTTGGCGGGCGCAAACGTGGAAAATATGGAAACCTGCTTAGCAGGCAGGCTTCAACGGTCCCGGCCGAACTCGATTTTTGGTAGGCTTTTCGGTGAACCGCAGAAAAAACACTCTGTTTTCAATAGTTTTGTATGGATTCAAGGCCGGGCGCAAACGTGGAAAATGTGGAAACCTGCTTAGCAGGCAGGGCTCACCTCTCCCCGGCCGAACCCGATTTCTGGCAGCGTTTTTGGCGAACCAGTAGAAAAACCGAGTGTTTTTGCTGGTTTTGTATGGGTTCCAGGCTGCGCGGGGCACCCGGCTCTCAGGCGTAAGCCCTTAAATCCGGGCGCCCCGAGCCCGTGGTTTCCGCGAAGCCTTCGGTTCCCTCTAACCGAAGGTTATAAGGCTCGCGCCCCCTGCCGCCGACCCACTCTAGGTTCACTCTAGCCCACGGAGGCTGCACTCACTGCTAAGAGGCGAAGGATTTGTGAATTTGTTCAGGCGATTTTTGACGACTTGTTGAGCATATCACCTGCATCGTCCGCATCCATGGCGGACATTGATGCGGATAAGGCCGGTGATGCGGGGGATGCTGGGGATGTTGTCACCTTGAGTCGGGCCAATTTTGCCGAGAACGTGCAAAAACACAGTGTTTTTGAAGGTTTTTGGCGGGCGCAAACGTGGAAAATATGGAAACCTGCTTAGCAGGCAGGCTTCAACGGTCCCGGCCGAACTCGATTTTTGGTAGGCTTTTCGGTGAACCGCAGAAAAAAACACTGTGTTTTCAATAGTTTTGTATGGATTCAAGGCCGGGCGCAAACGTGGAAAATGTGGAAACCTGCTTAGCAGGCAGGGCTCACCTCTCCCCGGCCGAACCCGATTTCTGGCAGCGTTTTTGGCGAACCAGAAGAAAAACCAAGTGTTTTTGCTGGTTTTGTATGGGTTCCAGGCCGCGCGGTTGCGAAAATCATGACAGCACGTGGAACACTGACGCTTTTCGGGGCGCTCAAGCGTAAGCCCTTAAATCCGGCCACCGGACGTGATCGGGCTGCAGGCCAAGCCCGCAGGGCTCACCTTCAGGTATAAGGCCGTCCGCCCCATGCCGCCGACCATGCGCAGACCACGCGCGGACCATGAGCATACGTTTTGCGCTGGGCCCGCCCTTATAAGGGGCGAAGGATTCGCGGATTAGTTTAGGCGATTTTTGTAGCATCTCCCCGCAGCGCCCAAAAACGAGTCCAAAAACGAGTATTTTTAGGGGGTGCCAAATACTGGACAACACCCCCAGCATTGCCAGCATCATCCCGGATGATGCGGATGATGTTCTGCATGCTGGCGATGCGAAACAAGGGGCTGAAAATTGCAGAGAGCAAAGGGGAAATGCAAGGAAACTGGAAATGCGGGGGATGCTGGGGATGTTGTCACCTGAGGCGGGCCAATTTTGCCGAGAACGTGCAAAAACACAGTGTTTTTGAAGGTTTTTGGCGGGCGCAAACGTGGAAAATATGGAAACCTGCTTAGCAGGCAGGCTTCAACGGTCCCGGCCGAACTCGATTTTTGGTAGGCTTTTCGGTGAACCGCAGAAAAAACACTCTGTTTTCAATAGTTTTGTATGGATTCAAGGCCGGGCGCAAACGTGGAAAATGTGGAAACCTGCTTAGCAGGCAGGGCTCACCCCTCCCCGGCCGAACCCGATTTCTGGCAGCGTTTTTGGCGAACCAGTAGAAAAACCAAGTGTTTTTGCTGGTTTTGTATGGGTTCCAGGCTGCGCAGTTGCGAAAATCATGACAGCACGTGGAAAACTGATGCTTTTCGGGGCGCCCGGCTGTCAGGCGTAAGCCCTTAAATCCGGCCGCGGGGCGAAGGCGCTGTGTGTAGATCCCTCCCGCTCGCTGGGGAGGGGTTTACCCCTTACCCCTCCCCACAGGGGTGCCCCCCTGCGCCGCCGACTTTCTTTCCCTCTTATGTATCAGCCCATAGTGGGCTGGCAGGCTCAAGAAACACAATTCGGCTCTTGGGGGTACCCCCCGCATGGGCCATACTGATCCCCATCTAAGCTCGGTTTTGGGCATGGAATTCGCTCAAGACATGAGCAAAACACTGTGTTTTTGACACTTTCGCGTGGGCGCAAGGTTTTGGGAAGCGTGAAAAACATAAGTTTGTTGCGGAAACCTGCTTATTGGTGAGGCTTCACTGGCCCCCGCCAAACCCGGCTTTGGAGATTGCATTGCCTACAGCGAAGTGTCTCAAAATAGAGAGTGAGTGAGTGAGTGAGTGAGTGAGTGAGTGAGTGAGTGAGTGAGTGAGTGAGTGAGTGAGTGAGTGAGTGAGTGAGTGAGTGAGTGAGTGAGTGAGTGTGTGAGTGAGTGAGTGAGTGTGAGTGAGTGAGTGAGTGAGTGAGTGAGTGAGTGAGTGAGTGAGTGAGTGAGTGAGTGAGTGAGTGAGTGAGTGAGTGAGTGAGTGAGTGAGTGAGTGAGTGAGTGAGTGAGTGAGTGAGTGAGTGAGTGAGTGAGTGAGTGAGTGAGTGAGTGAGTGAGTGAGTGAGTGAGTGAGTGAGTGAGTGAGTGAGTGAGTGAGTGAGTGAGTGAGTGAGTGAGTGAGTGAGTGAGTGAGTGAGTGAGTGAGTGAGTGAGTGAGTGAGTGAGTGAGTGAGTGAGTGAGTGAGTGAGTGAGTGAGTGAGTGAGTGAGTGAGTGAGTGAGTGAGTGAGTGAGTGAGTGAGTGAGTGAGTGAGTGAGTGAGTGAGTGGGTGCGTGTGTGTGTGTGTGTGTTGAGTTGATGTCAGTGTGTGTGTTGTGACGTTACTACTGCGCACTACCTGCCATCTTAGTAGATGTTTCTTGCCACACGCTAATGGGCCTGCTTCCTTCCGCAAACGTGCCTCGCGCAAGTTGCCCCGTGCTTCGAACAGATTGCAGTAAACTGAGGCTGCCGGCGCGGCCGGCGGTGCGTCAGCAACGTAAATCCGGCCGCGCCCCGAAGGGGGCGAAGGGGCTGTGTGTAGATCCCTCCCACCCGCTGGGGAGGGGTTTACCCCTCCCCTTACCCCTCCCCACAGAGGTGGCCCCCCCCCCTGCGCCGCCGACTTTCTTTCCCCCTTATGTGTCAGCCCATAGTGGGCCGGCAGGTTCAAGAAACACAATTCGGCTCTTGGGGGTACCCCCCGAGCATGGGCCCCAACTTGGGCCCAGTTTTGCGCAAACACTGGAAAACACTGTGCTTTTCTACGTTTTTGACGGCTGGAAAGGCGCAAAATGTGGAAAACTACTTAACAGTGAGGCTATACTGATCCCCATCTAAGCTTGGTTTTGGGCATGGATTTCGCTCAAGACATGAGCAAAACATTGTGTTTTTGACACTTTCGCGTGGGCGCAAGGCCTCGGAAAGCGTGAAAAACATAAACCTGCTTATTGGTGAGGCTTCACTGGCCCTCGCCAAACCCGGCTTTGGTTGATTGCATTGCCTACAGCGAAGTGTCTCAAAATAAGAGTGAGTGAGTGAGTGAGTGAGTGAGTGAGAGAGTGAGTGAGTGAGTGAGTGAGTGAGTGAGTGAGTGAGTGAGTGAGTGAGTGAGTGAGTGAGTGAGTGAGTGAGTGAGTGAGTGAGTGAGTGAGTGAGTGAGTGAGTGAGTGAGTGAGTGAGTGAGTGAGTGAGTGAGTGAGTGAGTGAGTGAGTGAGTGAGTGAGTGAGTGAGTGAGTGAGTGAGTGAGTGAGTGAGTGAGTGAGTGAGTGAGTGAGTGAGTGAGTGAGTGAGTGAGTGAGTGAGTGAGTGAGTGAGTGAGTGAGTGAGTGAGTGAGTGAGTGAGTGAGTGAGTGAGTGAGTGAGTGAGTGAGTGAGTGAGTGAGAGTGAGTGAGAGTGAGTGAGAGTGAGTGAGTGAGTGAGTGAGTGAGTGAGAGAGAGAGAGAGGAGTGAGTGAGTGAGTGTGAGTGTGAGTGTGAGTGTGAGTGAGTGAGTGAGTGAGTGAGTGAGTGAGTGAGTGAGTGAGTGAGTGAGTGAGTGAGTGAGTGAGTGAGTGAGTGAGTGAGTGAGTGAGTGAGTGAGTGAGTGAGTGAGTGAGTGAGTGAGTGAGTGAGTGAGTGAGTGAGTGAGTGAGTGAGTGAGTGAGTGAGTGAGTGAGTGAGTGAGTGAGTGAGTGAGTGAGTGAGTGAGTGAGTGAGTGAGTGAGTGAGTGAGTGAGTGAGTGAGTGAGTGAGTGAGTGAGTGAGTGAGTGAGTGAAGTGAAGTGAGTGAGTGAGTGAGTGAGTGAGTGAGTGAGTGAGTGAGTGAGTGAGTGAGTGAGTGAGTGAGTGAGTGAGTGAGTGAGTGAGTGAGTGAGTGAGTGAGTGAGTGAGTGAGTGAGTGAGTGAGTGAGTGAGTGAGTGAGTGAGTGAGTGAGTGAGTGAGTGAGTGAGTGAGTGAGTGAGTGAGTGAGTGAGTGAGTGAGTGAGCGAGCGAGTGAGTGAGTGTGCCATCTTAGTAGATGTTTTTTGCCACACGCTTATGGGCCTGCTTCCTTCCGCAAACGTGCCTCGCGCAAGTTGCCCCGTGCTTCGAACAGATTGCAGTAAACTGAGGCTGCCGGCGCGGCCGGTGGTGCGTCAGCAACGTAAATCCGGCTACGCCTCCTTGGGGTAGCATGTCGCCGCTAGGCAATTAGCCTGCTAGCTTTAACTATAGGGGCTGCACCCTGGCGCCGCCGACCCTCGCCACTTGGTCGTGATGCGCGGCCTAAATCCGGCACCTCTGCATCACCAGCTCGGGCTTGCGGTTGAAACCCTCGCGAAACATCGCGTATATGCAGGGTTTAGGCCATGTGGGTGACATCGTCAGGGTCTGGGGCTGGGTCTGGGTGATGCTTCAGCGGGGCTTGGTCTGCATCATCAAGACTTCCTTCCAAAAAGCCTCTCCACCCAAAAAGCACTGTTTTGAAGTAGGTATCGGAGGGGTATAATCGAGGCTCATTTTTGCGCATTTCGGCGCCAAGCGCTGCCGGGCATGCCGGCGATGCTGGGTCCTCGCTCTACAAAACGCTGTGAATACCGCCAAAAACTGCTGCGCTGAGCGTTGGGCTGTTGTTCTGTCCGTTTTGCTTTTGCTGTGGCTGGCTCGCGTGCTGCGCGATCCTTGCTTTTTTCGCGTTGGTTTTCGGGCTTCTGCGGGCTGCTCTTTTTGGGCTGCTTTTTTGGGTCCTCTGGCGCGCGCGCGCGCGACCCCATGTCAGCCTTCTGGGTTGGCGCCCGGATGGGGCCCAGAAAGCCGGCATCCCCGGCATTATCTGGGGTTAAGGTGGGCAACATGCATAACCTAACCAGCCATATCATAGCACACGCTATGTTTCTCATGCAAAAAACATGACATGACATTGTATAACTTCAAAGAGGCGTAGCCGGCTAGAGGCCGCAGGCCCAGAAAATAACTACCCTCCCTCCAATGGAAGCTGACGATCGGAGGGCTTTGTAAGACTCCAGTACTTTCCTTTTGGGGAAGCCCTTTGTCCGCCCTGAAGGTAACAAACAAGAGTCTCTTCAAAAGGACGCCGACGCTCGCAAGGTGAGGGGCCAAGTGGTGAAAGAAGGAGATCCGGGAGCAGCTCTGCTCCACCAGGGCACCGCTGCGGATGGAGCACATGAAGAGGAAAGCGCCTCGTCTCTCGCACCGAAACGAAGCGAATCGAGGCGAGATCAAAAAAGACCAGCAAAAGGCTCCCAAAAAAAGCATCGCCGCTTTGCGTGTCTTGGATTCTCTGGTTTGCAAAGCCTTAAGGTCCCAGGCGCATAATGCAAAGGAGAGCGTCACCGCGATGAAATACATCTGCGCCTATTCCTCAGGCCAAGGGCTTCTCGGCCACGTTCCGGATCACGCGGCTGTGTGGGGGGCGTCTGGTGAGGTTCCCTTTTGGGATTGCTTTGAGGAAAAGTAAGAGAAGAAAAAAGAAAAAACATTTCGGGGGCACTTGTAGACACCAGTAGATTCGGCAGTAGATTCGGCTGCCCAATCCTGCCCACCTGCGCAACTCTGTGTGTGCGCGGCGGTGCATTCATCAATGAACGCAACGAAAAAGAAAAATCAAAGAGTGACATTTCAGGGAAACGCTCCCAAGGCAAACAAAGTCATCCTCCCCGTGTCTGACACGGTCCAACTCCGATTTGGGCCACGGTTCCCAGGAGCTCATGAGCTGACGCCGCGGAGTCGTTCCGCGACCTTCATGGCGCGCTCACCAGGCTGCCAGCGGTGGCGAATGTCTTTTCGTGGGGAGTACTTCTGCCTTTTGACGGGCGCAGAAGTCGCCCCCAAAGCTCCAAGCAGAAACACTGAGACACCAGAAACCACCTGCTTTTTCTGTTTAGAGGTTGCTTTTATTTTGAAACAAGCCCACTCAGTGCTGGATCTGCCCTGAAAACGCCGCTGAGTGAGCATGAATGGAGAACCGATTCCAAGCCGATGTTCGTCGAGTTGGGAATGATTGCCAGCGGCAAATCCTTTCTTGGAATGGCTTGAGGCTTGAGGCAGCTCAAGGCCGGTATTCATTCAATGCATTCCAAACATGGGAACCTGGCGTAGGAAAACTGTCGATATGGGAGGCCCGAATGCTTCATTTCTGTCAACCCTCTCCATGGCACGCTCAGACCAAGGCATTGCCCTTTCAGCGAAGATTCCCATGCCCTTTTGCACCGAGTCTCAATCAAGGCTTGGTTGATTATTCGTGCATGTTGATGCCTTTGCGCGTCAAATGACTCTAACGACTTCCCGCAATCAAATTGCCATCGCAAGCGTCCTGCAAAAGCAAATGCATGCCTTGGAACCTTAGCAGACAAGCACGCCTCGCCTGTGCCTCCAACATTTCAGCTCAGAATTCACAGAAGCGGAGGAGTAAAAGCAATCTTGGAAAGTACCAGCCAGCTCCACACACAAAAGAACCCTAACCCTAGACCCTAAACCCCAAACCTGGAAATGACGTGACATTCGGGGTTGCTCATTGCAGAGGCATGCATCAAAGCTGAATGTTTACGTGCATACATGAACCCCTGCTGCAAACCCCTAGTGTATGGGTCAATCAACCGTTAGTTGTGGCTTAACCGTGGGAAATCAGCAAACATTCCACAATGGCAACGGCTTCATATATGGACCCATACAATCAGCCTCTGATCGGAGCGACATATAAGAAAACAAGGCAAGCGGCATAGAGGCACACACTTTGACCACCTGCCTGTGTCTCTGCCCATCGCTCCCGCAGATCGCCCTTGCTCTGCAGGCGGTCCTCACACTACAAGAAAAAAAGCCAGGCACTCCCCATAGCTATGGCAGGTTCGGAAATACCGTGGATGGACGAAATCCTGCACCGCCTAAGAAACCATGGTTGAAACCTTCTTAGTTGGTAGTTACAAGGCAGTTGAAACCCTTCTTGGTTGGCGAACTGGATTTTGTCCATCCACAGTATGGCTGGTATCCAGGGAATGGCACACAAAGTGCGGCGGCCTATGTCAGAAGTTTTTGGGGCTGGCCACACCCAGGAGAAGGGTGCACCACACCCTGGGCTTGAAACCAGGTTGCGAGGACCAGTGTTCGGATTGCCAACTCTGAGAACTCCCAGCGAGTGGGCTCCGGATCACCGAATCCCTTTCCAGCAGGAAACAAGGCCAAGCCATGTTTGTTGACAGGGTACTTCGCAAATCCTGGCACCCTACGTTGGGCTGAAAGGAGAAAGCACAGGGAAGCCGACAACTGCCGGGGAAATGGTGTTTCCCTTTCAATCCCAAAATCGCGCGGGAGGTGGAGCAGAGGAGAGTACACCAGAACAAACAAAGCAACTGGAATTGCTACCCCGGAAGAGGCAAACCCTCAAATTGACCAGCTTACAAACAGATTATCCTTGCTGGTCTTTCCCTTCAAGACCTCCAAACCGGTTTTGGGGTGTGACCCTGGAAATTAGGTGTGGCCTCTCTTCCTTTTTTTACCACCGCAAAGAAAAGGCATAGCAGCAAAATCCCTAATCCTCTCTGGGCGTGATTTGTCCCTTTTGGGCGGCCCTTTTACCCTCCAAGCCCGACTTTGGCCGCCCGAACATCGGAAGCCGAGGGCCCGTGCCTCCAGCTGCGCCTCCACGCGCCGCTCCAGCTGCGCCAGGCGCTTCTTGGAGCCGTCCACGTGGCCCTCGCGCGCGTGTTTTTTTGCGCGCGCGCGCGAGCGGTCGGCCGGGGTTGCGGCCAGTGCTGTGTTTCTGGGGGGTCGCCTTGTTCTGAAAATTCGAAACCAGTTTGATCCGTTTGTTGGAGGCCTCGTTGTGGTGTTGAAGGGAGACTAAAAGGAAAGATGAGCCCATTTTGCGGTGATGTTTGCGCGACCAAAAGGAACATATTGAAAATGACGGAGCCGATTAGGGGGGGGGGGGCTGTCGAACCAAAACCAGGAAACAAAGCCATCCCACCAAGACAGCTATCTTCTCCCTTTATTGGCTTAAGCTTGTTTGAGCCACCCCGCCCCCCAAGAGGGGAGAACCACCTAGAACCCCAAACCCGCAAGGTTATCCCCGGTGTCCTAGTTTACCCAAGTTCCTCAGAGGAAGGAAGCCGCATAGCGGCGGGATCCAACCATTAGGAAAAACAAGTAAGCGGACTGGGCGACGCCCTGAAACATGACTGTGCAAATCTGACTGCTCTCATGTCGGTGACATTCGCGCACGGGCACCTCTTTCATTCTGCTAGTGAGAGTCCGGGGAAATCTCGGTGGCATCACTTAGTGGTGCAAAAACTGCTTTAGGCAACGGGTGGTTTTGGGCTGCACGAGTCCCAGCTTTCAAAGGCTGTTGAGTCTCGGCATTCCCAGCGTCCCGATTTCCTCCCAGGGCGGGTTGGGCGGGTTTCCCAAAAGACTGTGGATTAAAACAGGGCACCCACCCTCACCACCCTTACAGCCGAAAGCATCGGTGATCTGCATGAGTTTCAAGGTGATCACAATCACACAATCCAGTGCAGTTGCGTTTTAAAATTCAAACCGCTCTGTTATAAAAATCTCAAGTTGCCGAGCTGTTCGCTTCCCAGCTTGTTCTCAAGGCCTCGACGGCATTCCAGCGGTTTTGTATAAACTTGACGGAGGGGATTCACCAAACCGGTCAGGGTTCAACAGGTTTTGTTCCTCCCCACTGCACAAGAGAAAAGGGGTGGAAAAAAGGGGAACAAGCCGGGACAATTCATGTCCCTGTTAAGCCAGCAGGAGAGAAAGTACTGTCTGTTTGCAACAGAAATTTCCTTCTCCCTTTATTGGCTTAAGCTTGTTTGAGCCACCCCGCCCCCCAAGAGGGGAGAACCACCTAGAACC
This sequence comes from Effrenium voratum, assembly GCA_963377175.1. Taxonomy (NCBI): domain Eukaryota; class Dinophyceae; order Suessiales; family Symbiodiniaceae; genus Effrenium; species Effrenium voratum. The sequence continues at coordinate 66,521 of CAUJNA010000525.1, read as the reverse complement.
CCAAACCCGCAAGGTTATCCCCGGTGTCCTAGTTTACCCAAGTTCCTCAGAGGAAGGAAGCCGCATAGCGGCGGGATCCAACCATTAGGAAAAACAAGTAAGCGGACTGGGCGACGCCCTGAAACATGACTGTGCAAATCTGACTGCTCTCATGTCGGTGACATTCGCGCACGGGCACCTCTTTCATTCTGCTAGTGAGAGTCCGGGGAAATCTCGGTGGCATCACTTAGTGGTGCAAAAACTGCTTTAGGCAACGGGTGGTTTTGGGCTGCACGAGTCCCAGCTTTCAAAGGCTGTTGAGTCTCGGCATTCCCAGCGTCCCGATTTCCTCCCACTGTTCACGACGCTGTCACCTTTCCCTTACTCTCCAATCCGGGCCCCTCCACAAGGGCCTTGATCAGGCGGTCTGGCACCACGAAACTCTCGGGCCGATCTAAACCTACCCAACGACAAGCTTCTTCGGCCGCAAAACGAGAGGGCCCGTCAGAAGGGTTGGACGCAGACGGGACTCGCTCGATCCACTGGAAACAAGGCCTACGCGTCTCCAGTTCGCAGTACTGGTGGAGCAGGCTTTGCATTGCCCCACTTCTGCTAATGCCCTTGATAAGTCCGAACCTGGCGCTCTCATTATCTATCCAGATAATTACTCGGCGGTTTAACCAAGCTGCGCCCATCACTTCTCGCAAGGCCACAACAGCCAGCAACTCCACTTCACAAATGGCTTGCTCGCCCACCGTTTCCGACCAGAATGACGCTAGTTCAAGAGGGACCGTGCCTTCAAGCACATGTCCGGCACCGGTGCCCATGTCGACCACCACCGCGCCCATGCCGCCCTGATGGTTCTCCCAGGATCCATCTGTGAAAACTATCACGGGCCTCTCATCAAGCTGAGCTGGAATGATCCTGGGCTTTCCCTTCTGCAGAAGAGACACGGCTTTGCTGCACACGTTTTTCAACTTGGTGGGATTTGGGGAACCTTCCAATCCCAGCCTAAGGAATTCTGCACTAGCTTGCATGAGCTGTCGGCCTGCAAAGTGGCCACTCGCATACCTGAGCAACCCATGCACCGACTGAGCCTCTTGCTTGGTCACCTTCCCCTGGCGAGCGATGTCCTCCAAAAGGGCACATAGGCGTTCCACTCTGCCAGGTTTGTTGCTGAGCGTGATCACACCTTCGTGCAAGCGGGACAAGTCCAAGCGCATACCAAGCACAACGAATTCCGGCTGGAAGCTGGGGGCCTTGGGAACCGTTTTGGCATGTCGCCATCCCAACAAGTCGAAAAGGGCCGACGCAGACTCGTCCGCCTCGCGGCTGGACTCTGCAGGTGAAAGGAGGGGGAAGTCATCGTAGAACACACTGGATGGTATCATCAATTCCTTGCACAGCAAGAATCTGAGGCTCCTCGAGATTCGGTTAAACGCAAACACCGCTGCCGAACTGCCGAAAATCAACGAGTTGGCCACGTGGAAGACTGCATGCCCCTCCGGAGATTTGTAGAAAATTACTGCCAGGTCCCTGTGGGGGGGGTAGATCGGAAGTTGTTTATAGGCCTTAGACAGATCCAAACATTTCCCCACCCACTGGCCCGACCCAGAACGCTGGCGGCCGCTGCACACACGCTTGGAGACCTCTAAGCTCATGGCAGTAATGAAGTCTGTATCTTGGAGTTGCAAATGGATGGAGGCGGTGAAAGCACTGTTCAGTTGGCACTCCAAAGCATCGTCTATCGGCCTGAGTTTCTCCTCAGTGCCTTGGACCTTCTCCTGTTTGAGCCAAAGTCTTTTTTCTTAGGGGGAGAAACAAACACGAACACAACTCGCACGCCCACCAGTATCGTTGATGTGCAAAATCATATACAAATAATTCAGGTATATCATTAAATTCAATGATATCAGGCTCACTCAATATTGACGCACACCTCTTTTGGCTGCAGCTCACGGCCAGGTCAAGGGGAATATATATGTTGGGTGTCGTTCAGGAACACCCACAAGAGAATCACCGGTTGACCATTTCCAGAGTCATGGAGTCTGGTCGTGATTCATCCCCCCAGTTCACCCTTGGGTCAAAAAGAGAGGGCTCTCAGGCCCAGTCAGGGCGGGTTGGGCGGGAAAAACAAAAACTATTGCTGCGAGCGACACCCTCCCACCGCACCCTCTTGAGTAAAGCGGTGGCAGCAAAGAGTATGAACAAGGTGTCGAGACACATGCAAGTCAAGGCATCTCAAAAGGACAGACACGGTTTCAGACATGGCTGTTCCAAACAAAAAACTGAAACCAAATGGTTCGAAAACTGGTTCGGGTGCAAAACTGTGCCTGTTGTTGTCCACGAAGGCTTCCCCCACCTAAAAAGACCCGGTGAAAGGGCTCACCGTGTTTGGCTTCATTCAGAGAGAAGGTTTTGTCCACAAGTGGAAATGTCCTTCTCCTGTTTGAGCCAAAGTCTTTTTTCTTAGGGGGAGAAACAAACACGAACACAACTCGCACGCCCACCAGTATCGTTGATGTGCAAAATCATATACAAATATAATTCAGGTATATCATTAAATTCAATGATATCAGGCTCACTCAATATTGACGCACACCTCTTTTGGCTGCAGCTCACGGCCAGGTCAAGGGGAATATATATGTTGGGTGTCGTTCAGGAACACCCACAAGAGAATCACCGGTTGACCATTTCCAGAGTCATGGACTGGTCGTGATTCATCCCCCTTTTACCCGACCAGTGTCAGCCCGGTGATACCATATCGAGGAGCTCCGACGGGAAAGGAAATTCACAACAAGTTGCGTTCCGAAAAAGAGGCATCACTTCGTGAGATCTCTGACGCGAGGGTGCATCCGCCACGTTTGAGGATGAAGGCACCCGTTCAATCCAACTGTGAGTGGGTAAGTCGACGTCCACCAGATAAAAGGCCTTAATGAGGCGCTGCATTGATTTGCTGGCGCTCAATCCTTTGATCAAACCAAACCTAGCCGCCTCGTTGTCCACCCAAAAGATTGAACGTCGGGCGTGCAAAAGTTCACGAGTCGTCCAGCGAATCAAAACGAGGGTGAACAGCTCGATCTGACAGATAAGCTGGTTGCCAACCTCAACTAGCCAGAAGTCCAACAGCGATTGGGGGACCAGTCCAGAGAACACCCAAGACGAGCCATCCCGAGTATCATGAATGCACGCGCCAATACCTGCTACCCCTTGCTCCCAAGAACCATCAGTGAAGACAAGGATTGGTTCAACTGCACTGCCAGAAACAAGTCGCCGAGGCTTGCTTGTTTTCAAAAGGTCAACTGCCTGCTCACAAAAGGCTCGGATAAGAAGCGATTTGTTACGCGAAGGGAGCCTGCCCAAAGCTAGAGCTTCTGCAGATAACTGATGCAAGGCTTTCCCCAAGTAAAAGCCGCTGGAATATCTGAGCAGGCCATGCAGCACTTGTGATTCATGCAGAGTCAAGTTCCCGCTCGCATGATGAGCTTCCAGGTGCTCAACCAAACGCCGTATGCGGCCTGCTTTGTTTCCCACCGTTATGACTCCTGCCGCAGTCTCGTTCAGGTCCAAGGTTGCCCCAAGCACATCGAAGGTGTAACGGAACGGAAGGCCCTTGGGCCCTGTGCGGGCGTGACGCCACCCCAACAGGTCCAAGAGAAAGCTAGCCGCGGCATCTGCGTCCTCAGCAGTTTCTTCCGGTGAGAACATTGGAAAATCATCGTAGAAGAAGGACGTGGGGATGAGGAGCATCTTATTGAGGAGGTACCAGAGGCTTCTGCTCACCCGATTAAACGAGTACACCGCAGCCGTGGATCCAAACATAAGGGCGTTGGAAATATAGAATTTCGCCCGCCCCGAATTGTCATGGAAAAAGATGACAGCCAGGTCTCGATGGGCGGGTTTTACCGCAAGTTGCTTGTAGGCTTTGGAAAGGTCAAGGCATTTCCCCAACCAGCGCCCAGAACCGTGGGATTGGCAACCCGACTTGACAGCCTCTGCGATCTTGAGGGCCATCCCTGCTACATAGTCGACATCCTGAAGCTTCAAATAGAAGGTTGAGGTATATGCAAAATTCAACTGCGCCTCCAAGCAATCGTCGATTGGTCTAAGCTTCATCTCGGATCCCTGGACCAAAACAAAGCGTCGGATCACCGCCCAGTCCGAGTGGCCCAGATGGTCTGTGACTTCCTGTTCGGAGTCGAAGGGCCCTTCCAGGAAAGACATGTCAACCTCCTCCTTGGTGGCGTCTTCAAGGTGTCGCACATGCTCAGGCTCGATTGAGTTCACTTTCCTACCCAGAATTGCTTTCCTTCTCCACCTTGCCGAAGTTCTAAGATCTTCTTCTGTCAAAGTGGCCGGCACTACTTTGGCTGGGTAGCATGGGGGACAATCAGGCATGCCTACCAAGGGAACTCCATTGACCATATGATCAAAAATTCCCATGTCGTCAAAACCATATTGCAGAAGCAGGGATTTCCAGAGAAGAAGCTTTTTGCCTGCGAGAACCTTCCGCACAGATGGCTGCATGGCACTGTGAAGGGCGCTCTCGTCATCCGCTTGCCGCAAAAGCAAAAGTCGTGCCTGCAACAAACGCTTCTTCCGCTCCAGTTTCAAAAGCTGAGGGCTCATCCGAAAAACGTGGTCCAGAGCAAACCGGGTAGGCTCCTCCAAGTGGTTGATGGAATCCATCGGGTGGGCAAGTTTCTTGGCCTTCTCCAAAAATTGGCTTGGTGTGTGATAGAAACCAACTTTGACCTTGTCAGCCAGCAAATGGTCTTCATGGTTGCTGGCTGGGTGGTCCCGAGGCTCCTCTGAGATACTGCCCCCTAAATGAGGAGCCATGAGCTTGGCCCCTGCAGGGATTGGTTCAGTTGCCAGCTGCGTAGCAAAACGCAAAAACTCTGAAATCAAAGGCAGATGTTTACGCGTCTGGCTGCCCTGCGCGGCCGTGGCCAGGTCGCACAGCCTTGGGCGCGGACTGAGAACCAATTGCTGCTGTTGTGCCACATGGACCAGGCATGCGGCGGCTCTTTGCGCTAAAAGGCGCGGGTAAGCCGCTTCAAGCGAGGTGGCAAACGTCCACTGACTGTTGCGCAAACTCACATTGAAAGGTTCATGGGGATGGTCATAAACACAAGTGGCCTGAAGCGGGTTGAAAACATCCTTGGTTGAAAGCCAGCCTGTCTGTTTTCGCCGTGTTGAGCCATGGCAACATGAATGAAAAGAGACCAAATGCAAAGCATTGTAGGCTGTGGCCGCCAAAGAGTCGTCACGGCCTCGGACGATGGCCACCATAGCCGTCCACAACCAGCTGCGCAAAGGATTCTCAATGCTGATAACGATTTGGGCTCGATGGCAGAAAACCAAAATGTCAACAACCAGCTCGTAAAGGACGTTTGCAGCATCAACTTTGGCCTGATTGTAATCTGAAAGGTTGGGTAAACCAAGAGGGTGTTGAGCGGACCTCAAAGGCGGGGGTTGTGGCACTCCCTGGGCTCGCAAGGACGAGGATATTGGGCGCTCTCTTGCGCGGCTCGCCGTGCCACAAGGGGCACCCAAATGTACTGCAAAAAGGTGGGGTAGAGATAGCAACTCCCACAGGATTTTCTGCCCGCCTTCGGAGGCCAGATCCAAAAGGAGAAGAGGGACAACAGGGCGATTCATCTCATGATCAATGCTAATAACTGCAAACCCAGCCTCAAGCATTGCCCGAGAAAAAGTGCCCCCGCCGGAAAATACCTCAATAAAGAGGGGCTGCTGTGTGCTGGAAGCTGCACACAGTGAAACTGATTGCGCTGACTGTCAGTCTGAGTGAGTGCATTGGTGGTGCGGTCGCAACCTGAAACAGCCAGCCTGATAACATTTGTGAAATCCTCGAGCACAGCGCTTTCCGGCCGGGCCCTTAAATTTGCACTTGCCTGTTTGAAATGCAAAGCACAAGGGTTTTCCTTCCGAATCATGGGACACGCAACCATCAGGTAATTCAAGACGATTCGACCCCTTACCAGAGGCAGCGCCTTTGTTTCCCTTGAACTGGGTTTTTGGTTGCTTTGCAGGGCGTTCAGCAATTGACTGAGGGGCGGCCCTAGCCGCCGGAATGGGCGCCAAATACTGCAAAACATCTGGCGCTCGTTGAAGTTCGCGAATGGCCTCATCCAGTGGCCGAGGGGCCGGTGGTGTTGTCTGCAATTTGCCCATAGTCTTGTGTGAGGCCATGATGAACATCTGCTTGTCACATTCAATAAGTTGCTGCAAGGTAACCTTGCTGAAGCCTCTGGGCTGATCCTTCACCAGCTGCAAAAACAGGTACTGAACCCAGCTCTCAATCACTTGAAAGGAAGCCAAATTCGCTAGGTCCATTGCAAGGCTGCGTCTCTGCCAGGCCGATTTGAGCTTGATCTCCGTGTTGGCCTCGCAAAATGATTCACCAGTTTTGGAGCTGAGCTTAAGGTGACCAGAAGAATCCGTAGCAATTGACGAATCCTTCCTGACCGATTGGACTTCTTGTGACCGACTACAGCATTGCTCTGCTTTGACGTAAACCAAAATGCCCGACTCATACATCTCCACAAAGGAGTCCACCAGACTATTCGCAGGTATAGTGTCTGGTGTGAAAATCACACCACCAAGGCGCTTCTCCTGATCTGCCTGCCGGGCAACTCTCTCAGCGGTTGGCAATTTCTTGACAGCTGCAGAAACGTCAGGTGTAGCCTCGACCCGAGATCGCAAATCTGAAAGAGCCAGAGTGTGCGATTCGAAAAATAGCCTTCGCATCGTTGCCATTTGCTGATCAGTCGGGGCAGCGCCACACAATCGAGTCACCAGCACCCGAAAAGGGGCCTCATCTGCCAGCTGTGGATTGTACTGAGTTGAGAAAGCAAGGCGCCCAAAGGTTGCAAGGCCCTGCGCCTTAAGCGCATCGAGCAGTGCAGTCTCAACACCGATCTGGGCGGCCCGCTCCAAAAAGGCTGCCTCTGAGTCAAGTGTAGCCGCGGCCATGCCGTAGAAACTACCACAAACGAAAGTCTGAAACCTAGCCACGGTGAAATTCCCCAAGTTGATGGGACACACAACAGTGCAGGTCTGCCAGATTCTGCTTTGCCCCACCTGCTCGGATGCAGTTTGGGCCACGCAGGGGCAGGAAGCAACAAACATGTGGACAACTTGACACGCACCGCGAAATGACAAAGGTCAATCACGCATGTTGTAAGCACTCACAGAGTCAGCCCACCTTTTCCTGGCATCGCAACGGTGCCATGGTTGGACAGGTGGGCCTGCCAACGAGGCGGTCGCGCGCCTCTTTTAAAGAGCAGCTCTGATGCTGCGCAGTTTACTAGCGGGTCGGCTTCCGCTTCTGAAGTGCTCGGTTGCACTGCATGCACTCTTCAAGGTCAATGCTGCCGGCAACAACATCATTGAAAGTGCAAAACTTAACCGAGGGGTTCCTGCCGCAAATTGAAAATCCATCCTCGTTCACAACATGCGTCACACCAGAAATGGTGTGGACAATCAGCACATCACTGGAGAGTCCGGGAAAAAGGGTTCGTTCCTCCAGTTGATCATCGGCTGGACTTGCTAGGGCATCTTCATCAGCCGGAATGTCAGCCTCGGAATCAATACTTGACTCAGAAGACGAGTCCTTGCCATCCTGAGCCGCAGGTTCCTGAACAGCGTCGGTATGCTTAGAAGGTGGTCCGCAAGCAGATGATTGCGCCGCCTGCAACACGCGGTCGACCGCAGGGAGGTCAGGATTGAAACTGCCCGCCCTGATTTTTGCAAACATAGCCAGGACTTTCCCATAAAGGGCAGTGTAGGCCTCGCGCGAGTAAGTCAGGACGGACTTCATACCAGGTTTGACGTGGTGGCCCATCAGCCTCCGCTCGCCAGGCGAGAATACCACTTCAGTCGACCTTCCAGCCCACGTCAGCAAAGTTGGTTTGCAGCTGTGGGTAGCATAGCTATGAAGGCTCTCTGTCGGAACATCGATAGTTGACAAAAACTCGCGCATCCAGCAGGTAGCCTCTGGGGCACTCATGGGGTCAGCGATCCATTCGCCACGGCTCTCCGAGAAGCTTGGCAGAAATTCCGGATAACGATCAAGCCGTTCTGCGGCCCTGGCATCAATCCAGCAAGTAGCCCAATCCTCACCACTCACACCTGAACCCAGCGCCACATAAGGTAAGGAGCGCGTTTGCGCCTCCGCCGTTTGTGTGGTCTTTGACTTAAGTGCAACAGCATGGACGAGGGTCTCTGATTGGCCGCGTTCCAAATTGATGGATCTTAACCTCAAAGAGTCTTTCCATCGGCAACAAGCATGCACACAAAACAGCAGTTGGCCCAAAATACAAGCTTCGCGAGACGGCAGGTGTTTGATCAAATGCTCCAGCTTCCTGACATGAGACACCAAGAGGGGTTGCTTCTGTTCCAGTGGGTCCTTGGTGAGATACATGTCCCTGGCCACTCCTTTGCATCGACCAGAAACAACAGTCCTCAAGTCCAAGGAAATAAACTTGGCAGTGCCTTCCAGGAAAAACAACGCTTCAATGAGATGTTGTGCAGAGGTAGCACCTAAACCCCACGCACGCATGTCACAGAGGTGTTCGTAGAGTTGGTCCTCGGTGAATCTCAGGGGCTTCCAGCTCTTCAGGCGGAATGCTTGAGCAAATCGATGAAGAGACCCTGATCTCTTCTGGAGTGTCGAAGAGGCCTTCGGTCTGAAACAGTCTGAAAAAGATTGACTGATGCTGTCAGCCTCCGAGGACTCACCCAACAGCTTTATCAGGCTCTTGCCCAAGGCCGTCGCACCCGGATCATCTAGGAGAAGGTCCCTTAGTCTTCCGAGAGCAACTCTTCGAATATCTTCATCTGGCTTTTCATGCCTGGCTGATTTCAATCGAAGGCTGATTTTTGATGGGACCTCCATGTCTGAACAATCGCGTCCTCTTGAGGCAACCTCCGGGACAACCACCGAGTCAAATGTGTCTCGGGCTCCAACACCAGTTGGTAGGAGTATATTCTCAATTCTGGCGCTCAAATTATCTGCAGCAGCACTTCCGACAGGGCCCAGAACCGCCACCAAGGAGTTGTGTTCCCAGGGTAGACGAGGCCGGTCAATTCGGGCTCTCTTATTGACAGTTGCAAGGGCCTCATACTTCCAGCGATGTTCAGATCCAGAAGGGTCCACAATTTCCAGCCGCTGAGAAATATTGTCAATAAGGACACCATCCTCAGAACAATTCTGGCAAACAGAAGTGTCATCAAGATTAGGCTCACCAGCTTCTGCAGGGTCACCGTCTTCGACACCAACCGGCCCTCCCGAAGGTGTACGCGGGTCGGGTTCGAAATCCCGGCTTGGATCTTCAGAGCTCGGGCCTGTTAGCCAGCGCTTCCGAATGCCCCGCACAGAAGGGATTTCCAAAGGCTGATCTCCTTCCATCATGAGCCGCCTGCACACACCCCCTTATTGCGGCCAGCAAACACATATGTCGAGTCAGCCAAAAAGATCAAATATTGCAACAACCATCCAGGTTGAAAAGGCTCGCATTGCTGCACAAAAACTATTGCTGCGAGCGACACCCTCCCACCGCACCCTCTTGAGTAAAGCGGTGGCAGCAAAGAGTATGAACAAGGTGTCGAGACACATGCAAGTCAAGGCATCTCAAAAGGACAGACACGGTTTCAGACATGGCTGTTCCAAACAAAAAACTGAAACCAAATGGTTCGAAAACTGGTTCGGGTGCAAAACTGTGCCTGTTGTTGTCCACGAAGGCTTCCCCCACCTAAAAAGACCCGGTGAAAGGGCTCACCGTGTTTGGCTTCATTCAGAGAGAAGGTTTTGTCCACAAGTGGAAATGTCCAACACGAACCTCCTGATGGCGCCCCAGTTTTCATGGCCAAGGTAATCCGACACTTCCCTTTCTGAATGGAAGGGCCCCTCAATGAAGGAGCCAGCTCTCTCTTCCCTGGCCGTCTCTTCAAGGTGATGGAAGTGCTCGGGCTTAGAAGTTGACTTTTCTTTTGCCAGCAATGATTTTCGTCTCCACAAGGCCGAGTTTCTGAGCTCCTGTTCCGAAACCTTTGCCGGCACCAGCTTCAGTGGGAAACAGTTTGGGGTCTCATGCATCCCCACTAAAGGTGCCCCTTTTGTCATAAAGTCAACCACGCCCATATCGTCATAATTGTGTTTCTGGAGAAGGGACTTCCACAGGAGGAGGTTCTTACCCTCTACCACTCGCTGCACGCATGGGTCCATGCCCCCATGCAGCTCCTTTTCGCTTGCTGCTAGTTTTAGGCTGCTGAGCTTTGCTGACAGCAAGGCTTTCTTTCTTTCCACCGTCAACAGCCTGGGATCCATGCCCATGATCTTGTCCATCGTCTCGGCTGCCACTTTGTCAAGTGGACTCACAACATCTGCCGGATGCTTTGTCCCCATGGCCCGCAACAGAAACTCTTCAGGACTATGCAGGGTTCCGACACGTTGCACACCTGTTGCGAGGGGGCCCCGCTGTTCGAGGCCCCCTTGCATTTCACTGTCACCTTGGAACGTGGAGTCCGTCCAATCGTCAGTCACCTCCCGCACACTACCCCTTCTTAGGTGAGGTGTTAAGGCCCTATCCAGGGTGCCAAGTTGGTAATCAACAGGCCTATCCTGGATATGCTTGTATTCAGGGATTAGTGGCCGGTGGCGCTTTGATTGCCGCCCTAGAAACGCGGTCGAAAGGTCCTTGACCCGCAAAGGAGGGGCCAATGACCAATGTTGGCGCACAGCCCACTTGCACAGGCACGCTGCAACTCGCTGAGCAAGCAGCTTTGGGTAGGCTGCCTCGAGGGACGTGTCAAAATGCCAACCGTCTGCTGATCTGGACACACTGAAAGGCTCGTGGGGGTGATCCCCTTGGCACTCGGCTGCAAGAGATGCAAACAAGTCCGGTGTGGAAAGCCACTGGGTTGCTTTCTTTCTCTGGCCACCATGGCAGCATGAGTGAAATAGCACTGGTTGGAGCGAGTTGTACAGGCGCTTAGCACTATCATCGTAGTCCCTGACAAGCAATGCTACAAAGACTGCCCATGTCCACGAGTTGGCAGGGTTTTCGATGCTCACACCAATCCCCTTTGCTAGGCAGTGGAGCGTCACGTCCAAAGTCAGCTTATACAAGGTGTTGGCGCTGTCCACCCTGGCTTGATTGATGGGGCTCAATCCTGGCACGCCCAGCGGGTGTGCACCTGACCGCAAAGGCTTCGGGCTAGGCGCTCCCAATCTAATCAGGTGTTTTGGCACGGGCCTCTCACGGGCTCGGCTCGAGGTTCCACAAGGGACTCCGAGGTGCACTGCGAACAAGTTTGGCTGCTCTAGCATGGACCACAACACAACCTGGCCTGACTGAGTTGTCAAATCAAGAGCTGCTATTGGTGTTTGTGGGTCCTTGATTTCATGGTCAACACTCAAGACCGCAAAACCTGCCTCGAGCAACGCCCTGGACAACGATGCTTTCCCCGCAAAAACTTCAACAACCAAGGGGGGGGATCCTACGGATTTCACTTGGTTTGTTACTTTCTCGGGCTCGGCCCCTTGACGGCCACCACCCGTTTGCTGCACGTCTGAATTCATGAGGACCGGGCCGGTCTTCGGCCGCGACCAGACCTGGTGTTCTGCACTTGGCCCCTTCGGGGGCTCCTGTGGGATCTCATCTGCGTCTGCCTTAAGCACACTCATCGAGCTCTCACCTGATTGCAACTGTGAAACCCCCGCCGTCAACCCCGCGGGCTGGAAAACGTCCGCCACCACGGGGTCCCCGGCCGCACCTCTATGTCAGTCCGTGTGAGTACACTGGCAATAGGGCTTCGGGCGGAAACACCGAGCCTTGTAGCACAAATGGTATCCCCTGGCACATCGCGGCTTTGGACCCTTGTAACTGCACTTGCCTGACTGGAAAGCAAAGCACAACGGTCGGTTCTGGTCGTCCTTTGCTACGCATCCATCTGGGAGGGAGTACTTGCCCTTCCCCCCGTCTTTTGTCCCCTTCTGGCCACCTTTCGGTGACACGCGCTGTTTCTTCGCAGGCGGCTGATCCCCCGTGTCAGGAGAGCCAGCCGATCTTGTCTGTGGCAGCGGCATCAAATACTGCAGCACCTCATTCGACTGGCTCAGCTTGTCGATCACACCATCCAGGGGTTTTTGACCCGCCGGAGGGGCTGACAGGGTCCCCATTGTCTGCAAGGAAGCCAGGGTAAACAATTGCTTGTCACACTCGACGATCTGATGCAGGGTCACTTTGGAGAAATTCTTTGGCTGATCTTTGCACAACTGCAGAAAAAGGTACTGTACCCATTTCTCGATGGTCTGAAACTTTACCAACCCGGCTTGGTCCATCGCTAAACTCCTCCTCAACCAGGCGGACCTCAAGCGAACTTCCGTTCCCGTGTCGACCACCAGGTCCGCAGATTTATTGTGGAGCTTCAAAACGCCAGCGCTGTCAAGCGAAATAGCTGCATCCTTCTTCACGCACTGGACCTCCTGGGCTCTGCTCGTGCAGTTGTCGGGCGATATGTAGGCCAGGATTCCCGACTCGGCCATTTCCACGAACTGGTCCACCAGCCTGTGTGAAGGCATGACCTCCGGTGAGAAAACTATACCCGCCAAGCGAGTCTCCTGCTCGTTTTGTCTAGCCACCCGCTCTGCCGTCGGGAGCCGCCTGGTCTGTTGGGCGGGGTCCGGGCCGGACTCCACCCGCTGCTTCAGATCTGACAACGCCAACGTGTGACTCTCGTAGAATAACCTTCTCATGCACGCCACCTGGATCTGTGTGGGGTCAGCTCCACCGTTGACTCTCTTGAGAAAAGCCACAAAGACTTCTTCGTCCTGCCGAGTCGGCGAGTGAGGCACTGCAAATGCCAGAGATCCAAACGTGTCGAAACCTGCGGCTTTTAGCGCTGTCAGAAAAGCTTCCTCAACTCCAACCTGACGAGCCCGCTGCTCGAAGGCAGCTTTGCTGTCCAACGTAGCGGACGCCATGGCTAGACGGGCAAACAGGTCAGATACTAATGGGTCACGTTTCCATCAACCTTCTTAGGAGGGGCCTGGCCTGTTTGTTTTTGTTTGTCTGGAAACACTGGTGATCGTCTCTGGCAACGGTTTCGCGGTGTTCCAGTGTTACACACAGCTTGATGAGGTTTACCAGCCAAGGGGGGGAAGGCAACGAAAGGGGTAAGTGATCCAAAACACTCGATCCAGCGCTGCGGTTTACGTTCCACATTCGCCCTCGAGCAAAAGATCACTTCGCCCTTCACCTTCGTCCCCCAAGGACATACCCGCCGACGATCGGAGCTCCGCTCCTTTTGCCCGGGCTGTCCCAATCTGGTAACCTGCAACTTTGCCTACACGAGAGATCTGCTGCACTGCGCACAGTGGTCCAACTCTCAAGGCTCGGGAAAATCAACTGGCACTGCATCAAAATTCCGCGATAGGAGCCTGCCGCATTTGAGGAATTTCTCACATCGGACTATGTGCGCCACGCCCGAGATCTTATGGATGACACATTGGTCCGGAACCCACTCACGATCCCGGGCCTTCGGCAGAGGCACGCGGTCATGCGGCACCTGCTCCGCATGCACCAACACTTCGGCAGAAGATGCTTGGCTGGTGTCACTGTCCGAGTCCGCGTCCGGTTGGTCCGCACGGTCCGGTCCCTGTCCTTCCAAGTCCCCTTGGCAAATCGCATCTGCACATGCGAGCACCCGGGCCACGGCTGTCCTGTCAGGTTCGAAAGCGCCACTCTCGATGGACCTGAAAAGAGCAAGAACTTTCCCGTACAAGGAGGTATAGGCTTCTCGACTATAGGTCAACATACTTTTGTCGCCCGGGCTCATGTGATGCCCCAAGAGTCTCCGCTCGTTTGGCGAAAATTTTATGTGAGTTGATCTGCCTGCCCAAGTCAACACCGTGCTTTTGCAGGAGTGCGAGCCCACACGGCTCAAACCTTCCGGGAGTGTGCCAGCAATCTCGAGGAATTCCCTGAGCCACACCGTTGCTTCTGATGAGCTCATGGGCGCCTCGATCCAAGCACACTCACGCTCGCTGTAGCTAGGTAATGCAAAAGCGCCGAATGAGAGACCTTCAGATTCTCTTGCTTGCAGCCACACATCCGACCAATCTGCAAATGTGACCCCGGTGCCCAAGGCCACATAGGGCAAAAACCTCGACTGGGAATCTGCTGTCAGAGTGGTCTTGGACTTGAGTGCCTCGGCAAACACTAGCGTTACGTCCCGGTTGGAATCCCTAGACAAGCTTCGAATCCGTTGGGAGTCCTTCCACCTGCAACACGCATGAACACAGAAAAGCAGCTGGCCTAAAATGCAAACATCGCGGGCAGAGGCCGTCATGCACAGCTCCTCCAACGCTCGCACCTGAACCAAGAGCAAGGGATCCTTCTGCTTGAGCGGTTCCTTGGTGAGGAAAGAATCTCTGGCTGCCCCCTTGCATCGACCCGAAATTGTTCGGTTCAAGTCCACATGCACGAACTCGGCCGTCCCATCAAGGAAACCTAATGCTTCAAGCGTGTGCTGCAAAGCTGATGCCCCTGCCTTTGATGACCTGAGATGGCACAGGTAAGCATACAAGTCCGCCTCACTGAACCGCAATGGCATGACACCATTTGATTTAGCCCACCAGAAGAACTTTACCAAAGAGCCAGCGCGCTTTTGCAGAGTGGACGTGGCTTTAGCCCTGAAGCAGTCATGAAAGGATTGGCTTATGACGCGTCTGTCACAATCCTCGCCTGCCAAGTTAACAAGGCTAGAACCAAGCGTAGTGGCTGGCGGGTCGTGCATGATCATGCCTCTCAACCTGTTCAAGGCAAGCCTACGGATGTCCTCGTCTGGCTGCTCAAAGCGCATTTGTTTGACTTTAGACAAGCCTCGTTGGCTCTGCTTTGCAATTGGTGGCTCACACAGCCGTCCTTGCACAATGGTCGAGTTTAGCACTTCGCTAAGTCCTCTTTTGGTAGGGCCCAAATCCAACACAGTCTCCAGGCCCGGTATATCTGCCCGGGATGCGCCAGCTGCTGAAAAGAGCAACTTACCCTCACCTTCTTCCCAAGGAAGGCGCTGCAGATTCATTCTGCTGTGCTGGCACTGGTCAGCTATCGCTTGCCGCTTCCAAACACTTTCGTTCTGCTCTGGGTCAAGAATCTCTAGTTTGCAAACCTGGCCCGCGTCCTGTAGCACTGCTCCGCCTGGAGAGGGCACCACACTTGGATCATTTCTGCACGACCCCTGAGAGGGGGCGTCTTCTACGGATGAATCCTGAACATGTTTCCATCCGCCGCCAGCCCATCTTTTTCTGAGGCCTTTCACTTCTGAAAAAGACTTGTCAAAAGGCTCTGTCCCTGTTGTAAAGCTGTCACACATTGCCCGTGTAACCCCCTGGCAAATGCAATGCAAAAAGGTCACAAGCAAGTCATGTACAACCACCACAGTCTAGCGCAAATGCCGGCTGAGACGGTTCAGCAACCGCCGTTGGACACGCTGCAACCGCAACCCACTATGATGGAAAAGCCGCTGCAAGCGACGCAACCGTTTCAGGGTCCTGATCAGGCGGACCCACCGCAACAGTGCACGATCTGATCGAGCACGAGCACGGCGCAAGCAGTTGCCCATGAGCGGTTTCCCAAAAGACTGTGGATTAAAACAGGGCACCCACCCTCACCACCCTTACAGCCGAAAGCATCGGTGATCTGCATGAGTTTCAAGGTGATCACAATCACACAACCGCTCAAGCAATCCAGTGCAGTTGCGTTTTAAAATTCAAACCGCTCTGTTATAAAAATCTCAAGTTGCCGAGCTGTTCGCTTCCCAGCTTGTTCTCAAGGCCTCGACGGCATTCCAGCGGTTTTGTATAAACTTGACGGAGGGGATTCACCAAACCGGTCAGGGTTCAACAGGTTTTGTTCCTCCCCACTGCACAAGAGAAAAGGGGTGGAAAAAAGGGGAACAAGCCGGGACAATTCATGTCCCTGTTAAGCCAGCAGGAGAGAAAGTACTGTCTGTTTGCAACAGAAATTTCCATTCAGCACCAAGAAGTCTGAAAGAAGTCTGAAAAACAAGGCGATGGGTTGGGGGATGGGGGGAACCAAAGCTGAAAAAAATACCCTGTCCGTTCCGGAGCTCCCAAAGCCCGAGGGCCCCCTGGGGCCCAGGCACGCAGCTGCTTGATCTCTCTCAGCACCTCGCCGCTGACGCCTGCACACTTGCGGGTGAAGCCGCGAGATTTGTTTGTCGTCTCTGAGAAACCTCCAAAGGGGCCAAAGGCTAGGGGTCACCTTTGTTGGGATGGCGTTAAAACTGAAACCAAATGTGTTCGTTTGTGTCGGCTCCTCGCTAGTTTGACGGGGGTCACAAAAGTGCCCAGCAAGCAGATGTCCGACATATTAAACGGACGTGTCGTGTGTTGAGCCGGTACCCTTGGAGCAGGGTGGTTGAAAGGGAAACCAGAAAACCAAACATCTGCCAGGGCTCTTCAACAGCTCTTTCCAAACAAATATGTTGGTTTGGAATTTTCGCCTACTTCACGCAGAGTGTCTCGATTTCGAGTCTGTCTTGGCTGCTTCGAGTCTTGCTGCGCTTCTATCTGTCAATGTGCTCATGGAAACCGGTGATATGTCAGGCCCAAGAACAGTCCAGAAATACTGTGGCCTCTTCCCATTTTGGTTGGGGTAAGGATAGCTCCGGCCTGGAGCCGGCCTGGAGCCGTCCTAACAAATCTGTACCATGCATCCGGACCCAAAGCACAGCCTGAGCTGAGATTTCCGTTTGGCTCCTGGCCTCCGCCCAATCGCCGAGGCCTGGGACGAACAGGGAAGCTCACACAGTGTGAGCAAAATCCATTTGAGTCAGAATCAAAACCTGGTACAAGAATGATGAACCGGCCGCAACCATTTATGGCTGGGATTGTCCCTTACTAACCTTCATCTACCCGGGTTTTGATTGTGGGTCATTTCCAGCTGACAGGTTTGTGCCACGGTTCATTCATCCCACCCGCGCATGGATTCTCTCCATCACTACAATTGCCAATGACGGCCCGCGCAAGTGAGACACGGGTACGTGCGAGGAGAGCTTGTGCATTTCCATTACATAGACAATCCAAAAGAAAAACATGGTTCGGAATGTCTGCAGTTGGAACAAACTCCAAATCCCCACTCAAACTTCCTCACTGTTGAGAACCCAGGATGAACGCGTGGCTGAGACACATGAAGAAGCACTGGGAGGGGGGGGGATTCCTTCCCTAGAGCGCCCCTAGCTTTCCATGCCCGAGGCAGCTGCGCATCGAAGCTTTTATTCGCACCTGGCAAAGCAAACCAGGCCAATGGCAAGGAGCTCACAACGCGCCGACTCAAGGCAAGCTGCGCTGGGCATGGGTTTGGCCCATTCGGGGCAAGTCCCAACCAAGAGAAGGAAAAAGCGATCCACTGAAAGTTGGCGGACAGCTGTTGTGGGAAATAGAAATCGATCCATCTTGGGCGTGAAATTCAATTTGGGATCCTTGCTGGGCATCATTTTGATTGGAAACCACGTTCCTTATTGAGATTCACAACCGCTTCGCACCCCTTTGTCAATGACTCTGCCAGCAACCACCTACCCGAATCGGCCTGGATTGCTCCATTGAACACATAGTGACCTGTGTCCCTTTGTTTTTGGGTTGTCTCGGGAGTCCACCAAGAGTCAGCACACGAAGAGGCTCAACACATCCTTGCTTTGCAGCACATCTCAACATAGCCTTGCTTCACCGCGCATCTCAACATAGCGCATCTCAACGTAGCTTTGCTGCACACTGAACTTAGCCCTTTCTCCGCAGCTCTCGTTGGGGTGCGAGTAGGCTTTCTTTTGGATATGTGCTTTTGGGAACGCAGGGTGTAGTCGTGCCCTTTTTAGCGTGGTTCAAGGGGAAATTGAAGGTAGCAACCCATTCTGAGGGTTCTTGTCACTGAGAATCTTCTTGCGCCGTGCAGCAAGGCGAGGTTGAGATGCGAAGCAAGGCTATGTTGAGAAGCACTGCGAAGCAAGGCTATGTTAAAATGCGCTGTGCAGCCAGGCTATGTTGCCAAGGCTGTGTGGCAAGACCATGTTGTTGAGACGCGCTGCCCAGCACGGCTATGCTGAGACGCGCTGCGCAACAACGCAAATGCTGCTGAGACGCGCGGCGACGCAAAGCTACGCTGAAACGCACCGTGCAGCAAGGCTATGTTGACGCGTGCCCTGCAGCAAGGCGATGCTGACACGGGGAGCAAAGCTGCACTGGTTAGGCAAAGCGGAGCTGCGCAAAGCGGAGCTGCACAGAGCAAAGTTGCGACGCAGCACATATGCGCAAAGCGGAAGCCGCGCAAACCACGAGACAAGCGCCACAGCAACCCGAGCCAGGAAAGCCGAAATCTTGCAGGGAGCTACGCTTCAACACGCACACAGAGGGTTCGTTGGCCAGCTTCACACCTGCCAGCATCCAGCACCAGCGCTCGCCGGCGCCCAGAAGATAGAAGTTGAAGGCTGCGCAGAGCTGAGAGCTGGGCTGTGCCGAGCTGGGCAAGCAGAGCATCCCGTTCTTCCAAAGAACCCTTTGCCAAATACAGAAAAAGACGCCCATGTGGGTATGAGCCACGACTGTTACCTTTTGGTGGACATCACTTCGTGTAACCCAATTTTGAGAGTACTGTGCTGCCACTCACATGCCCGGGGCCCCATTTCTCTTCAGCTGAGGTGCCCAATAAGAACCCCCGCAAAAGTAGGCCCACAAGAAATGTCTGTCCGGGTTCCACCCCCAAGTTTATTCATCCGTCATTTGGGAACCAAATTCTCTATGGAGTTGAGTCCCATTCTTTTAAACCATTGTTCTTTCCAACAACTGGATCCGGAAAGACTGGGGAAGGCACCCCTAGAAATTCGGAGGGAGGCTGATTTGAAGACCCTGACTCAGCCGGCGCCACTGCATGCCAGGGAGCTGCTCAGATCCGCTTCCGGGGACTCCTCAGTTCGATTTCCCCCGCTGGGAGCGAACAAGAAGGTCTCCCTCAAAACAAGGTCCCCTACTTTTGGAGTGGCAAGGAACCTTTGGCAGACATACAAAACATAATTTAGCCACTGCCAAGAATTTGGGAGGGTCCCCTCTAAAAAATTCAGGGCCAGCTCCCAGAAAAGCCGCTCGAAGCTCAAAAAGAAATCCTCTTGAACGATACTTTAGGTTGTGTTCTAGCAAATGAGTTCGATGGGATGCTACACATATGGTTGTCCTTTCGACCCCTTGAATATTGAAACCCTCCCAGCCTGCAGAATCATCGAGAATTGACGAAGGTCAGAAGCCTCGGCCAAGGCAATGTCTCAATCAAAACCATTTGAGTCAAAAGGGCGGATATGTGCTCCTATTCACAGCCGGGACTTGTCCGTAACTTCATCAGGTTTCAAAGCCTGGGTCTGCACAAAAATAATGAAAGCGACCCAAGTACAAATCGTTTTCCAGGGACGTGTGAAAGGAACCTTCTTAGAAACTTCCACCAAATCCATGCGTCGCCAAAGCACCAGAGAACGCGCCGGTGGACTTGCTGGTGAGCTGCGAGTCGCCTCCGGCCATTCTTCATATTTGGGTGCGCCTTTGTCTTTTTCTGAGGCTGTGCCCCCTTTGGATGGGCTTGAAAAGGAATGAAAACAAAACTGTCTGCTGAGAAAAGAACAATTCGCACACGAAGATTGCACAATGCTCGCCACGGCACTGGTTGCTCAGCAGGCACCTCTTTGGCAAGGCCCACTGGCCGTCCCCTGGCCGGCGTCTCAAGATTTCCAAGACCTGCTGAGTGACGGGCCAAAAGCTAATTTGAGCCTCAAAAATGATTAAATTTGATAATCTGACAAGGTCAACTGCTTTGTGTAAACAACGAACCTGCGTGGCACCCGCGGACTTGCCTTGGCACGAAGGTGGTCGAGCCATTGCTCTGCATGTCTTTTTCAGATTTTTGAGTTAACAGTTTAAACCTGACATGCTGCAAGCCTCTGGGGGCCATGTCACAGTCTGATTAGCAGGAAAGACAGAGGAAGCTTGACATTGCTTCGCAAACGCAGCTGAACACTTCCTACGCAAATTTGTCCGACTTTGTTGTTTGGGCCTTCTTTGCTTGTCCTGCCCGTGCAAGAGTTGGCTGCAGACAAATGCATGACTCCATGTCGCGCAGCAGAAAGAACTCGAACACCAAGAACAAGAAACCCACATCAAACGTGTGCAAAACCCAAAAAGAACTTTTGGGTCTACAAGCGCAACATACACACACACTTAAATCCCACGAGGGGCGAACATGAAGTTCAAGCAATTCAAGCAAAAAGGGCAGGGGCAGATTCGCAACAAACTGACGTGTAGTCTGAAACAGACAGCGAAACGCATCATACATAGGAGCCGATTGGCCTTTGTGAATCAACAGCACAACAAACCAAATAGATTGGCTCATTGGCAGGTACAAGATGCCGCGTCCAGCATCTCATCCACCCGATTTCCGTAGCTTCGTTGGCACGGCTTGGACATCAGGCGCCGTGCCCCCTGCTTGAACAGAAAGGTGGTCCCAGGTAAATCTGGGACTCAGCACACACACACACACACCCTCGAAGGGGGCTGTTTTCCAACCGCGTGAGGAGCACCAACCCTCCAAGTGGCCGTTGGTGGACAGAGACATTGCCACCCGACGGTGCACTCGCGGTAATGGGCGCATGGTCATCCAAGTGTAGCCGTAGGACTCAAAGAGGCAGCCATCTGTCTCCAGCTCACTATCCTCCACTGGCGATAAACAAGAGAGTGAGAAAGCAGAGCATCCTGATCCTTGTCCCATTTGGCCCACAGATGTGGAAGGTTTTCTCTCACCCATTCTGTTCGCTCATGGTCATCCGGTATGCGATAGTGCTCCACAAAGGGCTCACCGCGCGACATGGCAGAAAGTATGGAATGCGATACGCAACTGAAATGTGAAGACTGCAGGACAGACCATCACTTAGACAACGCCAGCAACACAAGACGGCTAAAGGACTAACATTAATGAATGAATGTCTGTTTACTCAAGCATACTCCATGAGTCACGTGCTACCCGCGTACTCAGAGCTCGTTGTTGGTCAACTGCTGGTAGATGGACCACGCCAAACGCACCACATTCTCCTGGTGCCAAATCTGGACGCCAGCGATTTTAAAACCAAGCTGGACGTCCATGTGTACATTGAACGTTTGAATCAATGTACAGGGCTGCACTGGGGTTGGCGCAGCTGGTGGGATAGCTGGGGGCAGAAGAGGATCTTCGTCACGATCGAGCTCAGGGTGTACTGGTGCAGCATCAGGATGAGATTCTATGTCATCGGAGGATGGCAGCGGCGACGGTGTAGGAGACCTTCCCAAGATATGAGTGATGTGTGTTGGCCCGGGTGACAGCTTGACGTGCGCGCGGTCCATGTAGAGCGGCGAACATGATCTTTGCGGGCATTACGTCGAGAACGAGATCTGGATCGGCAGGACCTGCATCTTGTTGTGTTCATGCTCGGTGCAAGCGGAGGTGGCAAAGTAAGCGGACGCTTAGGGCCTGGTAGATTGATCGATGAGTGTTACCGAGTTGTAGGCAATCTCCTCGCACAGCGCCGTAGGAATGCTGTAAAGCAGCTCGCGCGACTGCCCTCTGACCCTCTCACGCTGGCCCCCCATGAGTCGAGGCCCCCGCGCCCCTCAGACGCCTCCCGTCTTCCCACGCCTCGCACCGGCAGCCGCTCCGCACAGCCCTCCAGCGCATGTTGGTCCACAGCCGGGCCTCCCAGTAGGTAATGTCCACCCAGGGCAGGCGCTCCATGAACGGTCGGGTCTTCAGCAGCCCGGTGGCCGGATTCTTGATGACCCACATGAGCGGGTCGAAGTGCGCCATGATCTCAAGGGCTCTGAGCACCAGCGCGTCGCCCTCCTCGAGTCGTCGAGGGCGCATCGTCAGAGCTCGGCTGTGCTCCGTGCAGACCGGGCTGGCCCAGACCATGTCAAAGTGCCCTGGCGGAAACAGCTTGTAGTCCCAGCTCCGGATGTCGCACAGGATCGTGGGCTCAAATTTCGACACGATGTCCAGGGAGACGACTTCCCAGCCTGCCGCCTCGAAGGCTCTGCCGCAAAACAGCTCCAGCAGTCTCGGCATGTTTCATAATCACCACCAGCACAACGAAGCACGCACAGGCGACGGCGCGGCTCAAGCAGTTTCGCACGCTCGGACCAATCTTTTTTTAATCGGAGACAGCTCGCATACGATGCCGGGGGGGGGTGGCATGCAACTCATAGAGCGCATACCCCCCCCTGAAACCCAGGCCATCAGGCAGCACTGCTACGACAGCGTGCTGGCGGGGAAAGCGGTGAGCGAGGAGGACTACCGGCTGGCACCGCCGGCATGGGCTGGGAGACCTTCCGGGAGTCCGTTCGCTCAAGCCAACAACCCGGAGCTGGGCGACCCTCCCTGGCCTTGGTACATCCGTCCGTGGCCTCTGCGGAGAGAGGTCAGGAGAGAGCCACCTGCCTGGTGTGGCCCTGACAGTGTGATGCATTGAATTGTGCTACGTTCAGACCCTATGTCAAGTGTCGGTCTAGCGAGGTGTGACACCTTTTCATATTTGCCGTCCCCTTTGTTTTCATTCGACTTGATCCACTTGCGCCCTGCTTCACAGTGTACGTGACCACTGGCCTCGCTTGGATCTTGTCGCAATTGAATTGGAGAATACCCTGTTTTGATGATCAGGTACACCTCTGGATGTGGTGTGGAAGAGCTGTACCTCTGACCATGAAGGACAATGATATTACCATGCACTGGCTTCACCAGTACTTGATCCTCGCCCTCAGCATATGTGCCGGTATCTTGCTTGATACTCCAAGTCCTACTGGTAGAGGCTCCCGCGGCTTTGCATTGTGATTGAATGAGTATGTAGGCAGCGGGCGTGAGGATCGTGCTTGCCCACGTCCGTTTTCTTCAGAAGTGGTGGTTGGTTGTGCGTTGCTTCAGATTCACCACTTGCTGGGTTCTCAGTGGATTAGCTGTGCTGGAGGCATCTCGGTGTATGGTGGGCACCCCTATTCAGGATGTAGACGGTATTCATTGATGGTACCTTCTTATGGAGATGGTGACCTGGAGGGCGACTTTGCCTTGCTTGTGCCTTGCAGTTTTGGTTTCCCCTTCTTCTATGCTGGCGTGGTCTACTGGTGCTTTGGTGCACCAGGGATGTGACCATTGGCCTTGCTTGGGTCTTGTCACATTTGATTGATGGACCACGCACCGGCATTTTCAGCGCTTGACTCTAGCCCCCATCATATGGGCAGGCATCTTGCTGTATACTTCCGGTCCTTTTGTTGAGGTTACCATTGCCTCTCATAGTGCTGGAATGAGTGAGTTGGCCATTGGCGTGTGAATCATGAGCTTATCATTGGGAATTCTGTCCAGGAGTGGCGGTTTGGTATGCATTACTTCGGTACCACCACTTGATGGCTTCTCGGTGGATGAGCTTTGCTGATAAGGCATCATGGTGCATGGGGGAACACCCCTACTCAGTATGCTTCAGTAATTGGCTGTTCGGTACCTCTTTGTGTAGATGGTATCCCCATGCAGGCATTGACCTTCCGGGTCATGCCACCTTGTGATGACACCTCTCTGGAGTTTCATCTCTTGATGGATGTCAGGTATAATTCTGTGGGAATACTGTGGCAAGCACTAGGATCTTGCGATACAGTTGGGTCAAGATTTCAGGTTTCCTCCGCACCTGCAAAGTCGGGTGTTGGCATCAGACTTGTTCGACTGGACAAATGGGCCGCTTGCTTCCTGGGGGTGAGGTTCTCGGTCCTTTGGGGTGGTGGCCCCCTTTTCTTTGTTTGGCGCCCTGGCCGGGCTTTCTACCCCTTCGGTGGTAGGCTGCCCGGCATCGTATTCGAGCCAACAAGGAGGCCGATTTCCGGTTAGTGTGTTTACTCACTGTTGTTTCAACTTGACAACATACGCCACTTGGGCTCAAGCAACAGCCAGCATACATGCTTAGCTTACTGGACCAGCTTGCATTTTTCAACCGCTTTGCTTTGCTTTTTCCAGTTTCGCTTTGATTTGCTTGCTTTGCATGACCATGGCTATTGGTTGTGACAACACTGCCTAGCTACATTCAACTCAGCACATTGGTTTGCTTTGCTTGATTGTATGCGCAGACGATCAGCCCTGGCCAAAGGTCAGGCGGTGTTGCGGAATCCAACCATATTTGCAGCGCCTCTACCTGCGCGCGATATTTTTGCTTCGCGGGCCGCAGCCTTGGTAGGCTTTGTGGCTGGCTTCTTGCTTTGCATACTTCTGCTGGAATGGCTTTTCTAGCAGAGTCCGATGAGGAGGCCCAGGCAGGCGGTACGGCCCTTACACCTAGAGTTGCTGTGGTGAAACGCTTTCGGAGGGACCGTGACTTAGCTTCCCCGGATACGCTTTCCTCCTCGGACTCCCCGTTTTGTGCTTGTGGAGTCCCCTCAGCGGGACACGTGCAACCAGGCTGTTGAGGCACAGTCGAGGCCACCTGCAGGCAGAATCCTGCAAGCTGCAGCCAAGCCCCGGCCCCGCATGGGCCCGCTTCCCCCACCGACCTTTCCTTTGCGAGCTACCGGCATTTGGGGCCTCCCTGCACCATGTTTTTGCCCCCCTTCCCCTTTACAGTGGGTCCCTCGGGCACCACGACGGCGGGGGGATCAACCCCAGCACGGGAAACTCATCCCACTTCGCACATCAAGGATTCTGGAGCCATGCCTCATGCGCACAGAAGCAATCCGTCCGCTTTGCAGGGGTTGCAGATTCCTGCACGCGCCCCGACAAACCCGCAAGAAAGCATGCAGTTTTGCGACGCCTGTCCGATACCACAGCCGTCAGGTACCTCACCAGCCTATCCTTCTTCCTGGACACCTTCGAGGAGTTGGGTTTTCAGCTCAGCAGTCATGTGGTGCCACCTCAAATCATCAGGTCTTGGATGCTTTGCTGACCGTAGGCATGGGCAACGACCATGAGGGTCCCCCGGATCAAAATTGAAGGCTTTGCGGTGGGGTGCCAAGCTGCTTCAGCTGCCACTAGGGGACTTGTATGGTGGCCTTTTCAGCTCCCTCGGCACGAGACGAGGCTCTGGCCCTCCCCCTTAGCCTCGCGGTACTCAGACAGGAATCCTCGAGGCAGCATCGACTGTGGGCTGGAGCTTTCCTGCTCTGCTTAGGGGCTTCCCTCAGGTTTGGAGACTCCCAGCAAATAAAATGGTCTTCCATCATGGACGGAGAATGCATCAGGGGATCGTGCTACCGTACCAACACAGGGGTTGGAGTTCCCTGGGTTTGCACTCTGAGCTTCGCATCCAGTCACCCCAAGACGCCGCATGCATCCTGGGTTGCGCACTGGCTTGTTCTGATGGGCACGGTATGGCAAGAGCTTCGCGAGGCATTCGGCCAATCCACCGAACCGGATTGCCTCCTTTTTACATGGGATGGACAGGCGTTCACCCCTCTTTCCTTTGCGCAGTGCACCAAGGCCCTTCGAGCTTTTCTCAGCGCTTACGGCACGCAGGGCTCTCCAGTGTTGCAGTACCGGATGCACAGTTGCAAGGCCACCATGCCTAGCTGGATGAATCAGCTTCTCTTGGGTGACAGAGCAAGGGCAGAGCAAGGGCGCCACAAACACAAGGACAGCATTGCGCTTTACGGCAGGGATGATATCTGGCACAGTCTGGGGGCGCAGCAACAGGTCTGGCAGCGCATCAGGTTGGGGTGGAGGCCGCATATCCCTTTACAGGATGTGCCATTGCACCTTCAAACCTTCGCTTTGGAGGCACCCATCCACCCATGCTTTCCGCTGCAGACGACCCAGCTCAAGCCGGGGATGGATATGGCGCGGGATACCACACCATCAGCTTCCCAGGCGAGTTCTTCACACAAGCCGGAGCCTTCGCTTGGTGAGTGTGAAGAATTCAGTTTTGTTCAATCAGCATCCAGCTTAGTTTTGCATGTTGCAAACGCAGATGGCAGACCTGTGTGCGGGGTAATTGCCAAAGGTTTTGTACAGGTGTCCGAACCCCGCCGGGAGCATAAGCCCTGAGTCTTTGCTTCGCCACAGCGGGGGGGGCATGATGAGTAGGCAGTTCACCTTCCCATTTCTTTCCTAACGGGGGACCGCCGGGGTACTTTTAGTCCCCCTGTGGGGCCACAGTGTTCGACCATACAGTCATCACCGCCTACAGCACCTGCTTCGCTTTTTGCCACGAGGTGGTGCCTTTGACGGCTCATGGAGTGGCTCTTGACACGATTGGTGGGTGACCTCAATCTTGCATTTGTGAGTCTTGCGGTTTCTGGCCTCAGCTCAGGCGCTTAGCGGTTTCTTCTGCTTCTTTACCCCACCAGTAGCGGCGCCTCTTCCATCACGGCTACACCCTGACCCTGGCGGTGAACCCGTGGAACATCGTGCGCACCTACAACCTGACGCCCGGCGAGCTCCTCTTCGCCTGCCGCTACCGGCTCGGCACGGCCTCCAACTTCGTGGCGCACATGTCCGAGGCAGACAACGTCTACGACCCCCTGTACGGAAGCTTCGTGGGCGACTGGAGCACGGCCAAGATGTACTTCACAGAGAAATCGCAGCAGCAGGAGGCAACCTGTCCTGTGCTGGGGAATTCCAGCAACCAGCCCACCTAAGCTCGCGACACCGGCAGCACTTCCCAAGAGCTCGCTTAGCTCAGAGCCACCAGCTACACAGAGCTCGCTTAGCTCACCACCTGCTGATGGCACCCAACAACCCCCAGAGGGGGACAGGGCGGCGAACTCGCCAAGCAAGCCTCCGCTTGAGGCTTCGCTTCCAGCAGGGCCAGTTGAGCCATCGCGCGCAAGCAGCGCTTCTGCTTTGCAAGGTCCCGCAGAGACCCAGTCATCCCCGCAGGGAGACGGCGCTCGCTTAGCACCAGGGCCAGTTGAGCCCTCACGTGCAACCAGCGCTTCTGCTTCGCAAGGTCCCGCAGAGACCCAGTCATCCCCGCAGGGAGACAGTGCACGCTTTGCACAGGCACTGACCTTTGCAGGACTCCGCTTGCAGACTTCCTGGACAGAGTGGACCAAGCCGCTGTGGCAACACAGCGGCCATCACACAGGGCACTGGAAAGCATTGAACGAATCCCGCTGAAGTCGGTCCTCATCGCGAGCGAGATGCTGGCGAATCTCCTGAAGCTGTCGCATGTGGCTGGCACAAAGTCATTGGAGTTGGCCACTCCATTGGCGCAAGCCCCGTATGATGTCCTGAGGAACAACATCGGGAGATTGACCAAGCGTCCAAAGTTTGAAGAACAGGGGAGGAGCCAGAGCAACCACCCCCTTGCAAAGGACCCAGCATTGGTGGAGATGATGGTGCGGCACTGGCGCACGTCCACGGAGTCTGCGACTCTCTGGGCCATCCCGAGACAGGGAAAGCTGACTGCGTCAGATAACGACGCCGGGCTGGGGGCACGCGAGTATCACGGCCGAGGAGGCCGTGGAGTCGGAGTGCGCCTTGCCAAGAAATTTGTGTTTGGTAATGATTCCTGAATGTTTAGTCCTTGGTTGTTGTAGTCTTGCCTGTTCGTGCCTTGCCGACCTTGTGCGCCAAGGTACACAGCAGAAGACTGGGAGCACGTCTTCGACCACTACGCGTGGAAGACAAATGTCTTCGGCAACAATGTCTTCTACGCTTTGGGCTTCCAGCTTCTGGGCCACACCCCCAGGACGATTTTTAACATGCATCGTGGCACTGAATTGGTGTGGAATGCGGAGGATCTCGTGATAGTGAAGGTGATCGTGAGGTATAACATGCGGGTCCAGCAGGGCGAGCTCGCGGAATTTCCAGCCGCAATGCCGCCTGCTGCCGAAAGAGTTGCAGGGGCGCCACGTGGAGGTGCCCGTATACGAAAAGATTGCAGCAAGCAGGTGGCACGACTGTGCCCACACCCCTAACTGGGAAGAGCACTACGTCCCACACAAGGACTTGTTCTTTCAAATGGACTATGACAAGGTGAAGAATCTCACACCCTTGAGCTGCTGCTTTTTCTGGGCTCCTCAGCCCACCAACGTGAAGGCAAGAGCTGCTGCGTTCACCGCTTGCTTGGGTCACTCTCGCAGCCCGCGAGGCGGATCCCCAAGCAGCCTTGCGCCGACGCCAACTGTGGTGCCGAGCATGGAGCAGGAAACTCCAACTCTGCAGCCGGAGGAGCCCACTGTCACTCAGCTGCCGGTGGAGGAGTGACAGCAGGAGCCGGCAAGCCCAACTCCGTTTTTGCCCATGCCAAAATCAGCTGCGGCGACGCAGCTTGACACTGACATGGACAAGGAGCAAGAAGAAGTTCCGGCCTGGTTCAACTGTTCGCCAACGTCGCAGGATGACGACGGGCTGCAGCAACAACTCCAGCGTGCGGAGCACCTGACAATGACCCTTGACCGTGTCAATGTTCGTGATTCTGACTCTGAGCTGAGCGGAATCTCAGATGAGGATGATGAGGAGGAGCCGGATGACAAAATGTCACAGAAGGACGAGGACCAAGACGAGCACCAGGACCAAGATGAGTGGCGGTGGATGCCGCTTGAGTCAGGTCGATGGCAAGGAGCACAATTGCTGCGATTGGAGAGGCAGTGGCAGGCGATTGGTTCCACACACAAATTACAGCAGCGGAGACGGCCTATGTCACTGCGACAGGCATCTATGACCGCATGCCTGACCCGGATGGTGGAATTGCGGCGGGGCTATCCAGGACTCGACAGTAGAAGACGCGGTCGCGCGTGAGAACGCGATTCAAGAGATCCCGAATCATTGGGCTGCCCTTCAGAACTCGGGGAAGCCAGAAAGCGACAAAGAGACTCGCGCCGGTGCACAGGATGCATTCCAGCGGCACCTACACCTATACACAATGGGTCGCTGCTGGATATATTGCCGCGCGGGCGCCAAAATTCCCCAAGGGCCAACGCTGGTACAACTACCGGGGACAATGGCTTAAAGTCACCTTCAACGACGGCATTGAGTGGTGGACTGATGATCCATGCACAAAGCAGGAGCTGGCTGACGTAAAGGAATGGTTCCTAAAACTGAACTGCGTCGCCGCAGTCAGTTTTTTGAATCATTGCTTGCGAAGCCTTTGTACAGCTGACAGCTTCGGAAGCGGTCGCACTTCAAGCACACAGTCCCGCAGAGGTAAAAAGGGCTCGTCCGTTTTGCCTGAGTGTTTCTGTCGTGGCACAGTTCATGTTGCGGCATCGTTAATCGTTGATCACGCCTGTCGAAACATGCTCAAGTTGTACGGCAGCTGCTGCACCGACTGCGGCAACGCAGTTCGGATGGCGCCATGCCTTCTTCCAAATGCGTGATTAAGTGGGGAAGACTGTTCAAGTGGGCAAAACTGACTGAGTCGAATGTGCAGCGCCGGTACTGCAAGTGCTTCAGCCGCTCAGTGGAAGGATTGCGAACAACGCAATTGAAACAACATGAGCGTGGAGTACTGCATCGGTTCCGACAAGCGACAGCGCTTGGCTGCAGCCCAAATCTGCCAGGCACCCCGTCAATGGACACCTTTCTGGGTGTTGTGGAGCGCCGCTTGAAAGGAGAATCGCTTTGAAAATCTCCTCTTGGCCGCTACAAGAAAAGAACATTTCATGGTGCTTGAATGAGGCTATGTTGGACATGGAGCGGAAGAAACTTGGGAAGTGCCAGGTAGCTCTGATTTCGCAAGGGCTTGCCAGGACAACGCTGCGAGTTGCAAAAACTATGTTTCAGGCTAGAAGAAAACCTCCGTCTGGGTGGTGCGGGAAGGCGCCGACATTTTACAAAAAGGCTTGGCAGCATTTTCGCAGAAGGGTGGAACCTAGGCGGCAAAGCTTTGCTTGCTCCATGTTTCAAAACAAAATGCTTCTCCCTGACGCATGGCTTGCCCTTGTCTCGCAGACCATCAAGACAGAGTTTCCTGATTTTGAACTGATCCACAACTTGTCAGCCTTTTCGCTCAGCGGCCTCTAAAAGAGCGCTGCGGAAACACAGCGCTGTCTTCTGCGGCTCTCCCAGATGTTCGACGCGAACTCTAAGCAGCTCTATGAACAGTTCCAAGACTTCGACCGGTTCTGGGTTTGTTTAACGGTGCATATTGCTTGTCCTGCTTTGCTTGTCGCTTTCCAATGCTCTGCCCAGGAAAACAACTGTCCAAGTCGGAAGAGTTGGGTGATTTGCAAGCCTGGACCTTGGCAGAGTCAAGTTTCAGCGGCCGCTGCCCGGACATGTCTAAAACACTTGCCCGTGTCTTGCTGGCATCGGCGGCTGGAACTGCGCAGAGCGAGCGTGACTTTGCAGATATCAAGTACCACACTGCACGCGACAGGGGGTAAACAAAAAACGGAAGCGTTGCTGACGCGGATCAAATTCGACTTTTCACAGAGCGTGGCCCGTGCTTTCAGATTAAGGCTCATCCGCAGTTTTCAGATTAAGGATCATCCGCAGTGTTCTTTATTTGAGGCCCCCGGTGCCAGCTGCGTAACCGCAGCGAGGTGCAGACTGCTATGGTTCAATCAACATCCTCGGCAAGCTCAACCCCGGTGCAATGCCGGAACATAAGCGCTTCCCACTACGATGACGTGAGGAAGGCTTGGGAACTCATTGTGGGGCGCGGGCCTCAGTAATAGAGATGCCATCAGTCAGTACTGCGCTGCTGCTCAGGACGGATCTTTTCAGGGACCTTGAGTCAATGAAGCCCTTAACGATCGAGGAGGGCGGTCGTCAAGACCCCTTCGACAATCGCAAGTTGCAGTCCATGATGGAGGCCTTGAAGGAGGGAGATTCCACTACTGACCAGTACATTGCAGGCGGCAATGTAGCGTGGGTTAGCTGGTCATGGTCTTCGACTGCAAGTGTGCCAGTGTACAAGAGCAGCGTAAAGTGGATCATGCACACCACGTACAAGAAGCCCCAGCCTATAAATTTGGTGGTGGCAGTGGATGACTTGTTTATGGACCAGAAAAATGGGCAAATGAAGAGGATCAGTCCGGAGGAGGACCATCACGCCTTCATCTTGGCCACAGCGAGGGACTTGCAGCAAGACAAGTTCCAGGAGGCCGGCGCCGTCGCTGTCTTGGCCCCTAAATACATTACTAGCCAAGCATTGAGTTGCCAGCGCAGGAATGGAGAAGGGCATGGCTGTCTTCCACGATCGATTGCCGCTTCAAGCCCGGGCTGAATTTGTTCTGGGAAGCGGCCAAGCAAAGGGAGGATGTTGGGACCAGCTACGAGACCATGTACTACAGCCCTGTGCAACGCATCTTTCAAATAGTGTCCTTCAAGTTGAATCACGAATCAGCTTCCAAGACCAAGCTGACGACTAAGAAGCTTTTCGAGATCTTGTCTGCCAACTTGACGGTGACATCGGGGGAGGCAGTGACGCAGTCCTTCCTCGAAGTCTTGATGGCTCTGTGGAATTCCTTGCTGAGCGACACTTCTTTCCGAGAGGAAGTCCTGCTTTCTGAGGAGCTCTTCGGAAAGCGAAGTCCCATCAAGTCCATATATGTTTTGCGAGACCTTGCCACTGCTTGCAAGAAGCAACCGCCTTGCGTGAAGTGGGTGTTCGATGCCCTCATGGATGCGGCGTTGAACAAAATCTTCAAGCAAGGCGAGCTCAACCCCCAGGCGTTGGCCGGCAAGAACCCCCGTGGGAATAATTCCAAAGGGCCTGACTCCTAGCACTGCTGCTTTTTTCTTAGGTTTTGCCTTGATTGATGGGGGCGCACTGCTTCTGAGGCTGTTCCATATGTGGGCATGGAAGTATGTCCTGAAAGATGAGATCCTGGACATGCTGTTGGCTCACAAGAGCCTGCCATGCGAGGACGCAAAACGCATCCGGGAGAAACTCTCCACTCAGGAGACGTGGCGCAAGGCAATGGCTGGTGGCCTTCTCTTCTCGCGGGAGACGCTCGACAATATCCCTGACAATGAACTTGACCCTAGCATTTTGACTGCAATTGGTGATTCAAGTGTCGCCCATGACATTGTAATGATCTGGACATGGCGCCGAGGCAAATCCGTGAAAGTCGTGGCCAACAAATCGTGGCTGGGGGCGCTGCAGCCAGCCAGTCAAGAGGCTGCGGAATTTCTGGCAGATCTCATTTACACCAAGAAGTACGACGAGAAGGTGAAGAGCGTGTTGCACACCAACTTTGACGTGAATGCCCTCTCGAGCGCGAGGCGCTCAAGCCCATCTGGGACAAGCTAACCAAGAAAGCCGACAAAACGGCTGCGGCAACGCAGGCGGAGTCAGCGGACGAAGGTGCGTTGGATGACGCCACCCTTGTGAAGCTCTGAAGACTGAAGACAAAGAGTTTCTGCTAGAAACTGAGACAACCGCCAAGGACCTTGTCAATTCCCTTTTGCAGGTCGCGGTGGCTGACCAAGAGATTGACAAACTCATCCTTGCTTTGTCGAAGGTGGAATTCCTAAACACGCGAAGCCAGGAGGGTTCCCAACTTTTCATTTGGGACGTTGAGCAGGCAGGAGAGCATAAAACCGACGCTCGGAGGTCACCCCCTCCGTTTCAGAAAGAACACTTCGAGAAAGTGGTCAAGGGCGTGCTTTTTGCACGAAACAGGCAATCCACTTTGACCTTTGACGACTCGGACGGGCCGCCTCCCCCAGACGCTTCGGATGTGTTGCCTAGCTTATTAGATAAACACAGGATGCGTGCGCCGTCCATGCGTTGCTCATCTTAGGTTCTTGTTCTTTGACGGAGGCCGGTCAGGCCTGCATTCTCATTGGAACAACCTGTTCAAGGGCATCGGCGTGACTAAGATGTGGAATTTAATCCACACTGAGGCCTCGACAACTGCGAACAGGAAGGCCAGGAATCTGTCAGGGACGGCGATTGAGCGTGGGGCCAGGGCCTCAGCGTTTTAATGTGATTTCCTCGGAGGCGCGGGGGCTGATAATGAGGTCAACGTGATTAACTTGGCAGAAAAGGTCTTGGTGACCACCACGGATGTGCAAAAGCTGCAAGCTATCACGGGAAGCCGGAAGAACCTACATTTTGAGGGGACCGTGTGTTCAGATGCTGCGCCTTGGATAAACCAAACAGTGCGCGGTTGTTTGGCGCGCTCAGCTTGCGCCCCTTGTTTGCGTGCGAGTTTCTGAGGTCTACGGGGTCCCCCGGCATGATTTGGCAGGGCTGACAAGGCTGGCACCTGTGTTCAAGCACGAGTTGCTTGGAAGCTTCCGCGTGGCTGGTGCACCGAACAACCAACAGCGAACAGATGGAAGTGCAAAGGACAACGTGGCAGGAGAACCGATCACTTGGAATCCAAGGCATTCGCACATGATCGAGGAATTGTTGCACCGGTATCGGCCACGGGCTGTCACACTCATGACAGCAGCAGAGCCTGCGACAGCCAGCGTGATTTTGACAAAAAGAATTCCAGTGACAGCAATTTGCTCCTTGGCTGCATCGCAGTTTGATGTCCTTTTGCTCGAGTTTGGTTCTGGTGCCCAAGAAGAGCACGCCAGGCTTCTCACAAAAGCACGCCAAGTGGTTCAAGGCCCAGGTCTGCACACAGCTCCTCGCGGCGATGACTGACCCTGCCAACGACAAGAAAGTCGCTTGGAGGTGCCAATGCAAAGCCGAAGCCAAAGAAGGCTGCAAAGATGAAGGCGGCTCCGAAGAAGAAGTCGGAGAAGGATCTGATTGCAGAAGACGAAGAAGACGAAGAAATTGAAGATGAAGAGGACGTCGAGGAGGAGAATCTGAGTGAAGACTCTGTGGGTAGTGATGACTAAACAAACTGTGGTGCCACAGTTTGTGCATTCTTTTGTTTAGCCAGCGCATGACAATAATGATGATAGCGGGACATGTCTGTTGGCAGCGAAGCAATCACAGACCCAGGGCAGATTGCAGTTCGGAGCGCTGGGAGGAAAATGGGATAAACACGCTGCTGCAATTGTGAGTGTCCTGTCTTTTGAACTGACAGTGCACGGAGAACCATTTGCAGTCCACGACCTGTGCTCTTGAGAGCCCAATCATGAGCCCCTCAAGCCAGTAAGTAGCATTGCCATTCATGAGCGGCGGCATTGAAGAAGGCAACTTTTTCCCGAGCCTGAGGAAGAACGACAATTGCGATGAGCCTGACTCTGGCAACCAGGAGGCTGAGCCTTCCATCGAGCAGCTCTTCGGCGAGGCGGGGGGATGGGATGATTCTGATGAGCCGGAGGACGAGAACGAAGATATGAATGAAGAAGAAGAAGCAGAAGAAGAAGAAGACAAAGACGCAGGAGAAGATCCTCCATGTCCAGTAGCGAAGGCCAAAGCCAAGGCCAAAGCCAAGGCCAAGGCCAAAGCCAAGGCCAAAGCCAAGGCCAAGAAAGAGCCCAAAGCCAAGGCCAAGGTCAAAGCCAAGGCCAAAGCCAAAGGCAAGGCCAAAGCCAAGGGCGCGTCAAAGAAAACCACAAATTATGAAAATACCCGAAAAGCTTTCTTTGACAACGCTGCCGAGAACGGCCTGGATAGTAATGCTGCCCGGAACGCCTGGCTTGAGAGCACAGAGAGGAAGAATGCGATAGCTTCAATGCCAAGTCCTGAGAGAAGGCAACGCAAAAAACCTCCTCCCGCTGATGATGTAAACTAGACCTTGTGGCAATGTCTGCTGCGGGCGCCCAGCAGACCATGGCACCGCGTGATGGGCACATCAACAAAAGAGCAAGCATTGCGTGTTGGACCTTGCAAGTTGCGACTGTCCTTGAAAGTTGCGATGTTGTTGATTGATGTTCTTGCCCTGCAGCTGTTTTCGCTTCACATCTAGGCAACTGCGCGTCAGTCCCACTTCCCACAGACATTACTGTGCTACCACAGTAATTATGTCGTCATGGTTGGACGGCGTGGGCAGTCAGGAGGCACGGTTTCAGCCAGGCGACCACGCTTGCTTGGTGACGTGGAAGTCCAGCTTCTTCCCGCTCTATCAGCTTCATTCGGAGATACTGGAAAAGTTGGAGCAAGCCATCGTGTTTCGCAAAGGGAGCCCCATCTGCATGGAGGAGTTCAGGGATCTGCGAGTGTTCATTCATGTGAACAGCGACGATTATCTGGAAAGACATTACACAGAGGAAACTGCAGACTGGTGCAATCACGAAACTCGCACTTCCTCAGTGCAGCAGTGGATCGAGCATCGGCCTTGGGTTCAGCTGGTGCCAGGGCCCACGAAGAACCTGATATGTGCCATCAACGAGTACAAGTGGAAGCATTATCAGTTGCGGTGTGTGGTGTATGACATTCAACGTGCCCCTTATGGTGGAAATTATGGGCCCATTTCCCATGCTTCCTGGGAGAAGCGCTTCTTGATTTGGGGCTGGCAGGACGAGCTCGATCGCGTGTCTGACCTGGTTGAGTGGTCCCAGGACTATTCCTCGATACTTTGCCTGCCAATCAGTGACCCCGTGCCAAAACCACGGGTGATGCTGAAGGCCCTTCACAGCCGAGACGTTGACATGATTCGCAGGTTCATGCCACTTTCTCTCTTTCCTGGCAACGCCATCTGGCATCCTGATGACATCGAGCAGATCACTGCAGCACAGCAATCTGATGCAGAAGGAAAGGACGCTGACATGCAGGTTGAGGATCCGGAGTTTCTATTGGTCGACACAACCGACCAGGTCCCTGCCACCGAGTGCGATCAAATTGGCCGTGTCCAAGTTGGACCCATCATCAACAATTCGCCATGGCACCAAGATCAGCGCGCAAAGCAGCGTGCTGCCGCCAGACTATTGAATCTCCAAAACCATGATGAGTTGCTTGCTGAAGTAGATCGGCTGCGGCTGGACAATGACTCCATGAAGAAAGAATTAGATTTCTGGACCAAAAGAACTACCATGGGTGCACGGGACTGGTGTGACCGTCTCCGCCAGGCTGAGCAGAAATTCCGTGAAGCAGCTGAAAAGAACGCGCGGCTTGAAGAGGCCCTGCGTGATTTAAACAGCAAGTTGGACCAGCTTGCGCTTATGACAAACTGCGCTCGCGCAGTTTGTTGTGAGGCGAAAGCAGCCAGCGCCAGTGCCTGAGGCAAACCTGGCAGCTGCCATATGACGGGGTCTCACTGGCGCTGTCCAGCTGTATCTCTTTTCCATTGGCGTGGGGCAATGCCGGAAAAAAAGAGAGCAGCTGCGCGTGCACGGCCTTTTGCTTCTTGCTTATCGGCTGCTAAGGTGGCCAACGATTGTAACCAGTAGGCTGCCAAGTTGCATGTTTCTGCCCAAGCGGATCCCGCCCCTTCCCTCTTGACTTTCTTCTTTGGGGTCCTTTTGGCCATGCAGCAACGCAAGTCAAGTTCAAGCCACCTCGGAGTAAGAGCGCATCCCAAAATTCTTCCCCCCCCCCTCCCTCCCCAAGATTTTCGGCAAAAAAAACACTTCCGAAAAACGGATTGTTTTGACAAAGAACGCGCACGCGAAAAAACAAGGTTTTCGGTCCAAAAAAAGCACACAAAAAAAAAGGCATAAAAAGCATGTCCTTAATGACCGGCCAGTTGAAGTCGTACACAATGCTGACGAGAGCTCGAATCCACGGAGACATATTGAAGGACAAGTCGCCCGATCCACCCAAAATTGCTTCCTGTTGCTCCTTGGAGAGTTCTATGAGCTCATCACTGGTGGGGAGATGCTTGTCGCTCAACCACTCCAGACCGGAGCTCGCCGGGTCGTTGACTGGCTCCTTGTCTGTCGGCTCCTGCTCCTGCTCCACCTGCGGCTGCTGCTCTTGCGGGGCGGGATGCGTGTGAGTGACTCCGCCGTCGTCCTGTGACCTGACGTGACTCTGGCTCTTGAAGTGCTGAAACACTGCCGCCAGCGACTGAAGCCTGAAGAGCTTCTCTTGCTTGCGGCACCATACGCATGTCAGGGCATCGTAGGCCTGCGGAAACACCAGCCCCTGGCCCACCAGGCACTGCACCTGCAGATCGTTGTACTCCGTCTTGTCCTTGCCCTTCTGATTCGTGTAGAGCTCCATCACCTTGCGCGCCACGGGAGCCAGGCGCTCCTCACGAGCAATGAAAAATAGTCACCCCCGCTCGAAACGCTATTTGCAACACACAAGATTAGAAACCCGGCCGGCCTCACTAAGGCGCAACACCTGCATCTCAACCGCCAGGTCTCCGCCTAGAGGTCTGCAAGCGACCACCTGCGCGGCGCTGGCCTGCGCGCGGTGACCTTTGGCTGCCTGATGAAAGAGCGGCCCTCAGACTGCGGCGCGGCCATCTGCTCTGCGCCGCGCGACCTGCCCTGCCGCTGCCGCCTCTGCGCCGCCTCCACTTCTCTGCGAGCCGACGGCTCGTCCAACAGCCTCTTGCGAATCGAAGCTTCCTCCTGAGCCCGGCCAAGCCTGCCGCGCCGCTGCTGGCAGGAGTCTACTCCTGGCTCTGCCTTGTTGCGGGTCTGCGAGCCAAGATCAATCCACTCACTACAGTCCGTGCTGCGACTGCGCGCCGAGTCAGACCCTTCGCTGACAGGCATCACTACCCAAGCAAAGCTGAAGCACAGTCCATAGCTGAGCCAACCCACGCAGTCCATAACTCAGGCAGTCGAAGATGCCAAGCCTACTGCACCAAAGCAAGACAAACAAATGACACACGCGCACTGCAAGCCTGTTTTTCTTCCTTGGTCTCACAAGCATGACTCTCTGGCTAAAGGTGCTGATGCTCAATTCCAATCTCGCGAATTGCGAGCGAGCAGCCTGCTTGGCTCAATTCCGCTCTGCGTCCTAGGCCACTCTCCGGACTTCGTCCTGACACGACTTCCTCCGGACTAAGCCTCTCTCCGGACTTCGTCCTGAGACTCCTGCGACGGCATGCAGGGAAACCTGAGCTGGCACCATCTCTCCAACCCTGCGCCAGCTGCGGGCGACTCTGCTGACCGCCAAGTAGTGGTCGCGAAGCCATGGCTGCGAAACTCCGCCAAGTCCACGAGGCCGTACGCCTTGCTGATGTGCCAGCCTGGGCTCAGCCTCTCGGGGTCAAACCTGCAAATCTCATCCTGCAGGCGATCGCGGAGGCTGCGCCCGATGCCAGCTCCTGACGTCGCCGGGTGGATCACGTGGTGTGCCAGCTCGGCCATCAATGGGTGGCGCGGGGCACACACTATCAGCCCCTGGCCACCAAAAAGGGCGGATTACACACGCCGCCTGCGGCAGCACCCCAGTCTTGCTCGCTCCCAGCAGGCCCATTGCATCTGAATCCCGAGCTTGTGCTGCTTGTCCCGGAGCCAAAGACCCAGCTCTACTCCAAGGCTCTGGCTGCCAGACACGTAAACAACTCCATGTATCGCCACAGCGCAGCGATCGCACCCGGCTCCTTGCGTGCTGCTCTGAGGCTGGAGATGGGAAGCCTCCGCTGCAGGAACTGCCACTGCTCTTCCTCGCCTGCGAACTCCCGGTAGAATCCAGGGCAGAAGATCTCCGCCGAGCAGCCGCAATCTTGGATCACGCGCCTCGAAAGCCACCAAAGCGGAGAGGAGCAGCACGCGAGCTGCGACCATAGGTTGGCAGTCAGCGGCATATCCGACCACAGATGACACATCTGCAGCACATCCCGAAATGTCACTGCCTCTGTCTGCAGCAACGTCAATAGCTGCTGCTCCGCGTGCAGCCTGGCCATCCTCTCAGCCGCGCCAGCATCCTCACACGGGCCTGGCACCAAGTTCCACCCCGCGCACACGAGGATGTAAAGCTCCGCGGACGCGGGCTCGCAGTCTCGGGCCACTCGCTCCATCAGGTCGTTGAAAATCTCCTTTTTGCGCTCCATGGATCCCCAGAAGTGCAAGCCACTGCCGATGCCGAGCGGGGTGAACAAAGGCATGCCGTCCTTCTCAAACCAGGCTTTCTCCATGGACCTGATGGTGGAGCTGGACTCTTTCACTCGCCAGGCGCGTCGGGCCTGATGTAAAGGGGTAAACTTGCACTCTTGGTCGACACGCACAGCGTCACGCGCAGGGGCCACGCTCAGCCCAACGCGCTTGCGCAAAAGCTGATCACGGCATTTCATCTCGTAGTACGAGTCGGCGATGCCAGCCCAGGTGCAGAGAAGCTTCTTCAAGATATGCCTGTTGCCTTTGGAGGCATGAATCAAACTCGCGCCAAGGCCGAGAATCAGCACATGCTTTGTTTCGCTGGACGACATCTTCACCACATTGGAGCCGTACTCAGCATATCCGTTGCCGGTGCTGTCGGACAGCGCGAGCACATACTTGGTTGCAAAAGCTTCCTCCATGCTTTGAGCCACAAAAATCCTAGCCACGAACGAACAAAAAGATTTTACATGCGCCATGTCACTCTCAATAGGCCTGCCCCTGATTCGCATTCGCATGACGCAAGGCTCTCTGACTCTTTTCCACGCTTCAAACTCTGCACGCTTCGTACTCCGCTAAATCAGGAAGCCATCACTGCCAACGGCTGGGGTCTGGCCTGTGTCCAACGAAAGGCTCCAGCAACTCACGCTGTCCTGTCGACACGCGCACCATGTCGGCCAGCTGGGCAGCGTTGCCGTGCGTCGCGCCTCGCACCTGGCTCAAAATAACCAGCCGCTCGGCCATCTGTAGTCCAGAGTATGTCAGGCTTGTGCATTGCGCCCACTTCACATACATGCTAGTCGATGGCTTCCAAAATGTGTCTGCATGCCTCGCACATGCCCAGTCGTCGAAACTCCGTCTCATCCTCGGGCCCTCTGTAGAGGCCTCGCATCTTGCCACAGCTCAGGCAGCTGCTAAGCTGCGTGAGCCACTCGGGCGACAAGCCCAGTCGCTCGCGCACCTTGCTGCAATACTCAGACACTATACAAGGCGATATCTCCACGAAGATATACTGTGTTGGGTCGTCCATTTTCGGCCTTTTGCTACGGCGCCCCATCCCGCGGAATGGCGTCGCACGCCTTGCTACGACACAACAATGCTGCAGGCAAGTCACACATACAATATGATCCGCCGCTCTCTCGCTTGCCTGCAAAGCAGAAAAGTAACGCCACACTATTCGCGGGTCTGAATCAATTGGCGCGGGATCGGTGGTTGGACTTGCTTCGTGGCTGGCCTGCAAAGAAAAACACTGCTAGGCATCGGTGCTCGGCTTTGCTTTGTGGCTGACCTACTCAACAGAAACTCGGCTAGCAGCACTCCCCGTCCAAACGAATCCGCTCGTCCAAGATTCAGACCCGCGAATAGCGTGACGTTGCTATTGCCTGGCAAAGCACCTTTTTGTAGCTCCACTGCCCACGATGCTCGAGGCGCGCTAGATGCGCGAGAGTGCTTTTAGCCCGGGCTTCGCCACACTGCAAACTTCTGGTAGAAGCACAGCGGCTCCTCGTCTTTGTCTTTGTCTACGTGGCATAAAGTGAGGGATGGCTGTGGCAAGTGTAAGTGGGAGCCATACGCACAGCTCAAAGACCTGTGCGTGAATTGCTCCCGCTTCTCCCCACGTCATCCTCCTTCAACGTGTCAGACACAGGCACCAGCGCGAGAGCTTCGTGCGTCAAAGGGGCTGACGCAAGTCTCGCCCGAACTACTCCGGCAGATCTGACCGACAGCGGACTGAAAAGCTTTCAAGCGCCTCAGCCGCGGCCAAGCCTGAAATGGCAGCGGTCACAGTCAGCGGCTTGAGGCGGTGCTGCTGGCCGGGCTGGCCTTCGGCTTGCCCCCGAGTGGACCTCTGGCCACACCCCGTCTAACCGAATCCGCCCGTCCAAGATTCAGACCCGCGAATAGTGTGACGTTGCTACTGTCTGCGCACAGCGCCTTTTTGTAGCTCCGCTGCGCGGGAGGCTCGCGCACGCGGGCAGCTTTAGCCCGGATGACTTCCAAAGAACATGCCCTAGCAAAGCTCAAAGTCTCCGGCACAAGCCTGAGGGCTCCGTGTGTGCAGTAGCAGAACTGGTTGGCAGAATTCCTCGCACGGCTCGCACACTCGCTGGCCGCTCACCTAGGCGAATCGCCTCTTATCGGGGTCAAATGGGGGTCGATCCAGTCCAGCTCCGCGCGGACGTCGTCACACATGCGATGAAACTCCACGCGGTCCTGCGACATGGCGCTGATGTTTCTCAGGAGCATCCGGTAGATCTCTTCCTCCAGGTGGTTCACGACGTAGGTCCTGTCTTTGCAGATGGTGTTGCACACAAGCCGGAATCTCTTTTCGCTCGGGAGCCGTCCGTGCTGTTGCCCGCATGCATGCGATACCCCCGGAATAGTCGAAGCCGCGCGGCTTGGCAGAGCACCAGCAACTCTCTTTGCGAGCACGCTTGGAGGTCGAGCTCGGGAAAGTCGCTCATGGCTCAAGAACTACGCTGTGGCACCCTGAAAGAGACACGCAGCGGGCCACACAGCACGTGAAGAGACCTCGGTCGTTTGTGTCTGTGGCCAACGCATTTTTTCCTTTAGAGCCACGGACACTCTGCGCAGAGAGGCTGGCCTTCGGCTTGCCCCGCAGGAGAAAAAGCTCTACAGTCTCACGGCCGGCCGCGCCCAGCTAAGTGCTGCCGCAAGGCTTCGGGCTCGAGGTCTTGGGCGCGCTGCGTGGCCAAGAAGTGGCTGCGAGCGTACTCCCTGTAACTTGGCACGCCGTGGCCATGCCCCGCATTGTAAGCCTTCGCGTCCTGATAGTCTTCGCGGCACTCCAGCAGCTGCGCGGCCGTCACTCGGCTCCAGTCCACGCGGCGACGCAACGGCTCGGGAAGCTTCTGGTTCTGCGCCGCTGCTGGCTTCTTCTGCGTGCGCTGGCCTTGCTTTTGCTTCGCCTGTCCCCCGCTCGCCGCTGCCCCGGCGACCCCGCCTCTTGTCGCTGGCCGCTTCATCGCAGCTTTACTTTCGCTGGCTGCGAGCAAAAAATGCTGCGGACAGGCAGCAGGCGCGTGGCAATAGACTGCAGAAACTCATGCGAGCAGGCAGCTGCCCGCAGCTTTCTCGCGCGGAAGTTCCCCCTTCCA
This sequence comes from Effrenium voratum, assembly GCA_963377175.1. Lineage (NCBI taxonomy): Eukaryota > Dinophyceae > Suessiales > Symbiodiniaceae > Effrenium > Effrenium voratum. The sequence continues at coordinate 24,547 of CAUJNA010000525.1, read as the reverse complement.
CAGGCGCTCATGCGGCTTTGCGCTCTCTGCTCGCGCTGCCTTCTTCTAGCGGGTGTCTCGGGGCTGGCTGGCCTTCGGCCTGCCAGGGCTGGGCTTCCGCTTGCCTGGGCTTCAGGACGGGCAAAATGCGGCCGCCCGGCAGCAGCAGGTCGCCGTGCTTGCCCGCCAGGATGTCGCGCTCCAACTCGCGGCAGTGCTCGTAAAAGTCTTCCCACATCGCCGGGCTCCAGCCCGTTGTGTCTTCTTCGGCCGCCACGCAGTGGGGCTGCCAGCCGTTCGACATGCTCCCGCTAGCCGCACTTCCCATCCCCCCATCGAGCCGCGCGCGGCGCTGCGATCACGAAGCCTCTCCCCCAGACAAACTCGATGCACAGACAGCTGCCGCCTTTGGCGAGTCTATTTATTTTTTGCTACACATCTGCAGGCCGTGGACGAGTTTGCTCGGCAGACTGGTCACTTAGGGACTTGTCAAACTATCAAGCACTCTATGGGTCTTCGAGCCAGACGCTCTAGCGTCCTCAGATGGGATGCGGTGCTGACGCTTGGCATGCCAGGCTACAACCGCAAAGGATCGATGAATGCTGCGAGGACTGATAAAGATAAGGAACCACGGGATGGTGCTCGTTTCCATCCAGCCCTGGGCTGACAAGTGCCCGCGGATAAGTCTGTAGGTATCTGCCTTGTCTCTCTCACACAAAAGGTATGGTAGCTTCAACGCAATGTTGCACCCGCTCAATGCTGATCGGATTTCCACGCTTGTTGCTTTGCAGCTAGGAAAGGAAAAATGCAGTTCCAGGAGTGGGCAGGAGCGCCATGCAACTAGCCAAGGCTCTGCATGGTTTTGCGTCGTCAGGCTCTTTGACCAAAGAACAACAACGTCCTTTGCATCCTTGGCATAGCGCGCTTTGCAGCGGTATTGCACTTGCGGCACGTCATCTTGCGCTGAGTGATTTTGGAACTCGGCTGTACGCGTAGCTTCTGCTCTGCAAAGAGTCGCTTGCACCCTTGCGCATCTCACCTCCACAAAATCATCTGCAAGCTCGTCAATCACATCCCATCCGTCTGTCGCAGCCAAGATCTTCCAGCATCCATTGCGGAGCATGTGGCCCGCTTGGTTGCAATCTTTGTTGCGGACTGCCTCTGACAGCTGTTGAACACGAGGTATGTGACACCGGCACGGGCAGGGTTGATTCATGGTTGCACTGCTTCAATGTAATGCTTCGCTATTTGGCTCATTACTGTTTTCTGCTCTTTGTTGCTTGAAATGTGGGACCTGCAATGACTTCTGCGGGGTTTGAGCCTGTGCTAACTTCAGTGAATCTACAGCAGAAACATGAATATCTATTATCTGTCGAGTTGTCTCGCATACTTGGATGGTCGGTTGGGCTTATAAGTGCTTGTCTACTTATAACCATGGTTGCGCTACTTACGAAAGAGTACGCGCGTCGAACTTATGTTCGAGTTACATAACTTCAACCATAAGTAACACGCGTCGGTGTTATAACACAAGTTATAAGAACATATAACTCGGCGATAAGTTTAATCGTTGGGGTTACTAAGTTCGACGGTCGAACTTGCTAAGTCCAACGGTTGAACTTGCTAAGTCCAACGGTTGAACTTGCTAAGTCCAACGGTTGAACTTGCTAAGTCCAACGGTTGAACTTGCTAAGTCCAACGGTTGAACTTGCTAACTCCGACGGTTGAACTTATAAGACAAGTATCCATGTATCTGTGCGTGTCTACACGCATGCAATATATGGGCAGAGCCCGAGTCCACCAACCACTCCGGCAGCTCTTCCACGCCAAGCCCAGGAGGCCAGCTGCTATGGCGCGTTACCCTATTTATATCCCGCGGGGTTCCCCGGTAGGCCTATCGCGGCTGGGCATACTAGCCTCTTGTGTTGCATTTTGTTTGAATCATTGGTGGTTGTGTTTATTTGTTTCTTAGCTATATTCATTGGTGGCTGCTTTATTTGTTGCATTTGTTGGCCTTTGTCATGTTTTCTTGGCGCGGTACTGAAAATTAAGACGTCTGGAACGTCTCTGACCCTATATATTTATAGACGCATTCCGTTCGTCTGTCTGTTTGTTTGTCCTTGGCGACGCCTCACACCTACAAATCCACGCCACCGCTTGGGATATATCTATATGGTTTTGTTAATTCTTCATCATGTTCAACGTCGCATGATCAGGCGCGCTTTCACGCTGCCATCTGCTCTGCAGGCAGTATAGCCGCGAGCGTTCCACCCTTGCATGCGCAGTGAAGGTCTGAGAACGTTATATGAGGCCTCAGAAGCGCACGGGAGGAATCCAGATAATAAACAGGATGGTAATATAATGACTTGTAAAAAACTAGATGCTGGGCGATGATGATAGCAATGCATCTCTGATCAAGAACAACGCTGCCGCCGCGCCACTGCCGCCAGACAAGCGTGCGCATGAGATATATAGAAACGTCTGCGCCCTATATAGGCGTTGAGAACGTACCTTGCGTGCGCAACAGCTGCAGAGGCGCCAAGCTCGCAGCTGTCTTTGGAAGAGAATGCAGCGCTCGCCGGGCGAGACGAGAGAATTGTGCCCCGCAAGCCATGCTGCAAACATAGAGCCCATCAAGCTCACCCGGATATGAGAGAGCACATTTTCAACTTCACGCTCACCGCTGCGCGCTGTGGAATCTATAGACACTGTTCAAAGAAACCAGCCCGCTATAGTCGGCCGGATGGTGTTCGGGCTTCTAACACGGCCCGTCGCAATCGCGCTTGCGCTTCAACAAATTGACCTGTGGCCCCAAAGGTGTCATATCTACCGCGCTCACGGATTTGAACTCCTCCTGGGTTGCTTGGTCCCAACGCACCAGAATTCCGCGAAGATCCCATAGCCTCGCATGCGGCGTGTGATTTCCTGGAAACCCCACTCTTGACACTCACAAACGCACGTTTTGAACCGAAAGGGGCGCTGGCCCAACTGGTATATAGTTTGCAAAGTTGCAAACATGTACGTTTTAAGCCAAAGGGGCGCCGGCCCAACTTGCACAGGTTGCGTGGTCTTTCTGACACAGGCCGCGAGATGCTCGCCCGTCAACGGGGAATGCCACACAACTGCGACCTTCTGTTTGTCCTCCGAGAACACCAACGTGGGCGCCACCACGCGGCATCCCTCCCTCACCCTCCGGAACAAGATGTCCAAGTAGCCCTGCTGCCGGTCCTCGTACACGACAATCATGCGTCCACGGTGCATGCGCTCTTCCTTGAACTCAAACATCCGGCTGCTCATGGGCACACCAGTCACGTTAAGGTAGATCGGGAGCTTCATCTCCAGCTTGTCGGAGTTGCCACCGCGAACTGAAGTCCAAGAGCTCTCCCGCAGCCACGGCAAGCCCGCTTCTGGCATCCACGCCCTCTCCCACCGGGTGCCATCATCCATCACGAAACACGACATGCTTACTAAATAAACTAAGCTGGCAAGCGCTCCAAAGTTCCAGCCAACAAGCTGCAACCATGAGGCTTTGGATATGACACGCGAGCATATACTCGTTGCTCTGCGTAAAGCGGAGACGGTCGCTCGCCGGCTGACAGGAAGGTTCTTTTGTCGACTGGTCTCATGACACAATCAGCCAAACCAGCTTTCTGGCACGATCCGTAGACGGCTGCCAACCTTGCAATACGTCAGACTGCCTACCAGGCGCCTGCGATCCACAACCACATCAGGCTGATACGCTTTGCATATTTCCTGAAACCCAGCGCAAACCCGTCAATCGCATCAAAACCTAAGAATTCGGCAAATGCTTGTTTTTCATTGTGAATACCTATGCACACGCAAGAGCTGAGCAAAAGCAGCGTTGAGGATGACATGCTTTGAGAACCAACTACCAGCGTTGTGAATCTCGTTGGCGTAACGCTTGATCTCCTGGCATTGGCTTCACATCATTTTACCACTCTATAAGTTTTAGAGAGCCCGAGACAAACGCTCTTGGGCCAGAACCGCATGCGCAAACAGACTCGCGTTTGCTTCACTAGCTCGTGCACGAAACAGTTCAAGAGCAAGGGGTGGCGCCGGACGAAGTCGCCCATGTGCATCAAGAAGTGATGCTTGGGAATCACTGCCTCCTCCGTGCGCGCCAAGCAAAACAGTTCGAGGTGCCTGGACACTTTTCTATCCAGGGCATCCGCATCTGGATCCGAAAGTAGACTTGCGGCAAACACGTCCACCACTTCGCAAAGAGCGTAGAAGGACATGACTGTGATTCGAATTTTCCAGTCTGAGTGCGTCTCCAACCTGAGACTTTGCAGGTAGCTGCGAATAGCCGCACTCACCGTAAGAGTCTCCGAAGCCGACGCTGAAAAGGTTTTGGACTTGGACAAGCATTTCGAGCCAGACGCGCCCAACGCGCGAAGGTGCTTCGGCCAAACAAGGGATCTCCTGCAGTAAGTGCATGGGAGCCAGTCCAAAAAAAAAGAAAATTGAGAAGAGCTCATTACTACACACACATAATAATTTGCAGAAAACAATTGAAATCTTGTGTCGCCAGGGCGCAGGAATGCGTCAAGCCGTTCAGAGCTGAACCCCAAAGGCCCAAGAACCTTGAGGCACAGCTCAAGTTCTTTCTCAAAAGTTCCTTGCACCAGCACGCAGTGCATCCAATCGTATTGGAGCATCGAGATCGGCTGAATGTCTTGCCGGAGACGCGTCAAACAGCACACCCTGCAGCACTGGGAACCAAAATCCGAAATCCACCCGTAACTCAAATGCCAATGGACAACAAAGGTTGTAAGGCAACACGGTTTGAATTCCCGCAAAGTTGTCAGCAATCACGCCCCGCCTCGCGCACTGCGTTTATGCCAAGGCCTTTCAGGATCAGCTTCCTCTGGCCAACGCCGGCGCCAACATACGCGGGGCTCTGTATATAGTCCGCAGCTTGGAACAAGGAGCTGTCAGTGTGTTCTTGAAAGGACGCCTTACGATGGGAGCTGATTGCGACCAGCTCCTCATCGTAGCACGCCAGCTCGGACGACACACTGACGACGTTGCGGCATAAAAAGCACGGCTTTATGCCCGACGCGCCTTTGTGCTGAAACGTGGCTTTCAACGCCGCCTCGTCTCCAAGCACAACTTTCACCCGGGCTTGGAACATTTTGCCAATGGATGGCAGAAACACTCCGTTCGCCAGGGCGCCTTCCTCGCTGACTAGCCTCTTCAGCGCTGCCACCATTACCTGGGACATACCTCCCGGAAGAGCTGCAGCTTCGTCGCGCTTGATGAGCAAAAGGGTAACCAAAATCCTTTTGCAGCATAGCCCTCCCAAGTTGAAAGTAACTGTAGTAAACTGCCCAGACTTTACGTCTGTTGAGAGGTTTGAGGGCGTTTCCCGGTGTCACTTCGTCCAAATACAGGGCTAAATCCCAGCAGCCCGGATGTCGTTCCCCTTGCGCAGCCCAAAACGCTTTCATAGATTCGGACCTGGAAAGCATCAGATCCAAAAAAGCGGCTGGGTCAAGGTAGGACGCTGCCACCGTGCTCCCATCATCTTTGCTGAACTCGATCTGTCTCAAAACACTTCCCAGATAGCCATCTACGTTGACTGCCTGCTCCCGCTTCCTCTTGATGGAGGAACGGCTGATGCCTTCGGTGCCCAGGATCAGGTCTGGCTGCTCCCTGAGGCTGCAGTATATCCGCTAGAGCCGACTGTGTGACAAAGTGTCTTGTCTGGCGCTCCATGTCGACGCCATGCGAGCACAGATTGGCTCTGCAGGAGGCAGTGCGAGCCAATGCTCTGCACTGGACTAGCAAGGCACGACATCCAAATGTTATGCGCTTATTCAAGTATAAGCATCATACACTTTCTACCCCTAAGCATTTTTAAGGGTAGATTCATTTGCAGGGTTGGCAAGCCACAGGTTTTTGCAGGAAGGTTCCATAGCTATGCAACCGGTCACCTCTCTGAGCCAATGTGCATGCACGGGCGGTCGGGATTTCCAGTTGCTAACTGCGCGAATACGAATAGCAAGATCGGCATTTTTTGTCACGCTCGCCTGCCGGACTTGAACGTACTACACACAGGCATCACCTGAGACGTAGACACATCTGAAGCGCAAGCGCAACAGCTATAGATCAGGCAGCACTCAGTCCACATCCTTTGCGTCGTCATCTGCCTCAGTGCCTTCCGCACGCACCACGGCACAGGCGCGATCCCACGCAGCTTCCAGTCCTCCGACGCCATTGAAGCTAATCCTTAACAGACAGCGTGCAGCAACGTGAACCGAGCATGTGTGGTGTCATGAGGCGCACCCTATAGAAACGACATTGATTTTTCGTTGCGGGAAGAACGCCTTTATATTAAAGGCATGGTTCTGTTTGGGCAAATAAAATCTGCAAATGAAAACCCAAACATTGAGCAGCCAAGGCACTGCGATGCCTGCAAGGCGTGCCCCTGGCAATCAGCTTTTGGTCGGAATGCTTTCTTGCGAAGCATCACTTCCACCCGACCTCCATGATACGCAACTGTGTAGGAGTGGCGGCCGTGGCCTGCGTGGGGTGCCGGCTTTGTGTCCACTGGCATGGATCTGATCAAAGCGTGGTGCTCCTCTGGAAACGCTGCTTCCGGGTCTGACCCAGCTCCCACATGTTCCTCCTCAGCCGCCTGCGTCGCTTTGGACGAACCCTTAGCCAAGGCAGGCGATTTCTTCTTAGGCTGACCTGAGGGGATGCCTTTGCAGCTGAACCCTTAGCCAAGGTAGGCGATTTCTTCTTAGGCTGACCTGCGTCTTCCTCAAGAGGAGGGGATGCCTTTGCAGCTGGCCGTTTTCTGGCCCTGTCTCTGGCGCCGTAGGCTGCCTGGAAGGTTGCCAAGTCCACCTCGGGTCTCGGAGGGAGCAGCTTCTCATCTGCTACATTCGTAGGGCTCTGCTTCTCATCTGGAAGTGGAGTTGTGTCCTCTTCATTCACTCTCCCCACCCCATCTGGCGGTGAGTCTTGCGTCTCCAATCGCTCAGAATGCGCGGGAGAGCTCTGTGAAAGGGCAGTGGACCGTGTCTCATTAGCCAAGGCGAGCTGCGGGGGCGCGGACAGCGAGTTCTGTTTCTTGGGAAGCACCTTGGGCTTCTCAGTGTTCCTGACTCGCTGTTTCAGAGACCGCTTCATGTCAAGCAGGAGCTGGTAGTGCTGTGTGGGATCACCTGGCCAGTCAACCCCGCAAGCCTGGGCGCTGCGGATGACTTCTCGCCAAGCCGCTTCGGCAGGGAGGTGCAAGCCACACCTCAACATACGCACTATGATGGTGTCACGCTTGCATGCCAAAGAGACATCAGTGCCTCCTAGAACTTCAAGATCTTTCACGCTCCAGTACGGCATCCAATCTGTCACTGTTTGGTTGGCGCGCTTTGTTGGCTTCGCGATTGATCCTTTTGAAATGGCATCTTGCATGAGGTCGGAGAACTCCGACATCTTGTCATCTCCCCAGGCGAACTGACGCAGGTGCTGAGTCAGCTCCATACAGCCCTTGGGAGACAGGGGGGCAGCTCCCAGCTTCTTAAGCTCCCCAAACTGCTTGCTCAGCACAGGCTCCTGACTGCGCATGAAGTCTTGCAGCTCCTTGGCATGAGCTACAACCCTCTCATCACGGGTTGCCATTGCTGACAGCCTATGGGACACAAGCCGCAAATGTACGCTGCAGCGAGCTACTCTGCTGCTCCATGCGAGCATTTGCTCTGCAACTGGCAAGACACGCCAGCCAAACAACACCGCTCACATGCATGTGTGATTAGACATGCATGTTGCAATCCTGGCCTAATTATAGTCGCTCTGATAATCGGACAGCCCAGAGACGTCGCTCACGTCGCTCGCGTCGCTCACGTCCAAATCCTGGAGCGCCAGAGGTGTGCCTTCAAACGATCAACCACAATCCTCATCAAGGTGGTCTTGTGGATCTAGGATCTGGGAAATGCTCAGGGTCAGCACCAGGCAAATCAGGAGCGCCATCAACTCATACGTTTCCATTCTACGAGCCAGGTATGGCCTTGAGTTGCCCTTGCGGAGGGTAGACAAGAAAGCCAAATCAAATGTGGCACACTGCTCAAATGGGACATGTATCTTTGTTGCAGCGGTGGCTGAACTCCGGTTTGAGCATTTCGCACCCCCTCACAGCGAGTGTCGGAGACCAGTGGTATCCGCTTCACCTAGCAATGCTGCAGGCACATTTCGAGTTAGGGATTGGGATGCTGGTGATCGAATAGTTTGTCGATCAACAAGGTCGACCCGCTCAACTTTGTTGATCAACAATCCTAGGGTCTCCGACATTGTTGATCGACAAAAGATTGACGGTTGCGATGAGGTCCTCAAATCGGGGATCCCTGTGCGCAGCCAGCTAGGTGTGTCTTTGCTATATGATGCTGCGGTTGCTTGCAGCCGGCTGCGACATGGCTTCCTATTCAGGAAAAGCCGCGCAAGTTGCGCGACGCCTGAGGGCACGCCTTTCTAGGCTGGGAGCGGCTCAAATTCGAACAGCTGGTAGTGGTCACTCTTGCCTGATGCAGTGCCAAGTGAGCCACCCCGCAGCCGGAACGGCTGCCCGGCCTACTCAGTTGGTGGGCCAGCTCCGGCTCGAAGATCTGTGATCTTCGTGACCATGTTGATCAGCGCCCGCATGTCGCTCCGCTTGGCTTGCTCGCGCTGCCCTCCTCTGTTCCGCGTCTTGCCGATGAGGCCTTCTCCCGGCCTCAGCAAAGAAGCAGAAAAATGAAAGAGAAAGTCAACCGTTTTCACTTTACAAAAAAAATATTCACTGAAAACATGCCGATGTGTGGCAGAGCTGCTTCCGCAGCTGCCCATGGCTGTCGATGAAGCCCTGGCCATGCGGCAGGTAGTAGCCGCCCCGGCCATCAGGCCGGCATCTCCTCCTCCACTCATCATCCTTCCAATCCTTCTTCCACTCATCCTCCTCCTTCTTCCACTCCTTCTTCCACTCCTTCTTCCAACCCTTCTCCTTCCAATCCTTCTCCTTCCAATCCTTCTCCTTCCAATCCTTTTTCTTCCAGTCCTTCTTCCAATCCTTCTTCCACTCCTCCTTCTTCAATCCTTTTTCCACTCCTCCTCCTCCTTGGAATCCTTCTTCTTCCAATCCTCCTTCTTCCACTCCTTCCTCCACTCACCCTTCCTCCACCCCTCCTTGCTCCCCCGACCCTTCCAGGGGAGCTTGCTTTCCTCCTTGCTTCCCTCCTTGCTTCCCTCCTGCGCCTCCGGCGGCGCCTCCTGTGAGTTTGCGCTCCCCTTGGCCGGGATCTTTCCCTGCCAGGCCCTGGCTAGGGAGCCGTGCGCAGCAAGGGGCCGCTTGACGCCTCTGCTTTCCACCTCCTCACTCGCCTCGGCGGATGTGCTCTCCACCGCGAGAGCCATCAGCTCTGCCGGCTCCGTCTCCATCTCCTCCATCTCCTCCGGCGGCTTCTTCATCTTGTTCGGCTTCTTCATCTTCTCCGCCGGCGTCATCTCCTCCGCCGGCTTCTTCATCTCCTCCGCCGGCTTCTTCATCTCCTCCGGCGGCTCTTCCTCCTCCGGCGGCTTCTTCATCTCCTCCGGCGGCTTCTTCATCTCCTCCGCCGGCTTCTTCATCTCCGCCGCCGGCTCTTCCTCCTCCTTCTGCGGGATCACCGCGCCCAGGACCAGGAGCTCGAACGCGCCGCCCAAGGGCAAGTCCGCCTGACCCGAGTCTTCGGCGTCATCCTCTTCTGCTGGAGAGGTGTGCTCCAGCGCCGCGTCATCAGTGACCGACGCCGACGCGACGGACACGTCGGCGTCGGTCACCGCCGTGTCCATGGCTCCCATCATGGGTGCAGCAGCCAGCCGTTGCGGCCCGTGCTGATGCTGTAATGATGCAATGTGCGGTTTCAGCATCTGGCATGCGGTGATGGCACGCGATGGCATGTGGCATGTGGTGATGATGTGACAGTGGTGCTGGGCTGGCATGTTTGTTGGGTTGGGTGACGTATAATGTTTGGTTTGCACGTGAACAATCGCCATGTACATTTGGCACTGTGTGAGCCAAGGCATGCAGTAGGTGGCAGATGCACGACTCAAACGCTGACCACGTGAGGTTTGCAGAAATGGCATGGAAGCAAACTGGGACCCCCACCAGTTTGTAGCCGAGCACGATCTGGAAAGGTCGGTGCCTCCAGCGTGCACGAATGACAGCCAGCTGCAGGGCCAAGCTGCAGGGCTAAGCTCGCAGCAAGGCCGGGCAGAGCCTTCACGCTCGCCTAGACAACTCGAGCGTGCGCAACAACCTGAACTCGTCCCGCCTATGATCAGGGTGACCTCCACAGGTGGCAATGATCCTGGCTTCACTTGAGAAGCGCTGCCACATCCTCATAGTCAGGGGTGGCTTGCAGATATGAAAGAAACACATGGTGGTTGCCTTTGATCAGCAAAAATGGCCTGCGTATAGATGTCAGTGTTGCTTGCATCACCTGGGAGGCAAGGGCGCAGACTCCTTGCAACACCGCCGCAACAAAGATTGCAAGACCGTTTGCGAGATCTCTCTCTGCAAACTCACAGCGCTTGCGAGATAAAATGATTCTCTGCAGCGCCTGGTCGCTCAGGCATTTTACTCCTTTCAAAGAGCCACCCGTGGGTCGCCCACCCAAAAATAGGTCACAAGGACATCATTTAGCCGCTAGATTGGTGAGCTCCGTCGCCGTTTGCATCTGGAGCTGGCAACGCTGTACTTCTGCGTGTCTTCTTTGGGGAGCGCGGGCCTTGCCGTCGAAGCTTACGTTTCTTCACCTTGGCACCCGGCTCTTCACCTTGCACGTCGCTGGCTGCTGCCTCTGCCTGGTGTTCATTCACACATGGCTTCATGAGCGCCTGCAAAGTCTCCAAGCAGCCAGTGGTAAGCTCTAGCCAAATGTTGCTGTCCAACTGCTTCGTTCCCCACAGGCATTTCAGTTCAACTCCGTTGTTCAGCTGCAGGTTCACAACTTGGCCAGCTACAACACAATCCTCCTCTCTGGCAGTTCTCATTTTTTGTGGGGCTGGGAGGCCAGCTTCTGCAGCCGCTCGTGCAAGAGATCGGTGGAGCTGTGCGTTGCAGGCAGCCTTTCTTCCACTGATCAACTGGTTCCAGCCCTCATCCGACATGCAATTTGGAGTTTTGCTGGCGCGAAGCTCCAGCCCCTTTCCAGTGAAGGCCATTGCGCATCCACGATCCCATCGGCTCAACTTGAAGAATGTTTGCTGGCCTACATGCTTGGTTGAAGGCGTCCACTGCTTCTTCAGACTGGGGTGGCGGACAACAACTAAAGTGTCTATTTGCCATCCCCTGTCTTCAGAAACGTCGCTGCCAGCGTCCGGTTGGTCTTCCTCACGCGAGGACTCTCCGTCTGCCATGGGGGGCAGGGGCGCGAAATAATACCGCGCTGGTCTAGCAAATCACGCCTGGCTTTTTACATGGTAAGAACTAGAAAGCAATCCCTCCTTGTGGCTGATCAAACTCAAAGGCCCTTGCTGCGGCATCAAGGTTGCACGCTCCAGCCTACATAACAAAAAACACCCGCCTGATGCCTGAGATGTATCTATTCAGGAAGTTGCACTGCAATCAGTGTCAAGGCAAACCTGCGCTGCGCATGCTCTGTGACACACTTGCGCCCAGTCGCCGCCTGGTTTATACACACTGGCCTACATTCACATCGCCGTTCTACATCGTCAAAAACATTCTCGACTTCATTGCTTTCTGGAACGCCCCTCCGGCTCATTGCTTCTGCCGCTTCGAAGGAGGAGAGTGTTCCTCACCATCGCCCTCGCTGGACATGAGGCATAGGAAATCTCCTGGCTCGATCTTCTGGGTGTTCTTAGCCACCTGGATGGACACCTTGCCCAAACTCAACTTCACCTGCAAAGCCTGGCTCAAAATCATGTTGCACTCCTCGGGGTCCTTGGATGTTTTCATGTGCCAAAAGGGTGATGCGAAGGCAGCGCGTGGCTGAAGGCACACAGTCTTCTTCTCCCCGCCCAACTCGACGAAGCCGAGCACCACTGACCCTGCCGACCCCAGCACAACCTTCGTCGTGACGGGCGCCAGTTGCAGCTTTCCTTTGCCTACAGAGTTGCTCCCAACGTACTTCAGGGCTTTGGGCTTCTGGTACAGGATGAACTCAAAGGTGGGGAGTTTCTCTGACAACTCATGCAGGGCCAAGAATGTCGATGACTTGGCCCGCTGCTCCAGCCAGCTGGGGCTGCTCCGGAAGTCTGTGAGCTCGACCTCCTGGTGAACCTTCTGGTTTGCTAAAGGCCTGAACGCACCCTCAAGAAAAAGGGATGTTTTCACTGCTTCAGTGCTTCCACTGTCGCACCATTCAACGCGCACGTTGCAGGTGTCCGTGCTCAGGATGACGCCTTCTTTTTTAGATTTCTTGTCCACAACTTTCACCCCTGCTGAAAGCCCTTTGTCGGACAGGCCCGACGTGTCTGCAAGACTGTCCTCCGCCAGCTCCCGGATCCTCACGGATGAGCCTGCCAACGCGGGCTTCGGCAAGGTTTCCTTGCTTGAGCACGCCGCGCCCCACGAAGATGGTGTGAGACCTCTGCCTGTGGGCTTGGGTTCATCAAAGGGCTTGGGCACCTCGCACTCTGTCTTCTGTGACAGCCGCTCGGCAAACCAGTTGCCCACTGCCTTCAAGCTGTCAAACTGGAGCGGCCAATCTTTGTGTTTCTTGTCAAGAACCACCGCTGCGCAGGCGCAATCGAACTCACCCAGCAGGCGCAGGCGCTCCCATGGTTGGAGGGACTGCCCTCGCGCGTTGGCCATTTGCACCACTATGTTGCGGATTTTCTCGTACTCCTGGATTTTCATGAGGCACTCTTTGTTGGAGAAGCTGCGCTTCACATCGTTGCTCGACACGACCATTTTGTCGGGGGCGGTGTACGCCAGCATGACCAAACTGTGCCTCCAAATTGCCGCGCCCCCCTTCAACTTGCCAAAGGTCTCAGAAGATATGGCAGCCCACCACTCGACGCCCAAAATTCTTTCAGGGCGTCCAAAAGCACGGACAAACGATTCTGTCTTGCTCATGAAGTCCGCTTTTTTGCCTGACGCTTGAAAGATAGTGCGAGATGTGAAATAATACAAATTATCACTGGGCACATGTCCCAAAAAAAAACATGCTTGAGCTAAGCCAAGGTTCCGCCCCCAAACTTGCAGACAAACGCGAACATGAAGGGGCATGCCATTGCCCCTGAAGGCTTTGACCGTAGCACCTCCTTCTCGATGTCAGCCCATTGCAAGCTCTCTTGCCCCTCCTTGACCACCTTTTCCAGAATCTTTCGGCACAACTGCAATTCCGTCTCTGCAAGAGTAGTGTGGTTGGTGCAGTTCATGCCAGCCTGGACAAGGTCTGCGACGCGAGGGATGTTGAAGAGTTCATGTGACAGGACTGTCCACTTCAGTCCGGTCTCGGCTGCGTCAGCCAGCCATGCGTCTCTCAGACGAACAGCAGACATGCTGAGCATTCCATCCTTTGTCAGGGTCGGGTCAGGATGCTTGCAGGACGCTAGCAGCATCCTAAGCGCCTGACATGTGCATACCGGATGCTGCCCGGAACAACTTGCGCCAGCCGTCCTTGGGATTCCCTTGCCATGGATTCATTGAAGGTTGAGACTGTTGCGTCGCCTGTGGGGGCCTCAATGCAAACGCACTTGGTCTGAGACATACAGAACCCAAGTTCAACAAACGTGGTGAGGAGCTCTTCCACGTGTGAGGCGCTTGTTCCGGCGCCGTTCCGGTTCATTGGGTGAACTCCAATCTGGTTGCAAGGGAGTATCGACTCCCAAAGCAGGCCCTTGGCGCGGAGAAGGTTGAAAAGCCAAGTCATTTGCCTTTCAAGCGGGCCCCCTTTGTCCAAAAGGGCTTCAATTTCTTTCCTGCAGTCTTCTGTCAAGGCTGCCATATCAACAGGCGTCCCTCTAGATAGCTGTTGCTATAGATTGAGGACTGCACGGCCACAGGCGGTCGCAACATGCAACTTGGATACGGCCAGCGAGCACGCGTGCTCTGCTACTGCAAGACTGCGAGCGCCAAGTTGGCAAGGCGCTCTGCAATTGCAATTCCCGCCTTCGACGCCAGCTTCCAGCTTTAGACACCTTTCTGGGCACACCTTGCAACACACCGAGCGAGATGGGCTCAACGTCACCAGGTCAAAATGATTCCCTCTAAAGACTTAGCATTGTTTTGCACTATTTCCAAACGCAACACATTGAGAATGGCAATTTGCCCGGCAAGCAAACACGCAACGGCTCTTGTCTTGTGACATGCGTGCAGCGGTTCTGAGGCCCTGAGCTATCCTCCATGAAGCATCAGCATTCGACGCGGGTTCCACGTGCAAAACATGCATCCACAAGTTCGCAATCCGAAACCACAAAACGTTCACCCTGCAACTTTCAAGCATAAAACGATGTCAAAACATTGACCGCCAACAAGCACAAAGACTTCCTGCTCCAGAGGTTCTTCGCGCTGTTGCAACATGTCAAGTCAGTTTGAGCCACTGGTATTTGCAAAAAAACACGTCTGAATTATTGCAACTATGGTTTCCAGTGATATCTTGCATGGAAAAAAGTTCTCACATATACATCCAAGGCTACACTTGCAAGCGTGCATGTTCACCGCCCGTCGCACTTGCTTTTTCAAACTCAAAGTGTAAAAAACACGCCCAACCACTGCGGAAAAGTTGCGCCACATGATTTCGCGGCAGCGTGACCCAGAAAATGCGTGGTGTAAATTGCAAAACACATGCCACGTAACTCCAGCGCGTCGGACTTGCTAAGTCCAACACGTCGAACTTACTAAGTCCAACGGTGGGACATAGTAAGTGGGTCAAGTCGAAGTTATAACTTCAGCGACGTAACTCCCACAAGTTGAACCATAGACGTTGTGTAACTTCAACCAAACCAACTTATAACCTTGCGCTAAACAGCACAGTGATACTTATAAGTGTACATATAACTACCGCAACTAAGCTGCAACGCCGCTCCGTAAGTTCAACGGTGAGCACTTATAACTTGAACAACTTCGCGTGCTACTTAGTATGTACTTATAAGTCTGCGCATCAAGTTGTTGTTGTTGCGCAACTTATATCTTACTTTAAGTTGGTTATAACATAGGTTAGCGATGTTATAACTTAGTTACTAACTCATGCAAATGCTGCAAGCACTTACAAGCCCAACCGGTCATCCAAGTAAGCGGTATCCACAAGCTGCGATCACGAAGCCTCTCCCCCACACAAACTCGATGCGCAGACAGCTGCTGCCTTTGGCGAGTCTGTTTTTCTTGCTACACATCTGCAGGCTCTTGACGAGCTTGCTCCCCCAAGAATTGCGGGCACTTCGTTCTGAAGGTCCGCTTACCCCTAAAACATCCTAGACCGACGGAGAACCAGAAGCATATTCCGCCTCCAGGTCCCGGCAGTCGTCCAGCTGGGCGTCGGCCTCGGCCTCGGCTTCTTCCTGCTCAAGCTGCAGGCTGCGGCGCAAGTCCTCAACGATGGCCTGCTCGTCGGGGAGGGGGGTGATCTCCTCTCTGCGCGGGCTGCTGCTGTCGCCGCTGGCCCGGGCTTCGCCCTGGCTGTCGCTGCCGCCGCTGGAGCTTCGGCTGGGGCTGCTATGCTTGCGGCGGCTGGATCGGGCGGATGAGCCGCTCGCCAGGGGAGTGAGAGGTGGCGCCGGCAGACCTTGCAGCCAGCGGCTGAAGCAGCTGCCGCATGGCGGGCACCGCTTACAGTCGCGCTCACTGCGACTGTGCGGAAAGTAAAAATAGCGAAACCTGGCCGCCATCATGGCGTTCTGCGTCTCCACGTCCACACCTTCGCGGTATGCGTCCTCCGTGGAGATCCGCAGCTTGTCAGATCCGCTGATGAAGAAAGGCATGCCCTTTGCAGACCACGTCACATCCTCGGAGTTCACGTTTCGAGGCATGGGCACGGCGACGTGTTGCCCCTCCAACAGAACGAGCAGGCTGTCCCACCCGATCCGCATGCTTTGTGGTCGCAGATCTTGTAGCACAGCTACTTTTTTGCTCACAATCCCCTGCAACGGAAAGTTGCATTTTCCTGCAGGCCTGGTGTATGTGAGCTTGGCTCCGAAGATGTACGTCACCGGGTCGATCGCGCAGGATTTACCCGCGTTGCGTGGCCCGTAGAAGAACAAATTGTTGAACTTCTCGGCGCCGACCTGCAGCGTCCTAGTTATCGCCGCTATCAGCCTGGCCTCCTCCGGCTTTTCTTCTTGCGACATCTGCGGGGGGAAGTTCTCGCACTGCACCCGCAGATTGTCTCGCATCAGCGGTATCCACAAGCCGTCACAGACGCACTTGTCGCGCGCCGCGGCGCACACCAATTCCCAGGGAGACATCTTCAGTCTCTTCAAGTTATCCGTGGACGCTTGGATGTCCCACACGGTTGCCAGCAGCGTCGGAATGTCCTTGAAGTGCCTGAAAAAGAATTCGCGCACCGGCTCTATTTTGTCCGAGGTGCGCTGCTCCAGGTGCGAGTATAGGATGGACTTGTCCGAAATCTTGTTGGCCACGATGTAGTCGACGAATTGCCCGTGGGACAGGGGCTGCACCCTGCCCAGCTTGATGCCGTGCACCTCTGCCAGCCACTTGCGAACTCTCTCTTTCACGGAGTTCACCGCTCCTTTGGGGATGTCGCTGAGCAGCTCCACCACGGGCGGATGGCCCTTGCTAAGCCACGGGCTGGCGTCGACGTCCGGCTTGCTCTCGGACGGCACCGCCAAGTACGCCACAATGCCCCAGTAGGTCCTGTGGCCGTCTTCCAAGTGGATAAAAATTCCATGCTTCTCGCGCAAGGTCCGGAACAGTCGGGTGTGCCGTATGGGCTCCGAGACTTGCATCGCTGCGTGCATGTGCGGCTCCTCGTTTTCGTGCAGCTCTTGGAAGACAGACAGCTTCAAGATCTGCGCCGCGCTGTCGCGGGTTGCATCCTGGAAGACGCTGTCCAGCTTGTCCGCAAATTCTTGTCTTGTCAAATCCTTTGGGTTCTTTCGCCCAGGCACATCTTCTCGCGGGTGCGAGAAGACGATGTGGAAGACTCGCTGCGGCTTGCCTTCCAAGTCTTCACGCGGCGCCTCCGCCGGCTGCGCTGGCTGGTCCTCTGGCCGCTGCGGGCCTGCCGGCGACTTCTTCCCTCGCGTCTTATTGCGCGGCTTGGGGTTAGCCCGCCGACTGCCTTTGCCCACCTTCTCGTCTGCCGTCGGCCGGCTTCGCCCTGCTTTGGCTGGACTTCGTCCTGCTTGGGCCCAGCGCTGCTGCTGCGTGCTGCGCACGGCTCCGCTTCACTGGCCGTGAAGATGTCTTGCACTTCTTGCTGCTCGAAGCCCTCCCACAGACGGTCGTAGTCCTTGGAGTTTATCGGGCTAAGCTCGTGTCCTGGATTAAGGGCCTGCTGCCAGCACCTGCACCAGGAATATCCACAAGCGGGACAAGCTTTATCCAGGTCTTCTGCTACGGCTGGCGAGGCGGCAACCAGCTGCGACCCCGTCTTGGCAGCCAGCTGCGACCACATCGCTCTGCCTGTCGCGGCCAGACTTGGCCTTGCGGCGACGCTTGGGTGAACTCCGGCTTGCTCTCTCGCTCTTGCGCTTGGAGCGCTTGAGCGCCGCCGCCGCCTCTGCCTCCAGCTCTTCTTTGCGTCTCTCCGCGCTGGCGTGGATGCATTGCCAAATGGGCGATTGCAGCGCCGCTAGCGGGGCTCGGCAGGGCGTCGCAACTGGCGCCGCCGCTGCAAGAGCGAGCTTGGCGTCTGCCATGTTTGGTCCGAAGGATTGTTCCCAACTCGCTCGAGCCAAACGCTGCAAAGCCGAAACAAATGCTCGCTGAGAATTCGGTGCACTAACTCACACAGATTTGCGGACCCCGAGCTTCGCGCTGGACGGGCCACGACCGAAGTCTGGTTCCCGCCAGCAAAACAGGCGCAACCATTGTTGCGCCATTGAACCGACCAAAGTCGGATTTACAGATAAACAGGTTCTCGTCCGTCCCAACCCTCGTCAAACATCAAACAAGAAACAAGGAAGCAGACACCACAACAGAAAACCAAACCAAGCCCAAAAACACCAGGGGAGCAACGGGGTGGGACGACCGGCCAAAGAGGAACGACCCAAACATCTCAGAAAGCGGCACCTTTGGTTGCCGGGCAAATGTGACTCAGGCGACACCGGCATCTGAGAAAAACCTGAATTCCAAGTGAAACATGCTGAGGCATCCCATGCTCGTCCATGGATGAGCCACTCCCAAAGTGAAGCCAGAAAGTGGCACCGTATAAAGTTGGGCATCATGCCGATGCATCGCAAATAAATACATGTGCAACCTCATAAAAGCCCAAAGAGATGCGGCCAAAGCAAGATATCGGATATGGCCCGGCCGCTTCAGCAGAAATCCGGCGCATTTCCTAAGAAAAACCCCATGCCTCCGAAACTTTGAAGTCATCTGAGAACGCTGGCGGGCGCCATGCCTCTGCCAAGAAGAATCTCAAAGCCCGGCATCAGAAGCAAAGGAGCATACATCCGGCGGCCATCAAAACCGTCCATACTAAACCATCATGGCAAGGTGAAGTACTTCCGGAAAAGTTTGTTGTAGCCACTGAGAAGCCGCCAAGAGGCGGGTCTAGGGAATGCTACCGTTCATAGCTGCGCGTCATGCCAATACACCGCAAAGGAATGTGTAGATGCATAGCGCCCAGATAATATGCAATCTGACAGAATCAGCGGGTGTGGATCGGCGTCTGCTTCCATGAAACGGAAAGCGCCATCCCAAAAGCCCCAAATGCGAGTACTTTTAAAGCAGTCCTGAAACCTGTCCGGGCGCCATGCCCATGTCAAGACTGATTCCATAGTCCTGCATCTGAACGAAACGAAATGGGGAACAAATCTTGCGGTCATCAAAAACCGTCCGCGCTATCCATCATGGCAAAGAGGGCCACTCGTGGAATGAGCATGCCCTACGTTGCGTGACTGCAGTGTCACCGTGGCCACCGCCAAATGCCTCGGTTGTTGGGCCGGGTCGAATGTACAAGGCCATTTGGCATTGCATGATATGCCATGGCAAGGATAACACATTCCCCAGATACACCGGGAAGTGCTGTGGTACCAAACATAGCTCCATGCCGATGTAGTGCAAACCGGCCATGGCCACCCGACGGGCAACGTCATCCGAGCGGACACCCTAGAGTGCTGATGTCATTCTGATTCCGTCCCGGATTCCAAGCCCTTGCAAAATAATCCCGAATCTGAGCATCTGAACGTGAATTAAGGCAGCTCGCTCTCTTTGTTTTTTCTGCGCTCCAGCAGATTGTGCTCGGCAAAAGCCCCGGCCGCCCTGCAGGCCTTGGCCTCGCAGTCTAGCCTTGCAGTCACACATCAGCCAGGAACGCACAGACCAGGTTCGATCCCTGCTCAGCCCGCCAATCACAGCGATGCCCTTACGCCGCGTGTTCGGCGCCAGGCCTGCAATGCCCAGGCCATATGGCCCTGTGCGCCCATCTGAGCCCTCTTCTACTGCTCAGCTGCAAGCCACGCTGAAGGACAAGTGTACTGCCGAATGGGTTCTGATACTCAAATCCTGCGTCGCTAGCAGCAAGCTGGCGCAAGCCCTGGAAGCCTCGCAGCACCCGCAGATCCTTGTTGAAGCATCGCTGCGGAAATTTTCGGGGGGCACGCTGTCGCAGTACCTCCGTGCCATCCGCCTTTTTCTCACCTTTGTAAATCAGTGCGTGGGTGATTTGCTGAGCCTTACCCTGGCCCATCTTTCAGATTTCATCGCAGGCTGCCATGTGTCCCAAGCAGAGGACCGCACGGCGCTCAAATGCAGTGCCATCATGATGAGCAAGGCCCTGTCTTGGTTTGCGCGCATTGGGCAGATATCAAGCCTGCTAGACTTGATGGGTAGTCCTTTAATCAAGTCCTTTGCCTACAACCCTAAACCACACGATCGACGGGAAGCCTTGCCTTTGCCACTGGCTATACTTGCCGCATGGGAGGAACACATAGTTTCCCCCGCTTGCACGCCCGCCGTGGGCCTGTTACTAGGCGCCCTGCTTTTGTGCGCACATTGCAGCCTACGATTTGGGGACATTCAGAGAATCAAGCCCTCCGCTCTCTCGCTGTCTGCGCAGGCACTTCGGGGCCTGTGTTGGGCCACCAAGACAACTTGCCAGGGACAGCCCTTCGCATGCCTGCCTTTCGGTTTCCGAGGTGAAGACATTAGCGCATCCTGGCTAGTGAAGTGGCTGGCTCTGCTCAGTCAAGCTTTAGACGCCACCCACGCCGAATGGGGAGATTCATTTGTACCCGACTTCATTTTGCCCTGCATTCCAAACCTGGAGTCTCACACATGCCCCAGCCTTTCGCGTCCGATGTCCTATTTGCAAGCACTGGTATGCCTGCGCTGGGCCATACAGTTGCCATGGAAATTGGAAGGCGGCCAGCTGGTCACCCAGCACGAGGCATCCTCGTTTACCCTTCACAGCCTTAAATGCGCATTACTCAGTGCAGCAGCGCAGCTACGCCTTCCGGAAGACAGCAGAAGGCTTCAGGGACACCACCCTCTCGTCCGCACTGCTGTACAGCAGGGACGACACCATAGAAGCCTTGTGGGTGCAGTCTGAGCTCACCTCCGCCATCAGACGGGGCTGGAGACCCCCCCGACCAATGGCTCGGGGGGGGCAGCCCAACCATGAAACCAGCCTTTCAGGTTCCACAGGGTAGCCCTCCAAGCCATCTGAAGCTTCAGAGCCTCCCACCCAGCCTGACAAGATTCTTGTACCACAGGGAGGTGGACAGTCTGCTGTCCACAGCCCTGGATGCAGATGAGGAGGCACTCGCAGTGGCAAGAGCCGCCTTGGAATCTTCGGAGGCCGAATCCGAAGAAGAACCACCAAATGAGCAGACGTGCTCACCAGATCCCTCGCCTTGCACGCAGGCGCCAGCCCTTGCAGTCGACTCAATTGGCATTCGCATGCCGTGCAGTGCACTCACGGCAACTCAGTACAGACAGCTTGCGGCTTGCATCTAAAGCATTGCTCGTACCCTGTGCATCAGATTCATCCAGACATGCAGCTCTGCAAGCGCAAGGCGTGCATGGCCGTGCTGTGCTAAAATAAGCTGTTCATGCCCTGCCTTGACGCACACAGCACAGCCGAATTCGACACAACTCGATAACTTAGGTATGAGAGGTCGGCGACTCAGCAGTGCTCAAGCGCCGGTCCAGAGCCTGCCATCCGCACTGACTGTACACATTTCGCAGCTATCCCTTTTCCTCTCAAACAAGCCCTCCAAGCATGCATTGCTGATGCACATGGATCGCGATCGGCTACAGGACGTCCTGACAGAAGCCCGGGTCCCTGAAGGCCTGCACAACCTCGTTTTGGCCAGAGGTTTTGACTGCCCTTCTGACTTCGCCTTCGCCTTCCCCAACATTGCAGACTTGCAGCCTTTCATAGTTTCTGCCAGGGACTTCTGGACAGCCAACAACATAGAGGATCCAGAATCGAGTGTGGCAGCAGCGCGCCTTAGGAAAGCCCTAGCCGAATGCCATCGGCTCAGCCTGCACTCAGAGCCTCCCGAACCGGCCGCCAGCTCCGGGTCGCCATGCACGCAGCCCAATCAAATCGCATCTTGGGCGGAGCACTTGCCACCCAAGCTCACATCCGAACGCGTGTCAAGCCTGGTAGAGACCTTCAAATCCAATTACCCCGGTGAGCTGCTGGACGCGGACACCACGCCGTCCATCCGCCTTCTGAGCCTAGTGCACGAGGGCCTGAAGCCCGGGCAGTCCCTGAAGTGGGTGCCCTGGCAGTATCGCCTTTCATCACGGCAATACCAGGAACGCATGGAATTGCGCTCAGAGTTACAGCTCCTGAGTCAGGCCTTCTTTGACGACACACCGGAGGTGTCCGTGGAGCACCACTCGCTGTCAGCGGGGTGGCTCACCCGCATCCAGACCGTGTTTCGCAATGCCCTGGCCCTGTGCCAAGCAGCGCACCTGTCGAGCCTCAAGGCCTTCGACAAGAAAATAGCCGACCTGTGTCTCACACAGCCAGATCCCAACCTAGGCCTTCGTACGGTGAATACCCAAGAGCTTCTGTCAGCTGATCGCAAGCTCTGGGCAGCCATATCCGACCTTCTAGGGCAGCAATGGTCCCTGGATGACGCCTTGTACGAGCTGACGCACATGAGAAACGATGTGCGCAGCCTCCTACAGCTGCGCCCAAAATTGTCCAAGCCATCCGTGCCAGCACCACCACGCCCCGCAACACCAAGGCAAAGGGGACCCAAGCGCGACCTTAAGCCAGCCCGCATGCCTTCACGCCCCACCAAGAAAGGCAAGGGGAAGTCCAAAGGAGCCTTGCCTTCGCCAAAGCCCAAGGCAGAGTGTGCACTACCTATAAAGGGCGCGAGGTCTGCCGGCGCTACCAGATGGGCAGTTGCACTAATGACCAGTGCCCTTTCGCCCACGTGTGCGCCATTGTAGGCTGCCAGCAAAAGCACCCCGCCATGGATCACAATAAACACACGTGAAACAGCCCGGATCTTGGACCGGCACAGGATCGGGCAGCCGCGCCTCCGCCGGCCTTGCCCCACGGCGGGCCTCATGCCTTGCCTGCGCACCGTAGCGAGCCAAGCGCTTGGCCAAGGCCACACACGCCCGCCCAGGCAAGCTCATCGGACTCACCGTTGCATCCAGCCTCAAAGCGGCTCTTTTTGGACGTGTTTGCAGGTAGGCTGCACCCAGTGACGTCGGCCGCCATTAGCCTTGGCCTTGACTGCTTCGAGCCTTTTGACCTAGATGGAGACACTGCTCACAACATCCTGGATGACGAAGTCTTCGAGGCCCTCCTCAGACTCTGCTGGTCAGGAATCGTGGCCCTGATCACGCTTGCCCCGCCTTGCAAAGAATACTCCAGACTCAAACTACGCCCGGGCGGGCCAAAGCCTTGAGAACGCCGCAGTATATGGACGGGGTCCCCGGCCTTTCGCCTGCACAGCGTAAAAAACTGCTGGATAGCAAGACCATCCACGACCGTGGTAGAGCCCTGTTCAGAGCAGTGGTCTCCAAAGGAGGCGTTGGCATTTGGGAACAGCCACCATCAGCCATGTCCTGGCTGGAAGAGGCCAACTTCCAAATGCTACGCGATCACCAGTGTGCCCTGGTGTGGGTAGACGCCTGCATGCGCAACAAAGCCTTCTCGAAGTCATGGGCGTTCGGCTGCAACAGTTCGAAAATACGGGCCCTGGAGGCTCGCTGCAATCACTCATACAAGCATCAGAGCATTGCAGGCGTGAAAGAACAAGGGGTATACCTCAGCACCCTGACCGCTGAATACCCCCCTTCCCTGGCCCTGCAACTGGCCCAGGTAGGCATAGGAAGGGTCAGTAAAACCGGCTCCTTCCGACAAGCACTGCCATTGCACTCCAATTTCTCCAGGCCCATCACACTGGCGCCTTGCAGGCTCCCCACCTGCGACGGAGCAGGAATGCACTCCTCCGCAGATTGGTGTCGTCCCAAACCAGAACACCCGCTGCAAGCAGTCGCCAGGCCCTGGCTGCATTGGATGCATGAGCGCAAACTGGTGCCACGAATCCTGGCACACATCAAAAGCGGTTCTCCGGACTGCCCCTGGAGGTGGCAACTCTATGCCCTGCCCTTCAGACATGAGCCCCGAGGCAGGACAGCCATACCGACTCCACCTGCTGCAGGCCCTGGCCAAATCTTGGGGCGACCCAGACATGGCCCTTCTGCCATTTTTGCAACACGGAGTACCGACAGGAGCCGTGTCAGCCTTGCCGCCAAGCCTTCAATGGCCGGCAAAAAAGCCAGACTCCGCGCTGCCGCCGGATCTGGAAGTTTGTGAGGGCAACTGGAAGATGGCCGAAGACGAGCCAGAAACCGTGCAAGGCTTGCTGCGCAAGGAAATTGCCAACAACTGGATTGTTGAAACCAGCCTTAGCATAGCCGACGCTCGGGAAAAATGGCCCTTAGGCATTGCCGTAGGCAAGTTAAATGTCGTTTTCGCAGAAGGGAAAGAGCCGCGCCTTGTCTTGGACAGCACCGTGTGCCAAGTCAATACCAGATGCCATCTGCCAGAGCGCCTGAGCTTGCCAATGGCATCGGACCTGGCGCTGTCCACGCAGCCAGAAGACACTCCCAGGCGCCTTCATAGGCGCCAGCATTGACTTTAAGCCGCACACAAACAGGTCCAAGTCCGCCCTGAAGAGCATGGCCTTCTACTCTTTGCCTTTCAAGGAAAGCTCTACCATTACAGAGTGTGCCATTTTGGGGGCCGTTTCTCGGCTTTCTGGTGGCAGCGCACCGGCGCATTCTTGCTTCGTCAGGTGCATGGGTTGCTAGCCTGGAAGCCCACAAAGCCTTCCTTTTTGTGGACGACCTTCTGTGTGCACTCTTCCGGGATAGCGCACCAGACATGTGCTTTTCTTTTGTGCCATTGCAGCGCCCATTTCATGGAAAAAGGCGCAATTCCAGGACAGCCTTGTTTGGTGC